>JAHLSL010013733.1:15133378-15182780 GCA_025920805.1 Petroica traversi | reverse complement strand
CACACTGTCCCCTGCCACGGCCACCAACTCCCACCACACTGTCCCCTCCCACGGCCACCAACTCCCACCACACTGTCCCCTTCCACGGCCACCAGCTCCTGGATCATCGTTCTGGAAACAGAAATGCCTCCCTCCGCTTCCTGTTCCCTTTGTCTTTATGGCTTTCCACGATCACGCCAAACAGAGTCACCAGAACTGTTCCCACTACAAGGAAAAAAATAAACAAGCCCATCTCAAACCAGGACATATTCAATAGAATTAAATGCAGTGTACTTGATTTTTAGTGAGTAGATAAAGAGCAATTCTAAAATTAATTCAAGCTAAATCCACTAAAGACTGCTTCAAGATCAATTAATAAAAATGCCTCAAAGTCTCAGGCCATTCTTCCAGACAAAGGAAAACTTATCCAAATACACACCAAGGAATTTATGTATAATTTCTAGCTTTTTAAACAGAACACGTAAGTCTAACTGACAGAGTCACATGAAATTTAGCAGGATGAGACAACTATTTGAATCCAGTGAAAAAACCACCTTATCTTAACCAATTCTTCTGGGTAAAATAATCAAGGGAAATAGATACTTCTTTGGGAACAGGACAGAGAGAACACAAGAGTTGTACAGTAACAACAGAGAGCTGTGCACGTCAGAACACCACTTCAAAACCAGATTGAAGAGAGGTCAGGAGCTCGATCCCAGCCTTTAATCTGCAAATGTTAAGAACAGCAACTCTCAACCTACCTAAAAGAAAGGTTATACATGGCCATTCTCTCCCCTAGTAACCCCTACAGCCCAGCTCCTCCTTGGGAGACTCTCAGCTTAAGAGCAGGTCGAGCTGAGAGGTATTATTTAACCACATCACACTCACCTGGACACTACACTGTTCTGCATTTCACAGCCTCCCAAAGGCATTTAAGCAGCCACATCAATGTCCTTTCCCACTTCATCCTCTCATGCTCCTAACCTCAATAATGCACTTGCTCCTCACCACATCTCCCCATGCACCAGGGAGGACTCCCCCACCCCACACAAAGGCATTTCTGAAAAGTTGGACCATACCTCTGGATTCCAGAACCCAGGTGTGCAACCCTCCCAGATTCACAGCATCCATACTCTTCCTGCTCATGGAAGTGAGAAACGAAAGTCTATAAAACCCACAGCAGGTTAATGTTTAGGAAAATGTACTACAGGCTTGACATGAAACAAGGGCTTTGTTCAAAGACAGCAAAGCAGGATCCCAGGCTTATTCTCCAGACAATGCACAGCTCCAACTTCCCACTCTTGCACAGCACCTTTTCATGTCAAATACAACACAGTTATATGATAGTTGCTTAAAAATCATTTTGGCCAACAGGGAGTAAGACTTTAGAACAGGAGTCCAAAGAAGTAGTAAGAACTACGCCACAGCTGAAGTATCAAATAAAAAAAAAATATATACTGATGCAGTCAGTTCTACGGCACAAAGATTGTCAGGAATGACAAAGCTTTGAAGCCACAAAATCCTCTTCGAAGTTGGCTTGGCTCCAAGCAACTATCACTTTTTTAAGTTTCAACTATTCTAGATTACAATTTTAACTGAAAGGGCTTGGCAAGCCTCAACCACTTGGAATTAAATAAATAAATAAATAAATAAATAAGTGAATTTTTTAAAATTCTAAAAATGGAGACCCTGTGATTTAGTGCCAATTTCAAAAACTATAATTACTTATGTCAGGCTTATTTCTTTAACTGTACGGGGAAACACCTCACAAAGCACATGCAGATTTTTCTAAATAATTTAAATACTGTAACTATGTATGCCTATACTGGTGCAAATCAGGCCCTTCTAATTCTGATTTCTTTTTCTTCTGACTAGAAAGTATTATTAAGATGATTTTGGTTTTTCTTCTCATAATTTTCCAACAGTAGGCTGAGCTTGGTCACTGAAAGTCTTTACCTGGTTAAGTGACACAGAACACTTTTTCCTTACGAACTGGCTGCATCTTTAAATACAACATAGAGTCCCTGCATCCTCATTCTAGTGCCTCTTTGTTTCCAAAACTGTCACGAGTCAGGAGGACAATCAAAATCAAATCACTTTTCCCTCAGCAGGTCTCTGTAACACATTCAGCTTGCTGTGTTTTCTGTTGTTTTAAAACTGTGATGTCCTCTTCAATTTGTAAATTTTTAATTGGAACCACAAGACATGCAATTGTTCTCCCATTTCTGTAACTCATGGGAACCTCATACCACTGTAGTTATTGAGCATTTTACTCCTTAGGCTCTGCCAGTTTGATTGCAGCTGTTTTCATCACCTTTTTTTTTTTGTCACAACATTCAGATTTCTCACTTTCTATCCACATCTTTACTAGAAAGTTCAACTCAGGTAAACTTTTATCACTGTCCACTGCCTGTATCACTCTGGCTAAGTAACTACTGCCTTAGAAATTCAGATGCAGAATGGAAAGACTGTACCTGCTCCAAATAATTCACACTTGAATACAGTCTTTGCAGTAAACTTTGCACCTTATTTCTTTCCTCATCATGATCATAAAACAACTGCTGGAGTTTGTATTTTCTCTGAATGAGATTCCCCAAACGTATCCTGAATTCAGTCAGCTATAGGAATTCATTATTTTAGTTCGATCTAGTGCTCAATCTTGATTGTGCCTGTGTCTCAGCTGTCATTTCTTGGCTTCTCCACCTCTTCCTATCACTTCAGTGCTTTACTTCTCTACCTTGCTACCCACAATGTATTCAGCCTTTATCCCATTGTCCTCTGGACTTCAAAGAGGACCTATATCTGCTTTCAAAGATGTTCTGCATTGGTATAAATATCAGCTTGCCCTCCTCATTAATGCTTCCCCTACAACCTCATCTATTAAGTTTGCATTTTTAATTCTCTTGATTTGCAAGATATTTGGATGACAAATTTCCTAGTAAAAACACTGTTAATGCACATGTCGAATACAAAAGCATAAATACAGCTCCGAGCAAGTCACATTTGAACCAGACAAATTGAAGCTGCAAAAGTGAAACACCAGCACTTTGAAACAAGTTTTGGATGAAACAAGGGAGTAGACCAGAGATCTCCAGTATGCCATGTTCAGCATGGCTCACTCGGCTGCAATAAGCAGCAAGTAGTGCTCCAGCAGAATATTCCAATCGGCTTTCAAAATAAATCTCAAGTAGGGGGTGTAATAATCAAGTTGGTAAACTCAATTTGAACATGAAACGTATTGATTTCTTCTGTGGCTAATCACCATCATGATTCTAAATTATAAAGATCAGAAATTCTCTTCTCCCTGAATGCATACAGTAAATTGCAAACCAACAACAGCCCACAGAGCTGTAATTGCTATCCTGACAGGATAAAAACGCCTACTCGTCCTATTGTTTTTGTGAGTCCATCTCTCTCTACCCTTTTTCTCTGCCTTTTATCTGTTTTTTCACCACAACGTGAAAATGGGGGATATAAAAACAAAGAGCTTTTTCCAGATGTTTCCACAGAGCACAGTACTTCATTTGATGCCCCAAAAGTCTGCCCTGTCCTGCAGTAACACACTGCACATTCTCAGTTCAGTCATAGACTCCTAAAATGGTTTGAGTTAGAAGGGGACCCCAAAGATTACCTAACTCCAACACCCTGCCATGGGCAGGGAACTCCTTCCACTTGATCAGGTGCTCAGAGCCACAGGAGCAACATCCCTGGTTTTGAACATTTCCAGGGATAAGGAATCCACAGCTCCCTGGGGCAGCCTGTGACAATGCCTGGCCAACCTCCCTGTAGAGAATTTAGTATCTAATCTAAGCCTATACTTTCTTTCAGTTTGAAGCCATTCCCCCCACCTTGTCCTGTCACTACAGGCCCTCATAAATATTCTTGCCTCATCTTTCATCTAAGTTCACAGTCAATAACCATGGCTAACGAATCTCATAACCTGTGCTCCATTCAACTGAGTATTTTCATGCATTCTGTTAATTCCACCCCTCTGTTAGTTTTTGGTTTGTTTCTTTTAAAGCATAGTCATCCCATTTGAAGTTACTCCTAAAATAAAGATTTCACCAAAGTCTGCAATACTTAACTAATCCATGAAGACAGGCAACTCTCTAGTGTCCCAGAAGTGAGCTAATATATTATGCTTTAAACACCAATAACCAGATGGCTATGGAGCCAAACAAAGATTGTTGGTAACAACAGACAAGAATTGCTGGTAATAACCAATTGCTGGTATTAATACACCATGAGAAAAAAACAGGATGTGGCTGGAGAAGGAGCATAGAGAGAAAGGGCAGCACTTTTCCAGGACAAACAACCTTGTGCTGGCTCTGGAGATAAGCACAATGCAACACAGAATAGTTGTAGGAATAAGGCAAGAAGCAGGCAGGGGCTGTAGAGGGGTATAGAGACCACCAAATGCCCTGAAGCCTCCAAACAATTTCCAGAAAGGTCTGGGAGAACTGACTGCACACTACTGCTAAATTACATCAAAAATTTACCTCCAGTGCAGGGAAATTAATCTATAAAAAGGTACTCCTAAAAAGCCCAGGTGTGTTTGCACCCCAGGAGCCGCATACCCCATCAGCTGCATCAGTGATACTGATCTTTCTGATCTTTCTTTCTCTCTTCCTCCCCACTCTTTAATTCATATCTCTCTCCCTCCCCCTTTCATTTCACTTCACCTCTTTATCCTAAACCCACTCCCATGTACTTTTAGGAGGCTAAGGACTGACATACCACTTTTCATGCCAAGTATGTAATTTATTAATATAACTTTGTGGTTGTTTGCAGACCCTCTGACTCCTGTTGTTGCATTCAACCATGAGCATCTACAAATCTTGGGTGCTCCCTTCCCCTTAAGGGTGGGACATCACAAACGGCAGAGATATGAAAGGAAATTCAAATTCAGACTTGAAATATCTATCATAAATATCATTAACCAGTTTGGGGTATTTCATCACATTTTTGTCCACTTTCAGTATGTTCAATAACCCTGAAGGACATAGAATTTAGGAGCGTGAAATATTTGCCATTTTTGACACCAGTAACACATACCTACTATACAACTTGGATTATTTTTCACAGCTGTATTACTCTGAGTTTTTGCCAAATATAATACAACCATATTATTATCTACTTCTACTCTCTTGGTTCCTAACGAGGAAATCTGATTCATAAGGGTAATGCCTCATGGGGTTAACGTTTGTATTATCTGATGTAGAAAAACATGGATAATCTTAAATAAGTGTGTCTTACAAGACACCCATGAATAAAAGCCTTACATTCTTTGATGGGATAACTGCAATACAAAGCTGACCCCTGTTTGAAGATAGCATCTCTGAGTAAAGTACAGAAAGGTCCCAACTCAGGATGGGATGAGCAGCAGAATTTCCCTTTTTGATTTTCTAAGAGATGTCATTATACAAAGCAACAATGTTGAAGCTATTCATTCTGAAAAGAACCTGCCCCTTTTAAAGACCAGGACAGTGAGATTTGACTTAAAGTAAGCATGGATGCAAATTAAAGTACAGCAGTCTGGAGCTTACTAGAATGAACTACAACCTTCATCTTTCATAATTAGACAAACAATCATACACATAACTCACTGGTAAAGAACAGTCTAAAAATTACAGAAGGAAAAAGTTTCAAATATCATACCTTCACTTATTTTCTTCATCTACGAAGTGAAGAAAATGGTGGAAAGCATGGACTGTCTTTTTGAAGAGGGCTAAGATACCACTTGGTGTTTATTCTCAACATTTATTATCAGAGAGCTTACATCATCCTGTATTAACCTCAAAACTATTATTTGACTTCAAATCAAAAGAGGAGAAAAGCAGCTCATTTGAACAGAATATCCTGCCTCTAGCATTCAACACAGCATTCTTGTGCAATCAGAGTGGATGATAATTTCGGCAAAAGAATTATAGTTTCAACCAGGGCAACAGAAGCCTTTTTCCCCCCAGGTAATCCCTTGCCACTGGTGCTTTACCAGTACTGTAAGAAAAACCTACACAGAAAGGCTGGGAGCACAGTAGCTGTCCATTGTCCTGCACCTCTCACTGCCCAGAGAACAACCTTTCATACTTTCTACTCTTTGCATATTCAGCTGCATATTCCCTTCTAAAACAAGACTGGTTGTTACTTCAGCAACTTCAAAGTCTTAAATAGGAAGATACAGCCCAGGCATTAAAAGCCAGAGGATTAACATGACTTGAAAAGTGCCTGTTGGATGCCGTTGTCCCCTGCATTTGCACAGATGAGCAGCTAATGAGAGAATTTCGGCATATTTTCATTTGAACTCTAAAATGTCCTCAAAAATCTCCAATTCTGTGCCAGAAATTTCATCCTCATGAGTTTAAGCAAAAGCAAAGAGGAATTCATTTGCATTCTCAACACAAACAAGTTTTAGCCAGCAGAAGGCCGTTCCCTGATGTCAAGGAAAGAGGACTGCTGCTCTGATCACTCTTTATCCACACCTGTCTGCCTGCTCATGTGAGGGCCACACCGACTTAATCATGCTGAAGTTTTGATATTAAAAAGGAATTCTGCTGATAATTTCCATTCAGTTTTAAAAGAGAATTCACATTCCCCATATCTTTCACCATTACATACCCCAAAACCACGACATCTCGCAAACTGGGGCTTCTGTATTTTAGAAGTGCTCCATTAGATCCCTAGAATTAAGATCTTCTGTTAGGCCTGGATCTCGCCAGGCTGCGTGTCTGTCTGCCAATGGTGGCTCCCCTCTGAGAGGTAAGTAAGGAAAAGTGCCCTAGCATTATGCACTCGATCAATTCTCCCACTACGTAATTCTAGCTCAAACAGAAATCTGTGCACCTCCCACCAACCACGCAGGCTGGGTCACAAACCTCTCCACAGGTATTTCTTTCCTTCCCTGAGCAGGAGGGAAGGAATAAATATTTCCTAGTCATTGCAAGGATACAAAAACTGTACATACAAAGAAAAGTTATAAAAGCATACACCAAATATTTTGTAGATGCTATATTGTTCCAGAAAAGTCTTAGGACATGGTCTGTATGCAGCCTACTCACACAGACTGCCAACAATCAACACACACAAAAAAAAAAAAAGCTCTTAATAGAGGGAACAAAAATTCAATTATTAAAACAAAAGGAAGGGTTGCTCTTGGACACTCCACAGTAACTTAAGGAAAGTTATCAAGGATCTCTAGACAGAAACCAGAAAAGTCGTCAATCAGGTTCCTCTGTGCTTTAAAATTACTCCACCTGGAAAAGGAAAGTTTCAACATACAGGTATTAAGATATTTTCTCTGATGTAAATCCCTCCACCTGTTCAAGTACCATGTTGCCAAAGGTGACAGATACCATATTGCACTCACTGTATCTCCACTAGACAATAAATTAAGTTTGCAATATAAAGTTGTTCGAGAACAAGATAAAGTATCAGCAGCCACACATCCAAACAGATACTTAACATGGAAATGGCAAAAGGCACTGCTTCAATTTACACCACTTGATTTTGTAGAAACCCTAAAGCTGTCTAAGGAATTAATGTCCATGTGCAGACAAATGGAAAATGCCTAAATGTTCCAGGAGGAGATTAAGGCTGAGTCTGAAATGAAAATATAGGAAGACAAAAGCAGCAGCAACTTGCAAGAACCATTGTAAGATATGTTTTTGCAAGCAGATAAATGATACAGTTTGACATAAGCAGGTTTAATACCACATCTTTAGGAAAGAGACTTCAAAAACAACATGGGGTGAGGAAACTGAAGTTCCCCTTCTTGGTGAGCAAAAGGGTATTTTTACAGACTACTGCAGGCTGTCCTAACTGGGGTAGAGCTCATCTTCACATGTTTTTGAATGAAGTCCTAGTCCTACTGCCTTCAATAAAAGCAAAAGTTTTCTCCCAGAGTTTTACTGTGCAAGCTCAGAAATTAAGACCAAAAAAATCAAAGGAAAACACAAGTGGAAGAATAAAGACATCTGAATTTTAAACACGGTTCTATTACAACCTTCCTTTAATATGTTGAACGAATTCTGAAATTTCTACTTCATTTTCTTCATTTTTATGAAGATGAGGTAGCAGCAATACATTTTAACTCACAGAATGGGGACAGAATTATGAGCATTTGCAAACCACTGATCTCCCAGAACGAAAGGACCTAGATTAGCACAACACATTATATCAATCCTTAGAATGAGCTGATTTTAAGTGAGCAGCAGCATTATGTAAATTAGTTACAAGAAAGAAATTAGAAAAATACTCAAATACAGTCAAAAGGTTTGAGCAAATATAAAGTTTAGAACAGATAAATACTCAGCTTCATGTACACATTTTCTGTTTGCACAGACAAAATGGATGCTACTGCATACCTAATTATCCTGCAAAAGAAGATGACCATTCTATGAAGTTCCAACTTCATTATTTCCAATCAGTAACCCTGTATGTTTTCTTAAAGCCTGAAACATTTATATAGAGACACATATACACATCACCTTTCTAATTTTATAAATACCAAAAGAAAAAAGCCATTATGCATACAAATCCAAGTTTCAGGCTATTTTTAGAATTGACTGCAAAGTACAAAACAACACCTGTATTTTCCCTTGTTCTCAACAACATTTTCCCTCTTCCTTGAAAACGTTAAGTGTAATTTTGCAATTCCTAAGACACACCATATTTTCCCAGTTCATGCAGAGTTCTACACAATGCTGTTACATGCTGAACAATTCTTAGAATTGCCAAAGTTTGTGTACTCTCAAGGTACATTGCATAGTGTTATGCCCAGAAAGTAAAGTATTCATCAGGTTGTTTTTATGGTTTGTCCTCTGAAAAAAAGAAGCTGCATGGAAAAGAATATAAAATGCTAAGTACAGCTTAATATCCATAATTTCATGTTTATGCATGCTTATCCAGATCACAAAAATAAAGTGATAGCAAAAAATAAATCAATTTGACCTGCATAACCAGGGCATTGCTGAGAAAAGGTCTATTTTCAGGATGGTCCCATGGAAATTATTAAAACTAGTTACAGAAATTAAAGATGTGTGAAGGTGCCTTTCTAGGATGACAAGCCTAGAATTATTGCCTAGACAAGCAATAATGACAAGCCTAGAATTACAGTTTTAAAACAGAAATTCTTCTATATTCTCAGGCATTTCTGTGAAATACACTAAAGGGGTCTCTTTCAGGACACAGAATACTTTCTCTGTGGCTCCTATTTCAATAATATAAGGGTTGTCAGCTTCACTGAAATATATCAAAATCTAAGGCAAAATAAATGCAAAAACCCTAATCCACCATTACGGTTCACAAGAAGAAAGTAACAAGCAGCAAGGCATGCAAAAATTCAGAGTTCAGTACAAACACCACTCCAGCCATACCACATATTCTGTATAACTTACAACATAATTTACCAAAACCAGTAAAATAAAACCATGTATAACCAAAAAAAGGAAACACATCTACAATGAACTTATTAACACCACATAGGCAAAAAGCTCACTAAAACCCAGTGTAGAATTCCTAGACTAGTTTCACTAAAAACCCCCCCAGCACTTGGGGAATTTTGGTTCATGTAACTGCATACTAAGGTGAACAAGCAACTACTCATGCTCCTTCTCACATCTCTCATCAGCTGTAATTAACATATCCATACTTCACGTATCCTGTCCCAAGCTGTCATATGTTCTCTTAAAACGAATTTTAACTCCTAGGGCTTCTAAGAGAAGTCATGGCAACCTGGGAAACATAAGCCATAATTTTTCTCCTGCCCTTTTTGCCTTTATATTCAGGAGACTGGCTGGCTCTTTAAATTGGGAACCTTGATTTAAACAAGGAGATGCATTCAATGAAGCAGCATAAATCAGAGCCATCTCCCTTTCTGAGCATGTGCCATAGTCATAACTGAATGCAACACTCTTCCAGTAGGCACAGAAATCTTTTGAATACCACCAAAAACCATACAAGTCAAACTTTTGCACTTTTTAAGAGGAACAGCTGCAAATATGCTTCAGACTGGCATTTAAAGGAAATCTAAAATGCTAACTTGAAATGTGGCTCTTCTTTTACCCCAACTGAAAACTCGAGCAAGTTTACTTCTTAAGACAGAGCATGTCTGTCCTCATACATTCACTTACTGATCTCTAGAGAGTCTTCCCTTCCCACCACAAAACCTGAAGTCCCATTTATGATCCACAGAAATTCAAGACTGGGAATTCATGAAGCTGACCACCAGAGAAAAGGTGCTTTTAAAAGAAGATAAAGTTATATTTGCCATAACAGCTCCTCAGACCATGACTGTTGGTTTCACCTTCCCATCATGAATTGCTAATACAATGCAAATAAAAAATACACACACACTGCAACCCGACAATATTTAGTTCACACAAGCACACCAATAAACAGAAACAACGTAGTTACTGGAACATGAACTTCTGTCCTAAGACTGTTTTCTAAACTAGTAACATCAATCTTCAATGCTTATTATAGTAGTTCTGTAATATAACTTGAAACAGATCCCTACACATCTATTAACAAGTGAATAGAAGTCGCTTCTATGCCTATAATGTTTATTATAGGATCTCAAACAAAACCTTTAGACTGCATTTTTTGCCTAATTAGCAAAAGAAACCTATTTTGCTTATGAAGGACATCTGCCATTTGAATGCATTTCTACAATACAAGCATGGAGACTAGAGAAATATAAAACAGTATGAGAACTGCATTACATTCACATAAAGGGTAGTTTAATAATTCAAGGTTTATTTGGAGGTTTGTTTGCAACTGTAGGAAAGGTCAGACCTTATATGAATAAGGTATTAAGGTTTGCACATAAAGTCTAAGGTAAGGATAAGCAAAAAGGCTTGTTTACCATGCAGTTGCACAGTGCTGGAGAGAGCTAACATTTTTAAAACCAGGGCAGTGATAATAGCATGGATTACTGAAAAGAGTCTGCAAAAAGATCAGCACACATGCATCAAGAGTTAAACTGAAAATCACAAAATCTGTTAACACACAGCCTGTGAGAAGGAAGTTTTATTGTTTTAAGATAAGTGTGGCTTGGAGTTACACTTAGCATCCTCATTTTACATTTCTCATTACTCTTCTTGCACTTCTTGGATTTAATACTTTACAAGCTAGACTCCCATGCTTTTGCATTAAACACTTCCCACAATATTTAGTGGCAATCAGATATAACAAATGGTTAATTTTGGACCCGGCCTGTGCTGTTCAGAAAAGAACTCAGTATACCAATAAGTATCTACTTTGGGCATCCAAACTGGATGCAGAGATAGATATATCCAAGAGAATGCAGAAATGCATATATCCTCTGTTCTGAGACTGTTAGCTAAGTATTTGAGCACATACCTGTACATATTCAAATATGCACATTTCATATTAAGTAAGTTTAAACCAATTCTTACCAAAACACTTCCTCAAAGAAGACAGTGGGATACTAAAAATACTCAGTCTAGGAGGAGCAGGAACAAACACATAACTTACTAGTAGCCAACAGAAAACAAAAACATTCTACAGTTTCAGAAAACACAAAAAGCATGTTTCAGGAAAAGCCAGCTTTGGGCTCATACAGAAATATCTCCACATTACCTACCCAACCTTGGAAAAAAGCAATCACACAAATTTCTAAGCTTGAGGAATAATTCTTTCTGTTCTTCTAACCCAAGCTCCACTGATCAAAATCACAGAAGTCTAACTAGCACAAAAGTAATTTAATTTCATTCAACCCTTTTTGCCTCTTGATCTAAAAAGCAGAAGTGACTGCTTCTGCAAACCCCCACATCCTCAAGTGTCTCCTGGTAGGAATGACAGCAGCATAAGACAACAGCAGGGACCACAGCACAGAGTGCCTCAGGTAGGAACACCTTGCCCATCTGCAGCATCTCCACCCCTCTTTCAGATGTGAGGCAGGAGCCGAGGAGCCCCACGCTGGCTCAGCCAAAGGCCAGGCTGCAGAACAGGAGCTTTCAGACCAGAGTCACAGCAACACAGTGCAAATGCAGCACAGGGCAGGCGCCATCTGTGAAAGCTGCACTTCCATCACGAAGGATTTAACCAGCCTGCACCTACTTTAAGCAAGAAGCTGCAATTATTTTATCCTATAGTCTCCTTTACTTACTTGCACTTTCACATCATCATGATTTTGTTCTGCAGTTTAAACATGATTCATACCCTCAATTTAACTTTGATTCATAGTTTCTAATAACATCAGTCCATTGTCCAAACACTGCAAAGGGATATTAAACAAACTTAGACGGTCTGGGGAATTTGCCCACCAACATTAAACACAGAATAATTGGTTGCCGTAATATTGTTTTAGATAACAGTTTCAGATAAACAAAGTATAACTGTAATGTCCCTGCTCTGAACCAAGAAAATAAAAAATAAATTTAACTACTATTGGACAATATTGCAAAACCTTGTATTATTAAAACACATAAGTGGTTATAGCTTATTCCAGAGAATTGCTACCCAATTTCAAATTATATAAGAGCAGAAAAACAATCACAAATAAAAATTTTGAGTTTTATGAGTGGGTACTGCCCACAGCTCAATGTGAAGCTCCATTGTCTTTGTCCAGACTATATAAGCTGGCTTACTAGCTGCAAAATGCCACCCTCAGGAGTTTAGATTAAATTGTCATTGTTTTGGAAATGGCATCTGGTAATACACACACACACAAACACACACATATGTATATATAAAAATAAAATTAAACTATGCCTAATTGGTACCTAAGTCAGTTTTGAACTCTTATTAATGATACACTTCTCTGTAGAGCAGAGAACGCCCTAAAAACGAAGTGCTGAGCAGATGGCTTTTTTAAAGTGTGATTTAAATATGTGGCACACGGATGACATGTGCCTTTCCTTGATTTTCCAGACACTAATTGTTAAATAAGACTTCTGAAGTACGCATAAATGCATGGAATTCAATAATCAGTCAAGTATTTAGACACAAAAGAGAAGTCAGCAGAATTTTATGGATAGACAAAAATTAACTTAACAAAACTAGAGAAGATTCTGTGCTAAAAACATAATCAGCACTATGAAAAAAATGTTAGAATAATACAAGTGCTTGTGGACATACAGCGACACAAAGGGAATTGTTTACATTTTCACACCTAAAAGCATAAATATCCCTTAGAATTGTACAATTTTTCTTATGAAATCTAAGTATTAATGGGCATTTTTTTTAATGATAACTGTTTTTGTTCCATTTAATAGGGGATCTACCTCTTTGCCCCAACAGCCTCATACTTCTTTACTGTCTATATTGAATATTCAGTTCCCTTTCATCCACCTCTGTATCTTGGGTTTGCCAGTCCTTTTTCTTTGCCACTGCTCCTTATTCCTAGCAGTCTCTCCAGCACGGTGTCATCAGTATTTTTGGAATATACATTCCTGCACACACTGATTCCAAATACAGCAGGCATTCATGCTCCATACTTGCATATATATCATTAGGAGACTTCTAGGACCTTATCCTGTCAAACGTTATTAAAGTGACATTTTTAAGGCTGACATTCCATTTTCTCTAAGCCTGTTTTGAGCAGACATTTAGCAGAAACCTCCCCCCATTCAGGATTTTAATCAAGAGAGAAAATTAGGAAAAAGTTAAGTCTGCTATCTAGGAAAAAGATCTATTAGGTCTTGTCTGGACTAGAGAAATGTATTCTTCTAAGAATCAATTTAGTCTTTGCAATGCACTTGTAAAATGTCACACGTTCACACACAGAAAGCATTGCAGATCCTGTTAAAACTAGTTTCATTAACTCTAAATGCTATTTCAGTCGGGCTGAATTAACGGCAGCTAAGTTAAAGGTTTACTGGCATTGTAGTTAATGCTGATCAAAGAAACTACCCGTCACTTTCTCCACAATATACTCATGGCCCTTTGAAATCTGCCCAACTTCACCATTCCTGAGACCCCGGCCACAAGTATGTGGGATGGGTACCCAAACTGCAATGCATTTCACAAAGCACAACTAAGGGCAGAGGAAACCTGTGACAGCTTGAAAAGCTTATCAGCAGTGGACACTGCAAAGCTTAATTTGCTGAGTGAGAAACAATTCAAATTTCTAGACAAAGGCTTATAGCTATGGCAAAGCCTCCAAATCAGAACAAAAATCTAAACTTAAATTCAGGCTATCTGTACAAAGAACTAGCTGCCAGAAAGAAAGACAGATAGTGATCCATCCTCTGCTAAAGAAGAAAAGGATGCCTAGAAAACTCAGCTTTTTTTTTTCTATTATATGCTGCTAACATAACACCAACCTTCTGTCAAAATCACTTTGCAAACAGAAGAAGAAAACCAACATGCTGAAATTTGAGAAAATCCTCTCTTTTTACAAAGAGGACAATATTTTCATTTTGCATCAGGTGTTTGGTTGCATGCCAAAGTTTTCTTTAATCACAAACTGACATGTTTTGCTCATCTAAAAAAAAATTATTTTTTTCAACAGCAGCTGAAAGTCTAATAAGATGACTGATACAGTATTGATACACCATGTATGCTGCAATGACAGACTGACAGAGTTTCAAAAACAAATAAATCGCTTCCATTATGTCAGAACACAATCACCAGAACAGCAGGATCACAACATGAGTCTCTCACTATGTCATAAAGAACATAAAACCAAAACATGGCATCTTTGAATTTGTTTGAAATACATTTTCATGAAACAAAATTGCATTTCAAAGTATTAACAATGCCTGCAAAATAGAAATTTACAATGCTGATCAGCTCTACATGGAAAAAAAAAATGTTGCTTGACTTTAATTCACTTAATTTTCACTGCCTGTTTAAGAACAACTACTATATAAGTCAAAAGGCTGACGGAAGAGATTTCTATTCCTAATCTAAGAAATAACTGAAAAAGGAAGAATAACATCTATAAGATGCTAGAAGTTGTCTTCTTTTCTACACAAGATCCCTCATAATAAAATGCTAGGAACAATTAACAACAATTTCCTAGCACTGCACCAAGGCTATCTAACCACTATAAATTCTGTGGCAATTTTTGCATGTAACAGTTTATTTCACCAAAGCATTGTCTGTTCAAGGCTATAAAAACTGTGGGAGACTCCTTTTGTAAATTAATCTTAATCAAAATTTGTTTTGAGTGTTGCTGTGTTTTTCAAGACTCTGAATGCATCCTTTTCACAGATATAGGTATATAGCATTCAACATTCTGTAGGATAAACTACAGCAAAGTTGACATCGAGGCAATAGAGGCTACATCTTTATTAAAATTACAGAACAAGGGGCCAACTGAGTTTTAAATAAGACAAAGCACCACATGGCTTTACTAGGAGTCTCATGTCTGTCAGCAAGTCTGTTCCCAGTTGACCAGGGTTCCAACAGATGATTTGGTATGCAAGTTCATTACTGAATCTGTCCACACTCTGTACCTTTCATACTGGAGTTCTGTCAGGCCAATGAAAACAACCTGACAAACATCCTGCAGTGTGACACCCTCCCTCTATGTATCTGTTTTATTAATGTGCACTCAGTGCTGCTTAACATATGAAAATATTACAGTGAATTATTCTCCTTTTATCAGAGACTTATCTTGGCACTAGGCTTAATACTACATTTGATTCTCAAATTGGCTTTGCAAACATGAAACTGTTATGTCCACATTCCAAGACAAAAAAAGTGTTTTGATGATGATTGTTCTGATATAAAAGTTTACAAGCATGCAAAAACTACTGTCCATTACCCACATGACTTTAGAAGACTTACTCTGCTTGACATAAAATTGAGATCAAAGAACCCTAATCCCAAAGATTAACAACAAACTTTAAAAAATTCAGGGTAAAAATATCTAATACAATAAACAAGTACTACTAACTTAGTTTCTCCATTCTTTGTGTATTCATTACTACATAATTGACAAAAAATGGGAAATGAGCAGAAAAAAAAATAAATACTGTGTGCATTCACATAAATTTATAGCTGTGTCTCCTCAGGAGAGAACAATTCCATGTGCTGCACTCACAGTTTGTGACTGGCCACTGCACTCCTTTATGGACATGCCCACGTTACAGGCACACAAAGCACTCTGACACATCAGCTGCAGGCCCACCCAAAGCACTGGATCACAGATGCCACTGGGATCAAGGAGGGCAAGGCAAACACTGCCGAGGGTGAGAGGCAGGGTTGAGCAAACTGGCCTCCAGCACATCTCTCCAAGGAGTTCACAACAGCTTAGGCTGCATGGGCAGCACGTGGCTCATCACTTATGTTTATTAGTCAGGAAGGATATCAGAAAGTCACAGAGATAACACATCCAGAAGCCTGCTGCATGTGTCAGAATGTTGTCAGAATGCGTGGAGTAGAAACTCTCAAGGTATCATCCCTAGTTCTCTTCATGGGATGTGGCAGTGAAATTGCAGTCCACAGGGAGAGAAATGCTTTTCCTCCATGCAGCTACCCAAAGAAACTACAAAGTCTTGGCTTCACACCATTACGTGCCTTCCCTTGCAACTTCCTGCCTCCTCCTACATCCATGCTTCTCCTGACTGAAAACTGTCTTCAGTGACAAGCAGACAAGAAAAGATAATGTTAAATTCCAAAATACAAAATATGACACAAAGTGACACAAACTGAATCAACCTACAGCAAATACATAACACAACCCTTTCAAAATACACAGCATTGAAAAATAGATTCACATTAAGGAACACACTTCAAAGACAGTTAGACTAATTATCTTCCAGAAAAATTTGGAGAATATACTGAGCAGAAAGACTCTTTCCTAGGGAAATAAGTTTCACTTCATCTAGCAAGCAGATTCAAAGAGTGAAAAAGAGTTTATGTATGATCTCATATACTTTTCATGAGCCTTATAAACTTCTGGCAGATTTAGTAATCTTCCATAAGTCTCCAGATTTCACAAGTCCTATTAAAATAAAATTTCTGACATTGAAAGATAAAGGAAGTAGAAGAACACCTTAAGCAATGCAGTGCGGCAGAGGAGAGAGTGAGAGTAAAGATCCAGCCTTTACTACAGCTCACAAACAATTTTGGGTTGTTCTTAAGGCCAAAAGATATAAAAGAAACAAAATACCACTGATTCAGCATTCCCACAGGAATTTCATGTCAAAACTGTGAACCACAGTGCAAAACTCCTACAATTCAAGTACCCAAACTTTACTTAATTTCTCAAGGACCAGCACAAAATAATGACTCATTCAGTCAGATATTATTTGCTGGATTTCCTTTCATATGTTTTCTCTGAAATATAAGTGAAGAATTTATTTTCCTGTCTACAAAGAGCAACAGACATGGCAATGCTAAAAAGATGCATATCAGCCGAAAGAGGGACAGATGTAGCCAAAGATGGAGTCCAAACAAACACTCAAGGACAGCATTTAGCAACTCTGACTTAATAATCAGTTGTCCTGTAATTTTTTCAGAATTATGTCAGCCATGTTTATTTCCTCATACTCAGTGAAAATTCACAACATGAAAAGCAAATAAAATAT
This sequence comes from Petroica traversi, assembly GCA_025920805.1. Classification (NCBI taxonomy): domain Eukaryota; kingdom Metazoa; phylum Chordata; class Aves; order Passeriformes; family Petroicidae; genus Petroica; species Petroica traversi. The sequence continues at coordinate 15,165,300 of JAHLSL010013733.1, read as the reverse complement.
AAATCTGCTGCAGATGAAAAGCAACTGATTACTTTATTATTGGTATTTAAAAGGTAAAAATCGTAATGCTGGGAAGTAAACCCTGAGTTTACTGTGGGCAGCACCATTTACAGTTCTGAGACACCACTAACAGTTAATGCAAATCTGGCCACATGATGCCCAAAATTTTTCTTTCCAAAAATTTAAACCTTTCACAATAGCTCAAAGTTCTTGAGCAACAAGCAAAAGAATACACACAGTAATGCGTCCCTAGCTGATGATAAAGCAAGGCTGAACAGAATTCCTAACAAGAAGGATTGAGAAGACACCTTTGCCATGGGGGAAGTCAAGAGACCTACTTAAAGTCACATTGTAATTTGTCTACTCAGTCATCCCAGGTACTTCAAAGGCCCAACCTTTAATCATAACATACACGTAGATTTAAGCTTGACCTTTGGGGACTTCCTATAACTCCAGAAGTTTTTCTATGTAGCTTTGTAAAGATGAACTTCATCAAGACAACTTCTATGTGCAAGAAAAAGCAAACAAATCCCAATTAGTCCACACTGCTGTTCTAACTTTGCTAAGCTTTCTGACCTTCCAGTCATACAATCCTTCTCAGCCTTGTTCCATTTCACTCAGGTTTTGAGCCTGTTCGAATCCAGAAGCCAAGACTTCCCATCATTCATACAACAACAAGTGAAACTTCTCTCACTTTGTCCTCTCTTTTCCCTTTAACAGAGGGAATGTCTATTGCTCTAATCCCTCCTACATAAACATTAAATAGACAAAGATCTCTTTAAGCAAAACACTGGCACAAGAAAAGCATGTTTAAGCTAGCTGTGACTGTGTCTAGCTTGGAAATTAAGGGGTGTCATAAAAAAAAATTAAAATCTCTTCAAAAACATTGATCCTTAAAAAATGGTACAGAGTAGAGAACTAACGAATGAACCAAGGCAGATATTTACAGCTTTAGGAACAGAAATATGTTAAGAGGATTGTTTGACAGAGCCAGAAGGTTCCTGATAGTCATTTGTTCCCTGCAGATAAACCAGGACACTCTACAATGCATCACTACCTGGTCAGAACAATGTAATTATATTGCTGTTAAAATCTTTGGGCTCTCCTGTGGTTGTTTCCAGAGAGACTAGTGTAATATACCAACATGAACTTTGCCAACATAAGAGAAGTTCAATATAAACAGTTCATTAAAATCAACTGGATTCACAGGTTGTGTGTGCATCAAAGCAGATGGACCCAGGAAATACCCAGATGGCTTTCTGGGGAAACCATGAGCCTTTCTGGGTTGCCAAATCTAGCCCCACTCTACCAGAGACAATACCAGGCAATCCTTTCCATAATCAAATACAGTCCTGAAGGTAAGTTCATTTCACTTGCTCCCATAACTTCTCTCTGCAGATAATTAGGAACATATTTCTCATTTCTAATTTTCCTCTTTTCATAGGAAAAATTTATGCAGTAGATTTATTAGCCGGTTAGAGCAAAGAGCAGTGGCAAGTTAGATATGGTTATTTGCATGAAACAGAGCAATAAGGCCTCACAGGACTTGTCCAGTTACCTGAAGTGACAGGTGGACATTAAAAGCTGTGCTCACTTGAGCCATATTCTGCACAGTAAAGAGATGATGAGTAACGTCTTTAAAATCGTCTAAGGATCTTTCATCAATGTGTCCAGATATATTTATAGAAATCAAAAACTTCTCCCTGAAGATAATGAAATATGAAGAAATCACCACTGGAAGAGTTCATGTATTATAAAGGCTGTTAGATGCTTTGCTTGCATTTTTATATAATTACTAAAATTCTAATCCCTGAAGTAACTACTTGAAAGCAACACACTTTGGTATTCCATTCTCTAGATGCAAACAAAATTAGACCTGCCAATCTTTGTGACCATAATACATTTTCTTTACCACTTCTTTTATTTTTGCATTTTGGAATATGCCATATTCCAACCCTCCTCTTGGTTCTTCCTACACAATTTCAAAGTGACACAGCTTAATGTGCACAAACATGCCAAAAACCTCTACAAGATTACTAAATGTCCAAATTGCACTCTAAAAATTCATTTAAAGGACTTCAGAAGACAGCAAGGTGCCACTTTATTGTCAAATTCCAAGCTGAGTTTACAGAGCTGCTAGGTGGGGGGAAAACCATCATTTTTACTAACAAGGACTTAAAATATACAGAAGACAAATGATAAACCTTCAGAATGGCATTTTCACATTTCCAAACAGTAAAACCAAGTAATTCAGATGGCAAACATGCAGCTTCATGTATCAAAACGTGCCAATCCACCACAAAAGAAGTAGTACAGGGTTAAGAAAAGCCTGGCTGACTGCAAACAGCTGAAAGAAAATAAGCCTTGCTAAATCAATCATATTTGAACCCTCCTGGAGGTAGACGAATCCAGCAGCTAAGAAGAGTCTTGGCCTGGATACTAAATTTAAGCATAATCATGACTTGGTGGCTTAAAATTATAGATTAGGATGCCATTACAGCATGCCAACTACTCCCTCTCTGCACCTGCACTGGCACCTGGGCAAGACCCAGTCACCGTAAACAACACTGCTCTTTGGTCTCCTGGTTCACTCAGCCAGGACATTCTGAGAAAGTTTTGATAGCCACAATTGTTTTATTCCATTTTATTCTCACTACTTGGGATATACATCCTTCAGCTGACTCATTTTTTAAATCACTTCAGTACTTAAACTGTCACACTCAATGCATAATCTGACACCACAGAGTCATAGTTTGAATATTTCAGTTCTATTACTTTTAATTCTGTACCAGTTAATCATATTTTATTTAAAGGTAAAATGTTAATCTTCTGATGTTAAAAATCATCATACGTTACCTTTTTATGGCCGCATATTAAAATAAGGATATTTGCCAATTACCTAGAGTCTTCTTTTCAGGATTTAAATGAGACATTGACAAGAGGTCAGCTCAGACTCTCTGCAGTACAAAAGTCTGCTCTGCATGCCAGAGGGGCTCTCTTTAAATTTCCCAATACTTCACAGCTGAAATTAGCACATCTCATCAATTTGCTAGTCTACATTGGTGCATCCATATTTAATCCTGAGTAAAAGGTGTACCAAAAAGCACCTGGCTCCAAATTGTTTGCTACAAAATGGATTCAGCATGCCCTATTGCAAGCTCAAACCTCTGACAGAAATCCTTCAAAAATCCTCTGGTTCTCACTGAAATACTGAAAGCAAAATTATGTTGTTGTTTTAGTACTGCTGCTTTTCATGACTTAAAACACATCTCTACACACACCACCACAATGAGGCCTCAGACTGCAAGAATTTCCCAGCAGGGATTTTTGTCTCCATACTTGTCTGCAAAGCAACTAGCAAATTTTAATCATCTATAATTAAAGACACCATAAGCCCAGAATCCATCAGAGTATATTTCCAGTTTGCTCACGTGGTTCTTCATGCATAAAATATGCCTTTTCATTTCACTCCAAGCACCTTTTTCTACTTGGGTGCCTTCTTCTAAAACACGACCAAGAAAAGTATTCTTTTACATGTATTTTTATGTATAAAACAATGAAAACATCAAACCTGTGTAATATACTTCTCTCAGTCTTTTCCTTGACCCTAAAATTTTTGTTTTTATTTAAAATTTTCAGAGTGTGTGCATGAAATGCCATAACTGAACAACATTCTTACATTTAACCTTCATGTCACACAAAGACCAACAAGCAGTACCACAAATTTTTAAATAGATGAGTAGGAGAGAAAACAGCAGAATTCCCAAACGCCACATCTGGTAGGTCAGAAAAAGCAGAGAACTGAGCTGGAACTCCACTGGATTTCCAAGCTCATTCACATGGGTCACATCTGGCTCACAGGCAACACAATCTGCATCTCAATAGTTTTTCCTGTTACCACAACTGCATGCTGCAGGTTGTAGTCACCTGCTGTACCTTTAGCACCCTACTTACAATGGTAAGCAAGTCATCCCAAGATAAAGTTCACACAGAACCAGATGCAACATACTAATTTCATTTTTAAATGGAAGAAGAGCAGTGAGGTTTAGTGGTGGTGCTGGTTACGTTTACTTATTTTTATTCCATTGTTTCCACATTCAGACCTACAATTATTGGCAAATGTTGCTCAGGTTTTCGACACTCTGTTTTCAGTGTTGACTTCAGTACAAGCATCAAAGCTCTAACACATGTGTAAAAAAAAGTCAACACTGTTCATACAACCACTACCATCCACACAGAGTTCATATACCTCTGCCTGTCTGCAAATTGAAAAAATTATTTTAAGCACAAAACTAAAAACCTGACAATACACAACTCAAAATGCACTTCTGCTGACAGAGCCTAGCAGGTGAAACTGCTCTCTCCCTTAACCTTCTTTACAGCCATCCTCTGCTGCCAGGAAAGCCAACCCATGGACCACTGCCTGACAAGGCTGCTTGCTCCGTGAGGCTCCATACCTTACAGAGGTGGCAAGCTCAAGGCTACACTTTTTATTTTAACAATAAATGCCTTGAATTTTAGAAGACTTCCTCCTTCAGGCAGAGGACAGCCTCCCAACATTCACAATTAAGGTATCTGTTATTACAATGTTTGGAAGTGACTAACGGGGGCGAAAGCTAAGTTTCATTTCTTACAGATTCTTTAGAATGAAACAAACTATATCTAAAAAGTGCAGATATGCTTTTTTATTTCTTTTGCAGTTCAGGGGAGGGGGGAGGGAAAAGCATCACTGATTTGTATATTAAAGTGCAAGCATCTGTCCTACTGATGACATTCTAGGGAAGCACATTAGCATAAAATTTAACGATGTCAAATAAGTGGATGTGAAATAGAGACTGCGTAAAGACACTATTTCCAAGCCTGACAGAAACATCACTGTTTAGAAATGCAAATGATACCATTATGTTCAATAATTATATGAAAATATGAACAGTTCAGCATGTTTTCCAGCCCTGATGGCGGTTAATGGGATGTACGCTTATGTAAATAACTACTATTAAAGCTAATGCTGAAAAAAACTAATAAATTCATACTAAAGCAACTGATTTAGTACGCTTTTAAACCCCAGCAGTGCTCACTTATTAGAAAGGAGTGCATTCTTATGTTTAGAACTCATTACTGTTACAAGTCACTGCAACTCCATCAATTACCATGCATTAATGAAAATGGGACACATACAAAAAAAATTATTGCCTCTCAGCAGTTTTCTTTAAAGACAAAATATAGGGGTATTACCATCACTGGGCCTTGAGGGGAACTTAACAGCAACATAATCCTTATTACTACAACTGTACTCTCTGTTCTATAAACCCTGGGGTATTTTTTTGTCCCAAGAAGGGGATGACCTTTATGTAAATCTCTTGCCATATGCACAATGAAAGTGACTATATTGCCATCAGTAAAAGCTTACCATTTCCACAGTTAAAAATGTATTTAAATAAACACATACATACTAGGATAGGAACTGAAAACTGTAAATGTGAAATGAAAAACTACATCTCCTGAAACTAGACCAAGAAGTGTAATGCCAATAGAACTAAGGATAAAAGGTATATGTGTAAGTTTTCAATTAAGTTCTCCTATCTGGATAAATTCAATCCAGCTTTACACTTACACTTTTAATAACCTCCTAGAGAGCCATGGAATTAAGACTTTAAGGATGCTATTCATTCCTTTTTGGATGTTTTCTCCAACTCCTCAGCATTACTCAAAATTCTTAACCCTGGTTAAACATCCCAACTGATAGAGGAAACAAAACCATGAGGGCTGTTATAGTAATGAATTCCTAAGGAAATTAAAAGCTGAGATTTACTGAATGTCTACAGCTCTACAACTAAATTACTTTTATTTTCTAAGTAGTCTATGGAAATGAGATATTAGTGTAACATCCACTAGATCCTAAGAAGTTTAGGAAGGCTAAAAATGCATTTATATTAGTTTGCATTGACTGAAAGTTTAAAATTAAGGGTGGATTTGAACAACCTTGCAAAAGACTACGGACAAAGAACTGATGCCAAATGGAGAAGATTAATGTAGGACAGTTACCTGTCCAGTCTCAGCTGCTGTAAAACAAGATGGCATTTTGCTATGGAAAGGCACAGACTAGCAATTCTAGACTACAAAAGCATTGTCACTAAGGACCATGAAATCCCACATCAATAGAAAGGGGTTAAGAAACAGATGTAGTTTTCATCATGCTTGAACAGTGACACAGTTCTTACAGGCTGATGTCCACTGTAAAAGCCAATGTTAAATTAATGCTATGCTTAAGTGCAATTTACTCCCCACAGCACAAGGCAAAAATAAAGCCTATCCCAGCCTGAAAAACTTCCAATCTAAAAGCAGGCAGCAAAACAAGGCTTTCAGAGGGCCAGCAGCTCACAAAATACAATAGCAAACACATGATGACAGTCACTGTGACAAATGTTTGATGAGAGAGAGATGGAAGAAAAAAACCCCACGAAACTATCTGATTGCTTTCACTAAATCTCTGTTGAAAGAGAGGTATGAAGTGTTTTGCTATCTAGACCATTAAAACTATTTCATGAGTGAAGGCCACTCTAAAAACAGTAAGACAAATTTGCTACTGATTAATAATAAAGCCATTCATTTTATTCCTCAAATCTAAAGTAATTACAAGCCAGAGCATGGCAAATGGATTTAGAAGAAGCCATTACGTCAGAAGAATCCTTTAAAGAAGAGCAGTAATTTAAAAGACTGAACTGAATAATGAACTCTCCTGAACAACAATTATTATGAGATTGATTTATTGAAAGTGTATTTAATTATGCAAGAAATGTTTAAACTTTCCAAAATACTGCAGGAAGACAGAGAAACCAATAGCACAGTCAGCCCTACGTCCTCATTATAGTTGAGAAGCTGAAGCAGATGGAGAATTCATTTAGTTTAGAAGGATAAAGTACATCAATTTCTCTGAATCCACATTTCTAGTCAATTTGTTACAGTACCAGCTTCAACAATTAATGATCTCATTTTCCCATTTTGTGCCTCCTTTTAAAAGATCTCAGTCTTTGTTTCCAAATGAGCCAAATGTCATAAAGAAAAAATTTAACTCAAACATCACTTTGAAAGCTCTCATGCCTAAAGCCAAATGTTCCAGCAGCAACCACAGAACCAGGGCTCAAATTCAGTCAGGTAAGTAGCCTAGTCAGTTTAAGTATCTGGAAAAAGCAGAAATCTTCTTTCACCTGAGACACTTCAACTGACCAGCCTGACTCCTACAGAGAATTTTTATTTTTTTTATCTGAACTACTCCACTTTTTTTCATTAAAATATCTGATATTGATGTATGAGATTGCTATGGCTGAGGGTGCATTTCCAACCACAGGTGTCTTCTATTTAATTTAGACAGGGGCAGCCCATCATCATATTCAGTTCTGACATGGCCACAACACAGTTAGTATCAGTAATATCATAAATCTGTGATTCAAATACCCAGAGCTGGGAGACAGGCTGTCTGGGAAGCATTAGCTACCCGTGGGTATCAAAAATATGGCAGGGCAGAACTCCAGCCCTTACTCACTTTCAAAATCATTAAGTCTCTAGTACCAGGTACAGATCATCACACCAGGTACACGTCTTGAAATATGCGAGATGAGAGAATGCTACCAGCCTTCAACACTCACCTCAACTCCAAAATTCTATACAAGAGCCGTTGGGTGGGAAAATCTCCTCTTCAGTCAGACACACACAGAACACCATTCCACCCTTGGTATAAAACACAGAGCAATTCTGCTTCTCCCATTCAACAGCTATATTTCTATGCTGACAGTACCATCTCACAGACAATCCTGCACCACTGAGTGCTGAGTTTTAGGGCAAAAATCCTGTCCAGCTCATATTCTACAGGGGCTTTTGTTGACTGTTTAGATGCTGCCTGCTGATTCTGGGTATTTTCAGTACATGGACACTGTGGCTAGATTGTGCTACAAGGCAGTAACTAGGATTAAGCACAGAAAGCTTCAAATGAATCTCCAGTCATTGATCCATTTGAATACTCAACGTTACAATATGTTTCACCTTGTTTTAGTTTAAAAGTTCATGAAAAATTCAAAATATCTTATTTACCCAATAGTCCTTGACTGATTCTTCCACATTTAAGTTCGTAAATACATACATTATTTAGCCAATACTGCAGTTACAGAATAGCATATAAATATTCAGGGAGTTTTTAATAAGTGCAGCTTTTTTTCAATAGACTACAATGGTTGCTTAGAAACATTTACTAGTAGGATATCTGAAATAACAGAAGAGAAACACCTTCAAAGACTGAAGTAGTTGGATAAAATGGAAGAAAGGAGCAAAATACTGATTTTTCATTCTCCTCACACACCTTCAAACAAATTATGATGCACAAGAAGATATATAGTATGCATTCACATATGAAAAATAGAAAGGGAAAAACTTAAAATGATAAGCTGAGGGAGCCAAGTTATGAAGTAAAAGAAAAATAATGACGGTCATTTCAAACCTTCAGTTCATAACTTGTCAGAAACTATACCATCAGGAACAGACTTAGCCAAAGTTAATCTCTAGAATTGTTACTGAGTTTTAAATAAATAGCCTGACTTTCAAAAGCACAAGTTTCCTGCAAATGGCAAATTTGCCATTATATATAAATTTTTTTCTTGCCTTTTTTTTGGGGGGGGAAGGGGTGGGGCCACAGCAAGGCAGGGACCCATTTTCATATACACATGCTTAACTCCAGTGTTAATATCTGTACCCCACCTCCCCTGGCACACACACATCAATCTGCCACGCAGGACACGGGGACCACACATCCAGCAAAAAACACAGCCAAAGTCCTTCCCTGCAAGGCCACCTTTGTTCCCTCACCTGTCACGACAACGTGGTGGGTTTGATTTAAAAAAGAAAGGAAGCAAAAGTGCTCATATTTTCACAAGATCGAATTCAACTTTATAGGGAAAATAAGGCAGAATCGGCAAGTAAACTCTCTGACACTTCCTTTTTCTAGCATTTTGTTCTTTGCATTAAGCAAACCAGCAACTCTTTTCCTTCTGAAAAATACTACTAATTTTACATTAACACACTAAGACAGGAAAAGGAGAAAATATGTAAGTGGCCCTAATTTATGTATGCAAGACTTATAAAATGAATAGTACTATGGCAAAACAAAAAGCATTTTATTAAAGTCCCTAGATAATGCTTATAAAGCTCATTATTCTTCCAGCCAATTAATATTCTATGTCTCACTAACACTATAAACAAATGAATTGTTTTAGTTAAATTAATATTCATGTTAACTGTACACAAAACCAACCAATTAAGTAGTTCTATAATATTAAGGACACATGTAAACAGAGTCTGTGATCAATTTTAAGACTAACCAAGTAAATAAGACAGGATTTGTTGTGTGAAAATTTGGCTGAGTCTTCAGCCACCTGGTCTGCTGGGAGGTGTCCCTGTCCAGGAATTGGACCTAGATGATATTTCAGGATCAAACTATTTTGTAAATCTATGTTCAGTCAGAAAATAATTCTAACAAAAAGCTTACATAACCCAGGTACATTCTAAATATAAACCAAAACAACAGTATAGTACAGCTGAATAGTTTAAATCTACAAAAAAGAAAAAAAAAAGTTCATAATAAACAGAATCTCTTCTTCCTTCTATTTGCCTATTCTTCGTCTATATAATAATAATTTAAGCAGAGCTCAAAATTCAATAACCAATCTTTAAAAAAATTTTTAAAGAAGTTTCCTCTTCACCTATTAATAAGTCTTCTCAGAAATGTTAAGGCTGCTTTTTCTTCTTCATTTATGCAACACCATCAAATTTACATTTAAAAAATCTCTAATGGTGATAACAAGAAAAGCTAAAGACCACAACATAATTTTTTTGAGCTATGAAGTATCAGTAGTATTTGTTTCTTAATAATCTCATTAGAATTTTTCCCTAGGACATACATCATGACAGTATTGGGGCATCTTACAAAGGATATTTTCCTGATTGTAAAATTAAATTATATTTGGGACCTAAATTAATAATAGGTGCCTGAAAATCCATCAGCGCAAAAAAAAAAGAAAAGAAAAAGAAAAAAAAAGGAAGAAAAAAGGAAGTAGCACAACTAGTCTAAGTGCGTAACATAGTGCATACTGCTCATACCTTACTGTGAAAATGCAAATGAAATAACACAAATAAGACCAAGGAAGTTGCAAGTCACACATTCCAAAGCCAATGCCAGAATTTAGACTGCCACTAGAAGCAGTTTAGTCACCATATAGCAGCAAAGAGAACACAAATACCAAGAGGGGATGCTCAAGAAGACACCAAGGGAGGTTACACATGGCAATTCTTCTCACATGAGATCAGTCCCAAATTATTTTTCAAAAGTTCAGAAGGTGCTTGAACACCCTGAACAGACACATCCCCACCTGCATCAGCTGTCTTACAACTGATCCTAGGTCACCTGCCACCATCCTGGCTCTTACTAACCCTGACTGCTTATCCCAAACATTTCTGAACCCATCAGTCACAGGCTTTTGCTGCTTTCACATCAGTCATGTCCAGCCCAATCTCCTTTTCCGAGTCTTTCTTTACAGATATAATCTAGATCTCACTTTCCCAATTAAAATTTTCCCTTCATTTTTTACATAAACTTCACTTTTATAAAGTGATTTTTTCCCACCACTTTCTCATCTTCATAGTCATAAGACGCTTTCTTGGGGAGAGCATCAAAAGAGTGGGAGCAGCTGTTACTGGATTATTCAGTTAAGCCAAACTGGCCAAATTTAAGTAAGAACAGCAAGAAATGTCATCCCAGCATGCATACCTTAACATCATTAAGTGTCACACCTCCTAAGAACAGCAGCACTAGAACTTTCCAGTTCCTTATAAGCAAAAGAGCTTATTATAAGCAAAACCAAGTTTTGATCCTCTTTTAAATTTGGAACACTTTGTTTGAAACACTTTGTTTGAAACACTTTAAATCAAGTTTCTTTTGAAAGAAGTGAGTCTGAAGTGTAAATGCCGTAAGACAAACAAAGCCAAAATAGCTACTACTGACCAAATTATAAGATAATATGATAGGCCTAAATACTGCTTGAGGAAGAAGATGTAGACCAGCTGACTTCTTGAAACCTCTAATTTTCTATAATTCTGTGATACTAAGTATTTGGCAACCCTGACAATAGGGTGGACTATTTATGGTTCACAGCAGGCTCATCACTGGTGCTCTCCATTAACAGCATGGTCTAGTACTAAGTACTCAATTTTCAACGTTCCACCTGCTCAGGAAGGGTAGAATTGAAATCTAAATCTGCATGAAATTTTATTTGTTGTTCCCTATCTAGACAGCACTGAGCAGTTCCAAAACAAATGAGAACTTCGGCTGCAGATAGATAGATAGTGCTAATTTACTCAAAGTTTTGTCATGAGATCATTGCATACCACCCATTTCCCTACTCCCAAATCTTCTGTCATAGCTCATCAGCAACAAATTTGAACAAAGGAGTCTTCACAGCTTCTCAGGGGAAAAAAAAAAAAAAATCAACCACAGCAAAATAAGATGGATTTTCCTCAAAGTAGGGATTCCAAGCACCAAACAATACTTCTCCTGCAAGAATCTCAAGGAAAAAACAAAACAACAGAAATACATGTTGCTGAAAAAAACCTCACACAGCTCCCAAGCTAAGTGAGCTAAACCCTTATCAAGTTGAAATTGCTCTTTGCTGGATAGCTGCAGTTATATCAGAAGCACCAATTTATTACTGCAGGGTAGTTTTAAATACTGCAGTACAGAAAGTAATCTTATATAGAGAATAAATTAGCTATGTGAAGCAAAAAAAATAAAAGGTGATTCTAAGAGACTTCAAAATTTTTTCTTATAGTATTATACCCCTGATACCTTATTTGCAAGTGGTCACGACATTCCAGAAGAACTTAAAGAATTTCAAGTTGCTGTACTTGAAACAGCCATAATCTGTATTCAACCTCAGCAAGTCGTTTCTACTATTCCTTGTGTCTGCAACAACCTTTAAAAAATTAAGTGATCAGAGTTACGTTGCAGATCTTGAATCATTCATGTATGATAGGCAAGTATTGCAGTAGTTAAAATTACATTGTTTTAAATTATAACCTTGTTTTATATATCTAGGTTTTACAGAGTTTTATGAAGTGTAAAATTGCATGCATTAACCTTCTGCCATGTCTACCAGACTTCTAGAAAAGTGTTCATGCTTGTGCAATCTATTTCAAGTAAAGAATAAAAAGGGGAAAAACCCTGAAAAACAAAACAAGCAAGCATGTATTCTTTCCACTAGCCAAATAAACTTCATATGAATTAGTAAAAGCTTTGGGTGGACAAAGAATCAGGAGCGTGCATCCCATCCACACTCACAAGATGACTGAATACACAAGATGAAACATACAAAAAAATACTGGCTTCAGTGAAATCAACGTCAGAGTTGTTGTCACATCCAATGGCTCTTGAAATACCTCAGATCTAATCTTTTCCAGTAATAGTTCATACCCAGCTAAGTTTGTTGATATTATTTAGGACAAACAGACAAAATTCTTCCTAGAAAATGAGTGCCACTGCACTACAAAGGAGTCAATGCTCTCCTGACAGAGACCACACACCACTGAATGCCTTTTCTAAGCCAAGCAAGTTCCATCATAAAGAAAGCACTGTTTTTGCAAAGCCTCCCAGTGCTAAACTAGAAACAGGATTGCTTGAATTCTCAATAACCGTCCTTCAAATTCATGTTTATGTTTCTGAATTACCTCTTTATTTGTTCCAACACTGGCCCACAGCTTGAACAGCCTCTTTTTGTCACTAAATTCATTTTAACTTCAACAAGGGATGGCATGGGACTGAAAACAGTACTGCACACTTGGCTCCATCTTGATTTTTCAGACAACATTACTACCCTCCCAACTGGCAGTGCAGCTCCTGATCAATCACACACTGTTTGCTTTTCCCGTAGTAACAGCCCTGTCTCTTCCTTATCCCACTGCAGCCAACCCTTTGCCCTCTGAGAAATTTAACAACAAAGCATCAATATCAGAGATTTACAAGAGAAATGAACAAGAGAGTTTTGTAAAGATCTGTGACACCACAGAAAGGAAAACTAATTCCTTCAATAGTGACTTGGCATGTGATATTCCAGGACTGGCACTAAACACACACAGCTTAAAGAAATGCAAGTCACAGCCTGCAAGAAAAGAGAATCTGCTAACTGTTCCTATAAACAAACAAACAAACCAACCCTACACCAAAAAAAAGTCTAAACTAAACCTCCTAGTATATATATTTAATCTATATCCATTTAGTGCAGATTCTCTTTCTCTAGACATGGAGAGAAATGGAATATCATGCAAGTTTTAGACCTAAATTATGACCACCTAACAGAATTATTAAAAAGAAAAATCTATAATCATATTTTAATGCGTAAATTCCTTATTGTCATTTTTAGTTGACAAATATCTATTTCATAGCAAAACAACATCATAGGAACAGCTGGATGGCAGTTTTAAGCTCAAATGAACCAGTGTCACATGCTGACAAGCCATCTCTCTGATTGCTTTTGAATGGCAGCACACGCAGATTTATTCTATGCCATAAATTAGAACAATTATTTCTCTGTACTTCACTTTTTGTTTCAGTGAGCCATTGCAATATTTTAAAAGGATATCTTCCCTTTCCTTGATGATAAGTTCATTCTGCTCCTCTAGTTGTCTGATCTTCTTCTCAAACGACTCCTGTTCAGCTTTCAGCCGTTCTTCTGTCACCTCTTTTTCTTCACTTACCCTGAAAAGAATTTGAGAAAGATAAAATATATACCCATAACCACAGTGCCTGACTTCCAACTCCTCCACCACAGTGCAGGTAAATAGATAACATCCTCTCCACCCTTAAGCAAGTTAGGTCCCCACAATGCTTATTTTAATATATTATACAGGAAGAGGCATCTGATTTATGCAATGTATCTTTTTTTTTTTTTTCAAAAACACTGGTCTCAGTAGAGTACATACACATTAATGGGCAGCATGGAAGAACAGAGTAAGGACCTGAACCCACAATCAGGTTTGCCCTGTCTGATTTCCCTGCAGCCATAATGAAGATTCATTGAGACACTTACAAACCTAAGACATGAAGACAGAAAACTCAGATGAGAGAGCTTAGCTGACAGGACAGCAAGAAAATTCTGGAAAACTTTTCTGTTTCTTAATCTATAAACTAATCCTTCTTTCACCTTTACTGCTCAAATACAAGTCCAGGAAAGAATCATTTTTCTTGTTAGCTCTCTCCAAACAAAACAGTTTGTCCTTTTCTGAGGATTTTCAAATATCAAGCTGCAGGAGTAAATTTTCCTTTCTGTCTGGGGCATGGCACCCTGTAACTTGCTGCTCAGTGTAAATAATTGGATCAAGATTAAAAGATGACAATGTGAGAAAGGCTTACAATGATCATTTATTCTGCACCTCAAGAGCAGGCTGTAAAAACAATTATTCTGGTATCACGTAGGCAAGAAGATCATTATGCACAGATGATCCTGTAACTACGCTAAAAAAGTGGCTTGGAAATCATGGTTCTATAAAAACTCCACAAAAAATATTAAGTAATGAGCTTAGACTAATAAATATTATTGCTCTGCACTTAGGCAATTTCTGTGGCTGAAGGCTCTTAAAGTTCAGTCTTTTATGATGATGAAACAGCTGCCACAACACAGGTGACAGGAGACCAAAGCAATACAACTTCTAGAAAACTCCAATTTTAACTTCCTTTAAGTGGAACAATCTTATAGGAAGAGGAAAGAGGAGGAAAAAAATGAAATATATATATATGTATTACACTAAGCCTTCCACTCATCCCATCAGACTCATATTCTTAACAGAATGTTTCATTCAAGGACTGAGCCATACATTTGATATCATTGCTTCCCTTAAGAGGTCACATATTTGTTTTGATCTTCCAGTGGAAAAGTCATAAATACCACAACTGGGTCACTCCCCTGGGGAGAACAAGAATAGACTAGCAGTATTCCCCAAATCCATGATCAATCCACAGCCATTCCCATATCAGCCAAAGCAGACTGCATGAAGTTGGAAATAATAATACTGAAACTCATACTTTTTCTCTATAAACCTAGAGGGAGACAAACAACTGTATAATCTGTATAATACTGTATAATCAAATTCTTTAAATTAGGGTGGTTTAAAAGCTTGGATCAAACTACTAATTATAAAGTTTCTAAAGCACAGGGGAAAAAAGACACGGATTTATTGTAAAAGCATCCCACTAGTGAATTGAGCAAGGTCTCACTTACAACCTTGGGCCCAGCCTGGGAAGGTGTGATGAGTTAACCTGTTCCTAAGCCCCTTCCCCTCCACTCACAGGCTATGAAAAGGGTTGTGTGGACAGCATTAAGGAAACGTGGTAAAGGGAACCACCTGTGTAAACTCTGGACCCACACCAAGACCTCTGCACTCCACAGCTGAACAGGCAACAAACTCTTGAGGAATATCCACCACACATCCTTGCAGTAAGCAAGCGACAGCACATTTGCTACAGACTGCAGATAGAGATCTGTTTATCTAACCATGGCCCATTTGTTTCCTCCGAGTCCAGTGCAACCACCTGAACAACTACAGCACATATGACCTTCCTTCACATAATCAGTGAAAGATGCAAAAACAAATAAAGTCAATTAGAAAGTCATAGTGAAGACTGCAATGACCATGTGGATGAAAGACATGAAGGAAACAAGAGCAGAGCAGGAACTGCAAAGGGAGAACAAGTACCATCTCCAAGATACCATGAAAGGAACAAAGCTTGCTCAGTAATTTGCAAGAGTGATACTGCATGAGAAAAAGGTTTGGGGCTACAAACACTGGGCTATGCTGGCATGCAGTAACTCTAACACTGAACAACAGTATAAGGAAAAACAAGTTTGAAAGAACAGAGTACTAGAAAAATCTGACTAAACCTAGCAGGCTTTACTCTAGATTCTGTGATTTGTTGCTTATATCAGTGTGCATCACATTCACGTGCTGTGTTTGTATTTAACACAGATCACAGCAAGCTGTCACACCCCCAGACATATGAATATATTGTGCCACATATCTTACGCAGTAAATGACTGAGAACAGTAAGCGATCTCAGAAGAAAAGTGGCAGTATGTGTTTATGTATCACAAAGCAGGAGACAGCCCATAAAGGGCAGGCGAGATACAAAAGATGGTTCCTCACAAGAGGTGGCAAAAAGAAGTTAGAGAGAAGGAATACAAGAATGTCACCAGATTATGTTGGATTTATGTCACTTCCTATAAATAGCTCTGTGAGATTTTTTTATATATATAAACGTATTTCTTTGCCTTCTGGCAGTAAAGAACAGATGAATTTTAACAGAACTATGTAGAACTTCACTGATGCTGTACAAAAACATTACAAGGCTCATATCACACTCCTCAAAAGTATTTTCACTCTCTGTTCAACCACTTGGGTCAGAAAAGAGCAGTGAAAGAATGAAGGCTCAACTACAAAGGGCACAACTGCTCCACTAAGCAACATGCTGGTATCCAGCTCCATTGTTCTTGCTTCCAGGTTCAAAAAGAGGACTGACAGCTAAGAGCAGAGATGATGAATCAGTGGAACAACTCCTTCCATTTAGTGTCTGCAACATTTTCTTGCATGCAGTTCACATTCATCTATTTTCTGCCATAGGACACGCACCATCTTTGTTCAAGATTTGTTTTAAATTCAGCAGTTCAAAACCTATATAATTCTAGATGCATTTAAATAAATATTTTTATTTTATTTTACAGGAAAAACTCATAATGCAAATATATTGACAAAAAGCCCTCCTAGGACATTCGCCTTAGGGTTAAAATTAATTCCTAGTTCACCAGTTCCAATTATTATTGTGTGCTCTCAAGTCCACTGCTGATCCTAGTATTTCTGTCTGATCTAAAGAAGGAATTGATCAAGGAGTTTGCTGATGACACTGACTCATTCCACTGAGTAAGCAGGACTGATGCTCCCCAGGTGGAATTTTTGAAGCACTGCACAAGTCAACAGCACTTCAAGTTTTATTTGTTTAATGAAAAACTGACATGCACAAAAAGAGCCATGATAATACTCACATCAACACTACACTAGGGACAGAACTCAGCTCTTTCTGACTGCAGGCAGAGTTGAAAAAGCAAATTAAAAACAGCATCTTCTATTTTTTAAAATTTTTTAAAAATGAGCTTTTACCAAGAGAAAACTGAAATGCAAGAAGAACATTGTGGCTCAGCTAGTTATGATAGAAGACAAACTAAACACAAAACAGAGAAATAGACCCTGGGAATTTCACTGATCAGTCCTACTCCTTGGGAACACTTATCTTTTAGTAAGGACCAATCTGGTATTAGTCTGCCAACTGGCTAGAAAAGATAAAAATAGTTCAGTGACCATTCTTGAAAACAACTTCAAAATTCCAGGCAAAGAATGGCATCTGGAAAACGGAAGATCACAAAGGCGGGGGAGAGAGGAGGAAGAGGGGGAGGAAAGAAAGAAACAGAATTTTTGTCCAAGGATCAGGGTTCATAAACCTGATACATTTTACTTAAGTATGAAAAGCAGTTTGTACATATTAGACAAAAATAACAAAAAAACCACTATGGGTGCAAAACCTAATTGAAATTGCTACACAATGGATAAATTTTATGATATGCAACCTGCAAAATACAAAACTCAATTTCACAGCATGAATTTATAGCTACAAATTACTTTTTAAGCACAGAAAGTAAGTGTGATTGGTGATACAATAATCCTGGGCATGCTTTACCTATCAACATAAAGTAATTTCCAGACAAGCTTAGGGATATCTCATTTGCAGTCTCACTGCCTGACCAATTAAGAAAACTGCAGCACAAAATTGCTCCTAAAGTAACACACAAAAAAAGAGAAAAGATTTTGATGTTAAAGGCAGGTAACAATTTGGTTAAATATGAAGTAGTGTAACCCAGGAGAGAAAGCAACTCAAGAGGCCAAACACACAAGATTTGTAATACAAGCAAGTTTTCCTTCAAAGATCTTAAGGACTGGAAAAAACAGCAGATATACACTATCATTACTGAAACTTCTGCAATGGTTTCCAGTTTTGCAACCAAATTAACATTCTGTTTTGCTGCCCATTTTTACCTTTTGTTAGAAAATTTAAATTTTAGCTGGTCAATTTCAACTTCTTATCAAAGACTGTAGAAAAGACTAGTATCCCAAACTGCTAGCACCCTACACAGGGTTTAGCAATCCAGGGTCTTGGGAAGAGGGAAGCATTTCCTCAATAAGGGATAAAGGGCTGTCTGAAGGCTGTTTTAGTAGCTGCCAGTTACAAGTCATTCTGGGCATGCCAGTGACCTTAGCCAGAAAGATACTAATATAATAGCAAAAACCACCTTGTATCTCATTTGGAATGGGAAATCACATACTCCCATGGGTACATAAGGCTATTATGATACCTTTCTACCTAAATTGCTTCTAAAGATTTGCTTGCAAAGACAACAGGAAGCCAGCTTTCTCCATTCTTATCTTATTCGAAGAAAAAAAGAATGCAAACTAGTCAGGTACCAATTTTTGCCACTAAAAACAAAAATTAACCTTTCATGAACCATTCTACATCACTTAGCCAATGCCTCTGCTCACTCAAAAGGCAAATTTCGTATGCGAGCTGTACAGACATCTGTGATCAGGGAGAAGTATTTATGATGTACCTGCCATACTAGGAGCCTCAAAGTCACAGAACTGTGGCTATAGATCAGTTAGGAGGGAAGTGAATACTTGCAAGCACACACACATTCACCCTCTCTGCTAAGGAGTTATGATCCTCTCCATCCAGCCAAATGCCACGACAGAGTGAGCTCTCAAAATCTGCATATCACTTAAAGTATTTCACTCTAAAATACTTTATAATCATTCCCAGTGTGGTGTCTAGCAAGTCCTTAATGTTCAACAGTCAACTGGCCACGTCCCAGCGGGCCCCAAGCTGCTCCTTCTCAGAAGAGGCTAATGTGTCCTGACACTGGCAGCAACTATGAGCACAAGGATCCTTCTGTGTCTTCACCATGTCACTGCTCATCTCATTACATAAGCTGATGACTGCTTCAGGAGCAGCCTGCAGGAATAAAAGCTCAGGGAGAGTCTTCTTTGCCACTTTCAAAAGGACTTTGCTTATAGGGAGAGGTAAAATTTGCTCTTACTGTGCTACTTTCACCATCACACCAGGATGATATAGTTGAAAACATGAAGGTGTCACCCTCGTTGTCTTAGAAAACAATGACTGATCACACTCAAGAATACTTCATTTACTCCCAAAGCACTTTGGCATTCATGGGCATGACTCATTCTTCTCAAAAATTCCTCTACAAGAGCAATTCAAAAAGAATCTGCTGACACAATAAATTAAAAAGCTCAAATTTGAGCTTCAAACATTCGAGTATTTTAAACTTTGGCTCCAGTCTGCCACTCTCATTTCACCCTAAAAGGATGCATTAAAAGATAGGCAAGGTAATGGTTAGATTTACAGGTGGCAGCACAGATCAAAAACTACAATTATCCAGCCTAGAAAGAAGGATTAGAAAGGATACAGCCGAGTCCTTTCTTTTGACCCTCAAAATCCAATTCCATGAAATTCCGAGCAGCTAAGGTGATGTCAGCTACTGGAATCCCCAGCAGCAGATCTTTACAGCCCAGAAGCTCTTTAAATTTATTTTTTTTTTAATAAAATGATATTAATGTAGCTAGCATCAGAATTTACTCATACCAAGACAAAGTCTGACACTTCAACAGATTAACAAATGCACTGGCACACACACCCTCAATGCTCAAAAGTGCAGTGGGAGTGAGAGTTGGATGAAGAGAAGTGAAGAATACGAAGAGGAAGAAAAGTACAGGAGAGCTTTCTCCTTCAGCAGGCACAGAAGTTGGAGAAGACCACTACTCTGAACTCTTCAAGCAAGAAATGACTGAAATTCAAGCCCCAGGAGTCTTAATTTTGCAACTTTTCCCATACAAACAGAATTTTACCACTTTACAAGAGCCTTCATGCAGCTTCTCACTGACCAATCTATTTCTGTTCACCATCCAGTAACAAATGTGCACAAATTAGCCTCAACTACCATTCATAAATTGTAGCAAAATAAGGAACAGTGAGGTGCAATCCAAGTGAGATCTTTATTAGTCCAAGTATTTACTGCAGGACAGTGTTTCTGTAAAACTTTCAGCATTCTGCTGTCCCTTTTTCTTCTCCAAAGTAGCAGAGAATGTTCTACTGCTTGTAAAAACTCTCTATCATGTAGAACTAAGGATGAAAATTATGGAGAGTTTTAAAAAAGTGACGAGGTGAGCGGAATTAAAGTTCAACTTCCCTATTACTCTGCAAAGGACTTTTAATTACATCCAATAAAAATATGATTAGGTTTAAAAATAAAAGAGAACTAAGTATAAAATAATAGTGTTCCACTAATTTTACTTTTCAAAATTAATGTTGCTGCACCTTCTATTTTTCTTCAAAGAAATGTCAGGCAGAAATATCAAACTGTCCTCAGGGAAAAATCACAGCATCTGAGATTTAAGAAGAATCCCACGCTCGAATGAATTAGTGTACTACTATTCACCAGGGAGCAGTGTATTATGAGGAACAATGTAATAAAAACCTTTTTTTAATATTAGAATATACCTCTATATATCAACAGTGGCAACAGTGTCCGAATAGCTCCAACATCTGACAATTTGTAACCAGGCTTCCCACCAATCTGCTCTTTATGACAGTCTTAACTATACATTTTCTAACACAAGGCATGATAAAATAGAGGTTGCAAGCATGAAGAACTTCAGAAATTACTAAAATACTGTATGGCAAGAAATCCTGTATTAGTACAAATTATTAGCAGGTAAAATGGTCCACTGGATAAGGATAATCAGAGAGAAAATATTCCGAACTGCACCAGAGAGTTACTGCATGACCTTGAGCAAGTCACTTAATTTCTCTAATTTTCCAAATTTTCATATATAAAATGAAAAAGAATAGTAATGCTTGCCAATTACTGCACAGACATAAGGGATCTAGGTCAAAAAGCATTTCATTGTTACCAGAGAACTTACATTTTTTTCTAGAAAAACTTTGCCTTTAAAACTTCTAAGTATGTACAATAACTTTTAGCCCAAAGGACGGGGACCACCTCACAAAATCTTTCCCACTGATGTGCCAAAGCCCATTTGTTCCTCCTCACTTTTACAGTAATTCTGGAAGAAACAGATTTCCAGAGACTCTGAGGTGCTAGGGAAAATTATAGGACACAAATCTCCTCACTTTAATTTAACCTCTTTTTCTCATCCTTCCCCTTTTAGAATGTAACTAGCACTGAAATGAAACTTAGAAAAATATTTTTGCTAAAGTTGAGAAATTTGCACTATTTCCACCTCTCCTTTCAAGGAATAGGTAGAACCAGAAGAAATTAAGGGAAGCAAAAAGAAGTTTGGCTAGGTAAGTAAAAATTACACAGGCAAATCATTATCAACACGTTTCAGCCACAAGGTCAGCAATGCACCTTTAATCTGGCCTTCCATATAAAAGCTTACCTCTGCCAAATAATAAGCACTACAAAAGTTTCATAGCAACTATGAATATGTTTATTTATAGCACTTGATACACACAACAAACAAAATCCTAGCCCTGTCATTACATCATCATAGATGAAGTACTGCTGGTCACGAAATTTTGGCCTTTGTTTTAAATACATATTTAGGGGCCCAGGAAGCAAAGAAAAACCAACCAGGCTGCTTCATACCTCTTCCAGGAAGAAAAACTACCTTGTGCAAATATTCAGGTTTTTTATGCAGTTCTACATTGCTTGATGTTAATTAGAGAAACTACTCTCTTTAAACTTAATGCATTTTCAGGTGATGCTTCTTCTTACCTGGCAAGTTCTTTAATTAGGTTCGCAATGCGTCTCTTGTCCTCAGGACACAAATCCTTTAAAGAAGCACTCTTCATTCCTCCTTCATTAGTGCCCTGAAAATTTAAAGTTACATTTTAGAATGTACTGTTTAAAAGAAAACAAATATTTCATAAGCTATTAAAAGCATTTCAAGACTTAATAACTTGAAGCTGAAAGTAGATCAATTCCAACTGGAAATAAAATTCGTATTTTTTAAAACGTAAGTACATTTCAGTGAAACAAATTACCAAATTGTGAAGAATTATTTTAAGAGATTTGTAATTCAAATGCAAGCTGCTAGCTTCAATACTAAAACATGCTGGGTGAAATTTTAAGACATGCACTATTCCTTGATTCATACTAGATAAAGAGGAGTAGGTTCTCATGACTTGCAAATCTAGTGCAGCAATATTCAAATCCAACTTCGAATTTCATCATATTAGGATCATAACGTAGGGAGTAAGGAAAAAAACATGCTGCCTTAGCATTTATGACCAAAGCATACAGAACAGCAAAATACAAAGCAGACAGAAAGTCCCTTATTTCATTTTTCTAATATAGAGAAAAGCACATGCACCTTCACATGTGGCTACTCTTTGGTTTTAACCGCTTATTTGCTCTTGTAAATAACTATTTGTAAATAACAGTTGTCAAAAGCAGGGCGAGGCAGGGCTGAGCTTCAGAACTTTCGCGGGAATGCGCACAGGGAAGCGCTGCACTTGCCACGTGTGCCCACCAGAGGGCCCCCTGCCGCCCGGCATTCCCGGCTCCGGCTGTTCCCATGCAGGAGATTGATTCACCAAAAATTCCTGGGATCGGCTCTTCAGTTCTGCAGTTCTAGTGGTAAGCACGAAATACGAACCCCAAGGCCATGCTGCTCTGTCCAGGATTTTGGCAAGTTTCAGTATTTCCACTCAATCTGAGGGAGTTTCAGTTTATACTTTCACAAAGGTCCCCAAGTGCATGCGGTGCTTTACATCAGATAAAACAATGCCACCAGGTGCCCTGCAGCTTGGCCAAGTCAACACAATAGTGCACAAAAGAATACAAAACCAACACTGGGCTTCTCTCATTATCAGCAACAGCAGCTGATCTACACACACCAGAGAGGAAGTGACCCCATCCCTTCTTAGCTAATTGCCTCCGAACAGCCTCTTAAAAACAACTAAAGAATAATGACACTACAAAGAGAGGTGATGTTTTCATACAGACTCATGTTATACCTGCCTGACCTTTCATTTTAACCTCAATGTATTCTTATCAGGGGTAAGAATAGGAACTTCATGATGCAAATTTCAGCACTTTCCAAGGGGCATTTGATTTCACAGTTTTCTTCCCAAACATGTCACTTAAAAATGAAGAGAGAGTGTCTAATAGACTGACTTCAACTAAAATTATGGTTGAAGGAATTTCACTTCCCATGCTAAAAATGTGTGACTTTTTTTTAGCAGACAGATGATGCAATTTCTTTAAGAAAAAATGAAAAGTTACAGTTCTCAAAAAATAGAGTGAAGCTGGATCACATTAGTGAAGGAGATTTTAACGAAATATCTCTAAAACTACTACCTAAACCGATGTACATTCTATCAGACAAACCTTTGTGGGATGAAGAGGAAAATCAGTTTTTTCTATCACCACAGGTATGCATAGATGGTACACAAAAAATTCTCAGAGGCAGACTTGCTCCTTAACACATGTCAAAATGAAGCTGTGGAATAACGCACAGCAACAGCTCTACTATCAAAAGAAAATGACAAGGAGGGAGAGGCCAAGACTGTTTTGTCTCCTTTTCCCAGATTTCTGTCCTTTCTACACACTTCAGGATAGAAGACAGTTTTGGAACTCAGTACTGGGAAGACACTTTCTACAACTTTGAAGGTGACAATCTGCATGACAAAATCATACAGAATCACAGAAAGGACCACAGCAGCTGACCTACTCCAGCCTAGTACATTTTAGTCAGAATGGATGAGACTCTGAGCAGCCTGCACTAGTAGAAGGTGTCCCTGCCCATGGCAGGGGGGTTGGAATGGATGATCTTTACAGTCCCATGCAACCCAAACATTCTGTGATTCTGTGCCATAGTCAAGCCATCGCTCTCCCTAGACATGCATACAACACCTTGCAGAAAGGGAGGTGATGAAAATTCCATGAAAAACAACTGCTTCTTCAATAACGAATAAAAACATTTGTTTCCAGTAATTCAGAGCTTATCTTCAGAGTACAAAGTTTCCATGAGAATTTGGCAAGGTAAGCGAAAACCAGAAGGTTTAAAAAGACAAAAATGAAACATAGCATTGAACACATCTTGTTGTCAGTAAAAGCACAAGTCACCAATTAAGCCTTCACATTTCAGGCATTATTTTTTTTTAAAAGTACACTAAAACCCATTTATACAATGGCTTTCACAAAAAACTCTCTAGACAACAAGTAATGCAATCAATGCACCATTCAACAAAACAGATTTTAATGTGACATATGAAGGCATCTGTGAGGCAGCAGGCTT
The DNA here is from genome assembly GCA_025920805.1 of Petroica traversi. Taxonomy (NCBI): domain Eukaryota; kingdom Metazoa; phylum Chordata; class Aves; order Passeriformes; family Petroicidae; genus Petroica; species Petroica traversi. The sequence continues at coordinate 15,140,829 of JAHLSL010013733.1, read as the reverse complement.
GTAGATACTTATGAAGAGATGCTTCTACATAAAGACTCTGCATAATGGGGGCTATTTGTGGAATTTATCTGCATGCCACTTAACAGCATCATTTGCAAAGTAGAGGTACATACCAGCTTCTAAAAGCAAGTACTGATAAACAGAGAAAGGGAAATATTCAAGTCCAGGAAAAGCTACAGAATTAATACCAGTTTTATAACTAGCCATGTGTCATGCTGAAGGATTCAAAGGGCGATGACACTGTCAAAGCAACAAGAATTGAGTAACCTGTCTTTCACATCAGAGTTTTGAACCTACATGTGTGACACACAGCAAGAAGGCAGGGAAGGACATCTTCGATGAAGATTTAACTGCATGATAATAAAACAGCAATGTAGAAGCAGTCAAAGGTTTTAGATCCTGCCTGCCACTGGGAGGATGCCAAACCCCAGTGATTTACAGGCTGGCCCAAGATGACTGCTAGGCAAGAGACTCAACAGTCCTCAAATGACTTACACAGTCATTGTACTACACAAACCATGTTAGAAAAATGGCATCTCTCAACAGACTTCTGAACATCACAGCATCTATTACAATAAAGAATAACCTTCCAAAGGGAAACCCCGCTGCTTTGGAATTTCTCATGCAAGAAACTGTAGGAAAAACATCACCTAGACTCACAGGAGGAGACCACACAATTCAAAGCAGCTGACATCAACTGACAAAGCTACTTCTACTACTCAAATGCATTTTGAACTTTCACTATCAAAAACAAAAAATGATTTTACCATTCAAACATGAGCAGGCATGGCAAAAAGGTCTCTAAAATGAGTTTTTACTCATGTTATTCTAAATGAGATGACTAGAGCAAAAGGAATAAATTGTACTCAACTTCTTGCATGTTTAGCTAGTAAAGGATAGGTTAGACACTATCCAAGGCTACATGCACTGTCTCTGTACAAATACACACACAGAAATATAAATAATCTGTTTTACAGAGACCCACTTACACACCACTTACATAAATTAGCACATTCAGCCTTTGCTCTCTTTAGGTGGTGACTTCTGCTAGAAAGCCATGTAAAGTGGGTCAAAAATGTGTAAGAGTCTAAAGAAATAGTAATAGTCTAAAACTATTTAAAAACTTTCAAGCTAAGAATTTTCAGCTGCTTTTTTCCACTATGAGCACTCTTAAGAGCAAGAAAAATTTTTGCCTTTACTGACCTGCTGCCCTGTCAGACCTCCTGTACCTCGATCAGGATCCATGGAAACGGAACCAACAGCTACAGGCACCTTCAGTTCAGTTTGACCTGTTTGAGATTTTGGCAAACACCTTGTTCTTAAATTTCCTTTTCTCGGCACTCCTGTAAAAGAAAGACAAGCAAAATATGCAGATTATAAAGTGAAAAGGGACCCTACTCTTGCCTTGTATAACCAGACTTCCACAAAGGCAACCTTGCCTCAGCAGCCCTTTTTTAGGAAAAGAATGAGCACCTCAGGAACATGTCTGGAGTTCCCCCGCAGCCTCTCAATCCATTCAAAATTTAATTGAGATGAATACATCAGCAGGAAAAGAGGTGCATGGCACTGAAGCACACCCAGCCTCAATGAACATTTTGTAAATTCTGAAATGCACATTATGTCTTCAGACTGAGGTTCAGTGCAAGAAAACTGTGTTTGATTAAGATGCAAAAGCATAAAACTGAGCTTCTGCTTTGATACTGAAAGACGGTAAGGAACCAACCAGCAGTAAAGCTGCTAAAAGTACTACTCATATACAAAAATATCACTTTTTCTGTTACACAGACAAACCTACTGATGTTCAAGCTGTTTGTTCCTTTCAGGACCAGGCATATGAGTAAGGCAATACTGCAGAGCACACTCCATGGATCATTTGTCAAACACTTCCTGCCATAATGGGAATTAGATCACCCCTACAAACGGTAAGAACACGAAAGCACTGAAAATCCTGATGCTGCAATTACAAAGTGCCAACACTGACACTAACAATGAAACCTCCCAGGGCCAGATTAAAGCCCATAGCTTCTTGGTACTGCCTCAAGGTTTGATTTTTGACTGTTCAGAAGTGCAAGAAGTTTTGAACAAAAAATATTAACTTGACACTTTATATATATATATATATATATGATAATTAATAATAATTAATTTGATAATATATAATTAATTTCAGAAGTGTACCAGCAATTCAAGTGAAAGAAAGATTATTAACTGTAATATCTCCATGCTCGTACAGAAGGGAAAACAATGTCCCTGAAATTCTCTTCCACAGAAGTGGTAGAAAGCTTCCCAGAGTGAGTCAATTTCCATCAATTAGAATCACTGTTTTCTTTCCAGGGCACAGAGAAAAACAATCCAACATCATCTGGCTTAAAAATCTCTTCATGTGAATTGTAGTTCAAGAGAGATGTTTAGACAGTAATTTTGAAGGGTTAACCATGCTACCCCAAACCTAAAGAGTACAATTCCTCAAAACTTATAACTGTTGTCTGACATACACACAATTTCAGCCTAGAGTTAATCATCCCCAGATATGTTTCCAGGAGCTTGTGTCACTTTAGAGCTGTGCTTGAAAACAATTAAGAGAATTCTGAAGGGGAACTAAGAACATTTATCTTTTCCCCAGCGATGTACACAAGTATGCACTCAGTAATTCAAGGTCAAAAGAACCAATTTTAAAACATATTGCTTTATCTGTGCACAATGAATCTTCATTTTAATTGATATCTTCAAAATTTACAAAAGACCTAACACCTCTAATGCTTCAGCATTCCTTGGAGCCCACATTAAAAATTCAGCTTGCCTTATAACCTGGATAAAGCCATGCTGTACCTGCAACAGAAACAACTCCCCTGGAACTATTCATCTTATACAGTATGCTTATCTAAGCAGGAGGGCATAAATCCTCTGCTGTAATCATGTATGTCCCGTTACAACTTATCATGACTCACACACCTTACACAGACTTATGTACACAAATCACATACCTGAAAAGACATGGCAAATTTTATCATCCACTGGAAAAAACCTTTGTTTATGTCTATTAGAAGGTCATACCTGAAACAGATACCAGTGGATCTTCTTCATCAGAAGCTGCATGTGGCTTTGTTAAAGGAAATAAAAACAGAGCAAGCTTAGCTTTTTAGACAGAACTGTAAAAAGATGTATTTGGTCTCTTAATTTTTCACAGCTGTTGATAAGAAAACAATAAACACTTTGGGAGCAAGAAAAGCGAGGAAAACTTGGTTAGAAAAAATCACCACAGAGATTGCTAAAACAAAAGGCCTTCCTTCTTCACTGGGCATTAACTGTCAGCCTATAAAGCCTATCTTAGAGGTCACTTTTCCAAAAAATCACAGAGACCAGCCCCACTTACAAGAGCAATTACCAAGATAATGAACTAATAACATTTATTTAAATTTAAACAGTTTATCGTTATGAAGGGAACATCTTGATGTGTAGGGAAAGCAAATTCTGAAACAGTGTTTATTGATATTACAATGAAATACATTTTGGGCAACACATTCTAAGAAACGTAAATGAAGATAAATGCAAAAGGCTTCAAAGGAAGCTGGTCATTCTCATCTGATCATCACATGATGAGTAATTCATAAAAAGATGAAGACTGATTTTCTTTAAGAAGTTTCAAGAACTTTCAAATATCCCAAAGGTTTAACTATTAAATTACTTGACTGCAGAAAACACTTAAAAATCAGAAACAACAGAACACCGTATTATTTGTGCTATATTAGCAGTCACTGAACTTCAATTCCTGCCTCCTAGAAGCCACTAAAAATAGGACTCAATATAATTCAGGGAAGGGTGTAAATCATACTGTCTTCCTTAAAGCAGCAGTTTCATTTAGCTGAACGTAAAGATTGTTATTCCCACATAAATAATTAACATATTTGTTGGGGCTTAATCCCAGCCAGCAACTCAGTACTACACAGCCACTCCCTGTCCACCTCCTTGCCCCAAGTGGGGAGGAAAATCAGAGAGAAACAGTGAACCTCGTGGGTAGAGGTAAGAAAAGCTTAATAAGTGAAACAAACCAAAATAAAATAGGATAATACTAATTGCAACGTAAAGGGAAGAGGAAGAGAGAATGAAACCCCAAAAGAAGCAAGTGACACAGTAGAGTTGCTCACTGACCAATGCCCAGCCCTTCCCCAGCAGGAACTGGCAGCTCCCAGCCAACACCCACACTTCATGTACTGGACAGGATGTTCTGTAATGGAATCTCCCTTTGGCCAGTTCGGGTCAGCTCTCCTGGACATGATCCCTCCACACTTCTTGTGCATCTGCTCACTGGCAAAGACTGGGTCACTCAAGTCCATGTTTTTGGGTAAGCACTGCTGAGCAACATCCAAAACATCAGCGTGTTATCAGCATTATCCTCATGCTAAATACAAAACACAGCATACAAAGTACAAGGAAAAAAATTAACTCTATTCCAGCTGAAACCAGGGCAATACTAAAGTGAAAAACAAAAGCACAGAGCACAAAATTCTCCTCCACTATCTTTTGTTTATACCCCTTTACTTTCCTCAACATTCTATGGTTGGCCAATTGACCCAATTGTCTAATTTCTGTACTGTTAACAGATAAATGCATTTAAGGGTTTGCCGTTGCATTCATACAATAAAGTAAAATTGTGAAAATATTTCAGTGACCCTAATGGAAACTCTTGCCTTAACTGAAGTTTGATTCTGATAGCACCATCTCAGAAACTTAATTTAGTAGATTACCACACAGTGGAGAAAATTAGGAAAAGTGTAGGAGCTTCCCTGTGTGGAGAGCAACTTCAATCAACACCCACTGTCCATCACATAACTGGTATTTGTCACACTGCAAGGGCTTGATCACAGGCTCACTTATGATCTTGTTGCTGCAACTTGTAAACAATTATCACTCATCAGCCTCACACCAGCTTAAAAACACATCCAGTGATTACAGCTGTCAAAGCCAGCTCTCTGTATGAACACTGAGAGAATTTCTATTCTCACTTGTGAGCTGCAGTCTCCCATCTCCAGCTGCCAGAATGCTCTGCGGGGGCACAGCACAAACCGGGTGAGGAAGCTGAACAAATTCTGCGAGGAAGGCACTGTGCAAACCCTCTCTTCAAAAAGCACCAAGGTGGATCACAAGTCTGAGCCTGGATCACAGCCCAGCACAAACAGCTGTGTCAGCACAACCACAACAGCAAACTGCAGGGTACTGAGAAGTGTATGCCCAGCTCACACTCCTTCAGGAAACAACAAACTCCAGCACAGGCAGTTCCTACTCAACTGACATATGGTTAATCTGCGTGTCAACACGTGGCTATAGGAAATAAAAAATCTGCCTAAACAACATCCTGCTTTTAGAGCGTGCCTCTGGTACTGCCAGCTGCTGTGGATAGATTCCTGGTAGCAGGATGCAAAGACAAGTCAAAGCTGTCACTAATACACCCCCCCCCAGCTACCAGGACCACTCTCCTGGTGAAGCTTTGCAGCCCAGTGTATTACAATAGCTCAGACTTATGGCAGGCTACCTCAATCAGCTGGACTGAAAATCACAGTGACTCAGAGGCTGATTCATAAACAGGTCCAATGTCCTTGCCTCAGAGTGACAGACTGGGGATAGCACCAGCCATCAACCTTTTAAAATTAATCTGCTGCCACGTGCCTCCCAAGACTGCCAGTAAGGCAGGTGTAGTATTATAAACCTTGACCCACCACAGATAAAGTTCAGTGCAACAGCAAAGAGAGGCACTGGAGAAACTCAACACCTGGGTACAGCTCACCTGTACAACCTGCCTTGCTTGCAATTATGGAGAGAACTTCAGTTTTCCAAACGTTTTAAACCAATCGTTCAAATTCTCCACCCACTCCTCTTTTTTTGAAAGCTCACACTACCATTATTTTTAAATCATGCCATGTGTTTGTCTAAGAATTTAAATTTTTCCAGGATCAGAAGTAGCACTGCCTATTCACCAAAACATGTAGAGTGGAATTGGTTGTCAGAAAGAACTTCATTCCTTGGAATATCATAATGCATGAGGCCACTGCTGGGCTCAAGAAACCATATTTAGTCATGGGAAACAAACTCTAAACTGATAAAAATAGACTGTCAATGTAACTGCATCAACACTTCCACAACTGAGCAGAGTAGTGACAGTGCAGCAAAAAATCTGATATGTGGCCACGCACCTTTATCGCATTCACACCACAGAAAAGGTTGTAGACAATCTTTTTTACTTTACACAGACAGAAAATCATTAAAAAGTGCTCCCTAAACAGACCATTGGATAGTTGGCCCATTTCACTTGCACATTGTCCCAGTGGGTGTGCAATCAAATATACATAAAAGAGCACACACACATACTCTTCTTTCCAATAATTTCCAGTTGATGCTGAAATCCCACTCTCAGTCTGACTAACAGCAATGCCTCAAACCCCTCATAGCTGGAGCTAAAACTTTCAGCTTCTAAATTTCTTCCAGGCCAGACTGTCAGTTGCTGAGCCTCCAACTCAGCCACACAAGCCCAATGCCAGCTCTTGGTTGTGAGCCACACAAGCACATCTCTTCCTAACCAGGCTTGTACAGCCTGAGCTTCCAACACCACAGCCACTCCATCTACGTGTCCAGCCCCACGTAGTCTCCCACAACCTGCAGGTTCTCTGTGGATGAAACCACCCCAACCTCACACTCACCCCTCAATCTCACACAAGCTCACCCAAAATGCTGCGCTTGTAGTCAAGCTCAGGAGCCAGTCACAAAAGACACATCTCTTCCCTGCTCAGCCTCTAGCCTCAGCTTCAAAGAATCACAGAATCAATCAGGTTGGAAAAGATCTCTGAGATCATCAAGGCTATCCTATGACTGAACAACACAGCATCAAACTCTTTCCTCAGACATCTCCAGGGACAGCCACCCCATCACCTCCCTGGGCTGTCCATTCCAGTGCCCTCTGTGTGAACAAATTCTTCCTGATGTCCAAACTAAACCTCTTCTGGAGCAGCTGAAGATTCTGACCTCTTGTCCTGACACTTTTCACCGGGGAGAAGAGCCTGGCCCCCACCCGGCTACAACCAACCCCTTGTCAGGTCACTGCCGAGCGCGATAGGGTCACCTCGGAGCCTCCTTTTCTCCAGGCTGAACAACCGCATTCTCTCTGTTGATTTCTTTACAAGTTCCCATAAGCTGAACGCAGTTTCCCCATTTCCTACATATTCGCCTGCCCCGGGATTTCACAGCCGGATCACACTGAACAGGACTTACGACCCTCGCTTCTCTCCCAAGTCGCTTTTGCTTTGAAATACCGCGTATCCCCTATACACAGGCACAACCCCAAACCCTCTCCCCCGGCCAAGCCCCCCTCACACTCGCCAGCGGAGCCCCCACACAGCCTGTGCCACGGCCACAGAGCCCCACCCGACCCACAGCCCCGCACCGGCCTCACGCCAAACCCC
>JAHLSL010013733.1:15084451-15132978 GCA_025920805.1 Petroica traversi | reverse complement strand
CTATTCCCAGCGTGCCTCGCGGCTACGGAACAGCAGGAAGGACAGAAAGGCTTTGTTCTCTGCCGGGCTGGGCAGAGGCAGGAGGGTCCCGCGGAGGATGGAGGAAAAACCCCCCACCGGCATCAAGCCCCACCTGGACAAGCTCACCCTGGGCGTCACAAGAATATTGGGTGAGTGGCGTTGAGCTACAGCCCCACGGGGCCGGGCAGGCCGCGGGCGGGGAGAGCCACACGGTTGTCATGGCCCCTCCTGTGAATCGCGCGGCTCTGCACACACACAGGCACAGCCTTGTTTCTGGAAGCAGCAGCAGGAATCCCGAGCCTCTCGGCTTAAGAGTTATGTAAACATCATAGGAGAAGGTGGTGTTTTATACAAAATCATGGAATCATTGAATGTTAAAAGGTGGGAAGAGGCGGCAAAGATCATCCAGCGGCGATGCCATGGGCAGGGACAGCCTCCACCAGGCCGGGTTGCTCAAGGCCTTATCCAGCCTGGCCTTGAACTCTGCCAGGGATGGACATCCCCAGCTTCTCTGGGGAAACCTGCCAGTGTCTCACCACCCTCAAAGCAAAGATTTCCTTCCTAATACCCAACCCAAATTTCCCCTCTTTCAGTTTGTGTCCATTACTCCTTGTCCTGTCACTGCAGTTCCTAATGAAGAGTCCCTCTCCCAGTTCCCCCTCAGATACTGGAAGGTTCCTATGAGGTCTCCACACAACTTTCCTGAGTAAATCGTGCCTAAATCTGATTCTCTGTGGTAGTGTGGGGTCAGCAGGGAGTGTGCCCCATGGAGGGGAGTTCAGCATGGTGCAGGGTTCTGGTAGAAGGCCAATTTGTGATTCTGCTCAAGTTTAGATCCCCATAAATAGTTGCCCTGCAGCTCATTCCCATACTGTGATACTTGTTCCACAAAATGCCCTGCTTGCCATTTCCAGATTTTGCTCGGATCTTAAACCTTCTTGCATCCCCTCAGCTCCCTTTGAAGTTCAGCAGAACATTAAGGCATCCAAAGGAAGGATTCTCAGACAAAACTTTACTCATATCAGTGGAATCACAAGGATTTCTGCAAGTATTTGTATGTGCAAAGGATTTCACCATTAGACCTTTCATACCTCAGCAGCACAGAGCACAGATCTGTCCTATTTGTAAGCCTGGAAGCCTGTTCTTCTATCCCAAACCATGTACAACAAGATTACATATTGCAGTCTTGGAATTTCTTCCAGGGAATTTTAGAGCCAAAAGTAAGATCTGTAATTATGTCGCCCTGACGCTGCATTGCAGGACAGTGGGTTTCACCTGGTAACCTCAGTGTATCTATAGTTGCACGTGTGTTTGGATAGCATCTCAGACAGATGAGATTAAAAGATCAGGGTTAAATTCTTTCTCTGAGCTTCAGTGAGGACAGGATTTCACCCTCAATCTCTGATCAGTGTTGTCATACTGACTTATTGGACTTCTTGAGGGGGGTGGGTGGATTTTTTTTTCTGTATGTTGTGTTAGTTGTGAGGTAAGATAACATTATCTCTGTACTCTGTGAGTGAAACTGATTATGATCATCATAGCAAAAGCTTCTTTGAAGTAGCTCTTTTTAGAAAATTAATAGCCCTGCTCACATTTTCACCACCCTCAGGTGTGTGAGAGCTGTGAGATGTGAACTGTGTCCAAATGTAGTGTTGCTATATAAACACACTGAGTGAGTGTGTTGTCTACACTGGCAAGACATGGCAATGCATGTTCTGAACATCCCTTTCACGTAGAAAGTGTTTTCCTGATTCGTGTTTTCTTGTTTTTCTCTCTGTGTCTCTGACAACTTGTATTGTGCAATACAGCAACGTCCATCACAGTGATGTTTAACTCTACTTCTTTCCTCTGTTTCTCCACACCTTCTGGGAATGTGGCACATTTTTTCCAGTGAAGTAGTCCAAGGAATTTCAACTGTGCCACCAAATTAATTAGAATGGCTTAGGTAATTGGGAAACATTACCAGTCTGCTCAGCGCTTGTTTCTTCCAAATAACAAAGGGTATCTCGTTCAGAACACCTTGCTCAGTATTCAGTAGTACTAGAAACTATCTTACTTAAAATCTTTTGGAAAGTCTCATGAAGTCACTTGATATTTCTGCTTACTGTAAAGTAAAATCAGGCTTTGTTTTGTTGGTTTGGGGGTTTTTTTAACTTTCAGTTCTGTGGAAGTCCCTACAAAGAGGGTTATTTCTCACAAGCATTGTAAAGGCTATAACTGAAGGGAAAAAAAGGGAGAGATCTTCCCCATTGCCAGAATGATTCATTTTGCTGAAGTTCTGTGAGTAATAGAAAGTTCCAGAAAGATCTGTTATTCATAAATTATGTCAGAATGGAAGGTTTTAGCTCTTCTGGAGTGCCCAGGGCAGGGCAGAACCATACTTCACTGTTAGAAGTCTCTATTAGATAAGAACATAATTATTCAGACATTTTAAAATTACTCTGAGAGTTTAGCCAACTTACAGGCAGTATTAGCAGTACTGTAAAGACTGAAAATCCTGTGATTTCCTGCTTCAGCATCACATCATTACATTTACCCTTTCAGATGGATGCAAAGCGTTTTTGGAAGCTTCCAGATGAAATGTCTTATAAATAGGGCAGAGTTTACTAATATCTTGATTCAGAGTAATTAATAGGGTGGAATAACCTGAAGAAGTTAAGGTTTATCATGTATCAAGATGCCACCAAAGTGGCTTTTTCATTTCTTCCATCTGGAAGGAAAAGCAACTCATGGCAAAGTTAACCCTCAATGTTCAATGAAGATCCTGTCCATGCCTACACACATCTGTTAAACATGGTCTTCAGTTTACCCACAGGGTATTTTTAGTAGAATATTTGGGCTTTTAAAATAGAATTTCTCTTTCTTTTGATCTTGGATTTGGTTCAGACCTCTTTAGAAGTTGTATTTCTCGATCCTAGATATCTTCTTTGACTGATATGTTACTTAATCTTCTGTCATACTAGCAAAGACGTTGTGCATGATGAATTAAACATCTCTGATGTTTTCTTTGATCACAGAAATAACATTACTCTGTTATTATAATCTCCTCCACTTGTCATAAGGTTTGCATAGCTTAGATGGAAAATACCAGTTAGGTAATTGATTCCACTCTCTTGTTCAGGCAGCTTATATTTGAGCAAGAGACAGATTACCCTGCCTTGGACCCACCTACCAGAAGAGAAATTTAGTGAAACGTCAGTCTTCGGCATGTGAGATGTCCCCTTTGACCAGACAAATTTACCTATGTGACCAACTATGATTTTTTTTTATGTGTGTGTGTGTGTGTGTGTCTTTAATTTGGAGTTTGTTTTTTCTGGTGCCATGTTTTATCTTTTCAATTATCTGACAATGTACCAATCAATTTTTCCAACTGAAGGGAAGTTTAAGCTTCCTGAAACTGAGTGCCACTCCTTCACCAACAGAACAGACAAGGACAATGCTACTGATAGAATTAAAAGCCTGGCATTGAGGATAAAAAACAAACCAAAGCTCTCTAGTGCCTGCTTTTCCTGTCTGGTGCACTGTGTATGTTTTACCAGAAAGCAATTATAATGTGTGTGACTGCTTTAGGGGCCAATACTTTCACAACAGAGCCAGTCTTGAAAGCCCTGCATAGTTACCACTTCTATTTCATAGCCCTGTCTGCTGGGCTTGCAGTTCCCACAACAACTTAGTAGTCTTTCTGGACTTGATCCAAAGAGAATTATCTCAGTGGGAATTATTTCAATTGTCTGTGGATGAAGTAAAACATTGTAAAATACTAAGTATGAGGGAGTCTGTTCTGCCATCACGCACCTGAAAGCACCATGTGGATTAGTATCTTACATTTATATCCATTCTTTCCCATAAAATATTCAGATGATTTTTATAGATTGATACAAGCTCAGTGCTCATAGCAAATTTTCATGTGTTCAGCTGGGGTTTCAGAGAACTGATGTTTGCTCATGCAGATCCCTTCAGCAGGATCAGGTTCTGTGTCTGTCCAAGCCCACTGAATCCCAAGTTGAAGGGTGCCTGTCCCTGTGGAATGGGGTTGATAGCATTCACAGCAGCACTGCACTACATCTGGTCCCAAGCTAAGGATATCCTACACAACAGAAACCACAGGGCACACTTACAAGGCAAGGTTCATCCCCTGTAAGAGTTTGCCTCAAAAGATCTTTTTTCCATGAAACTTTTGCCATCACAGATCTTTTTTCCATGAAACTTCTGCCAAAGATCACACCTTGAAGATAAATTGTGTGTATTTGTATCACAGGCTCACAGAACTTTCATTGAGTTGGAAGGAAGCTTAAAGACCATCTCCCTCCCACCCTGGGCAGGAATGCCACCCACTAAATCAGTGTATGTGTAGATGTATCATGATATGTGCATAAATATGTATAAAAAAATTCAAAGGGTAACATTTTGGGCAGCACTAGACATCCTTATGCCAAGACATACAGAGTACAGTTACAGACAAAAGAGAATGACTGCTCAGTCACCAGCACAATGCTTGCAGTCATTAATGCCTTTTCCCTGGCTATCATTCAGATTAATTTGCAAAATTGTCTGTCTCACAGTGTTGGCATCACCCGTGCCAGCTGCAAGCCTGCTCCTCTTTTCCTTTCAGAGACCTCCCCAGGAGTTGCTGAAGTGACTTTTGTGGAAAAGGAGCCAGCTGAACGCCACACAATCGTTTCTTGGGAACAAGTGAGTATTTTCCTGATAAAAGTGCAGTGAGGTCAGTTTGAATGTGCAGTAGCCCATAGCGAATGTCAAATGCAGTGGCAACCTTGTGTTTGTTTATGAGACAGCTTGTTACCAAGTTTGATGTACAGTGCAGCCTGAAAAGATGTTGTTGGATTTTTCTTAATCAGGTATCGCTCTTTTAGGCTGTCACGTGCACCTGATCTGTTAGAGAAACATCATCAGTGTGGGCACATTAGGATGACAGCTCTAAAAAAAAACCACACAACTGTAGTAGGCAGCTACAGTGGTGACTCAGTGGAGAAAAAACATTTTTCTGACTCAGGTCTGAAAACATTTTCCAACTCCCTTTCAAACAAAATGAAGCAGTGCTTTATTATCCATGGCTATTAAAGGTAAAGCCCTCAAGCTGTCAAATTTGTTCCCACTGAACTACCCAATTTGTTCCAGTTATCTGTTTCTCCTTTTAGTCTCAGCCATTCACTTCAATTTCTCATATCCCTTTCTTTCACCACCTCCTTGGTTACCCAACCTAGTCTTTTGGCCAAGGCATATTCTAGAAGACTGTGAAGGATACATACTACCTTCCCCCTTCACTCCATTATCTGACCTTAATGCATCAGTCTGCGTGATCAGAGGGCTCCTGAAAACTGTTGTGTGGCTCCCATGGGCAGAGATGGCATTTTCACTCCCTTTTTGGAATATACGTGTCTTCGTTAATCCTATGGCCATGGCAGAATAACTGCTTGGTAGGTATTGCTTGTGTGTAGGGATGGGACAGTAGAAGTTCTCTGGCCTTTGGAAAGGGACATGGCAGAGGATGGACTCGAGTGAATCATCCTCCCTCTGCTCCAACCCTGGCTGTGGCCTAAAGCAACTACTGCCAGAGACTGCTCATGTTACTACTGCATAAAATACCTTCCCCTTTGACACCTTGCCATCTGCTGTTTTTCCTAAACAATTGGGGGAAGGTCTTACACTAGTTTTGGTAATGCCCTATTCAAATTAGTGACATTTATCAAGAACATACAGAATATATTTTTATATACATATATATGTAGTCCAGGTCAGAATGTATGTGGTATAAACCTATGTGTTACTAACTGAAACTTGTCCAGAAGCCAGCAATTGTGGTCAGGGAGAAATGTCCTGTTTTTCAAGTTTGTGTAAACTGATTCCTGGTTTCCTGTAGCTGTTGTTCAGGTGTTAGGTTATCTGGGCTGGAAAGTTTGAGGCACCATGACTGTGAGCCAGCTCAGGTCTGGGAACACAGAGTGATATTTGCTCATTCTTCTGTTGGATGGAGAGGACTGCTTCTCCTGGACGCAGTGATCATTCCTCTCATTTTCAGGTGCTGTTTCTCCTCTAAACTAAAATAGGTTTATTTTAAAACTGAGCTATTCTTGTAAAGCCAAACAAATGCTGTAGCCGAAGCACTCCATTCAGGAGAAGCCATAACAGAATTTCGGTTTCTACCCCCTCCCCACCCCAGCCCAGCAATGGTCAATTGCTAAGAAAATGTCCTAAGTCAATTGTGGAAGTAAATGTTGAAAATTAAGTGAGTACAGTTGTGCTGGACTTCTAATAGCGAAGGACTTGGCTGTCTGATTCTTTGGTTTTGGTTCCAGTTGCATTGACAAATTAAAGCCCCCTTCTCAAATTGAAAGGTAAATGGATTTTTTTTTTTCCTTGAGCACTGCGGATGAAGTTTAAATCTAACCCAGTCTACACAGTTGCAGGACAAAATTTCCTGCTGTGATGATTAAGTGCAATGCACTCAACAATTCACAAAGGCCTTCCAGGATGAACTTGTACCTCATTTTTCTTTAAACTTACCTTTCTTGAATGTGAATACGTTTGTTTTTATCGGATTTTTGACCACTAGGTGGCAGTACTTCTGCACGTAATTATTCCTCCATGGTTGAGACTTTTAAAAACATTTTGACAGAGTATATATTTTTAATTTCCCTCTACAGCTTTGGTTATGAAACTATTTGCAGGACTTTTTATGTGATGTAGAAAAAAACAGGTGAAACTGTTCCCAAAACTGTATGATTTTTCCCCCAACAACTTCTCTCTCTATTGAGACTCACCAATTAAATCTGTATTCTTTAGTATTTTTAATGGAATCAATTTTTCCAGTTCTGTTTCAGTTTTTCAAGGAAAAATTATTTTACTGAGAAAAAAAAATCAAAGTGTTCAGAAGCTCTTAAAAGAAAATCAACCTTTTTGAAATTATTAATTATTAATTAAAATATTATTTTATTCATGCCAGGAATATGCATTTTTTGTTTCCATCAGCCATGTTTTCTAAATTGGGTTGTGCCATGTTGAGGATACTATGTAACTGGATACTGTGGTGTTTTAAAATCTTACCTTGTTGAGATTAAAAATATCTTTAAAATCTTAAGCTTGTTCAGTGTCCCTTAGCTGCCATGAAGCTTTTCAGGGGAAGCTGGGGTTTGTGACAGGAGTTGGTGCAGTAAGATTGTAGAAGAGCAGAAGAGATTTTTCCCAAAGCAGAAAGAGCTGCTAAGTGGTACACTTCAGGAAATCAAGCTTGAAATCACTCCTGAAAAATTTATTGGAAATCAGCACACTCACAAAAATGTTTAAGGTACATGATTGCCGAGTGTTTTTATATGTAAAGCATTGCTTCCCCAAAAAGTGTAAGCAGTTCAAAAATTTTAATAAAGCCAGGTAATTTTTCAAGGTTTGCTCATATTTAAACCTACTGAGACGTTACCTTTTCTCCAAGCAAGAGAGACAAGCAGTAGAAGAGGAGAGACAGAGTCACCTGGTCACCAGAAAACCAGTGCTAATAACTGTATATCATCCTTTCCCACTCCTAAAATTAGGCTGGCAATGGCCCTACTCCCCTCTACTGCAGTTTTTAGAATAGGTGTTACACCGAAATACGGCTAGGAGGCACTCTGGTGCAGTGTCTGACTTTTCTTTTTTGCTTCAACTAGAAGAAAAGTCACTCACATCACTGTTTAGGTTTTCAAAAAATAGAAAATCGCTTTTTGTTAGAGGGACACAGAGGTACCTGAGACCATTTTTGCATCCTTCTCACTTGTTATGTGGGAGAAAAGCCTGGCCCATACCTGGCTTTCAGGGACTTTCAGTACCTTTGAGGTGGTAGAGAGTAAGAAGGTCTCTATCAACCTCCTCTTCTCCAGTCTGAACAGCCCCAGCTCCCTCAGCCACTCCTCACAGACCTGTTCCCCAGCTCCGTTTCCTTCTCTGGACACTCTCCAGCCCCTCAGTGCCCTTGCTGTGAGGGAAACAAATCTGAACACAAGATTCCAGGTGTGGCCCCACCAATGCCCCCAGCACCACGGGGATGGTCACTGCCCTGGTCCTGCTGGCCACACCACTGTGACACAAGCCCAGTGCCACCGGCCTTCTTGGCCACCTGGGCACACTCTGGCTCATGTTCAGCCACTGACAACCAGCACCTCCAGGTCCTTTCCCACTCAGCAGCTTTCCAGCCACTCCATCCCAGCCTGGAGCTGCAGGGGGTTGTTGTGACCCAAGGGCAGGACCCAGCACTTGGCCTGGTTGAACCTCACACCACTGGCCTCAGCCCATGGATCCAGCCTGTCCTGACGCCTCTGCAGGGCCTTCCAGCCCTCCAGCAGATCAGCACTCCCACCCAGCCTGGCCCTGCTCTCAGACTGGCTGAGAGTGTTTTCAGTTCCCTGATCCAGACAATTGATAAAGATATCATGCAGGACTGGGTCCAGCATTAATCCCCAAGGTACATCACTAGTAACTGGCCCCAGCTGGATGTAATTCCATTCATCAGCACTCTTTGGGCAGGGACATCAGATTCAGGAAACAGTGTGCCCATCCAAGCCCTGAGCAGCCAATTTCTCCAGGAAAATGTTGTGGGAATGGTGTGAAAGGCTTTACTAAGTCTATGCAGACACATCCCCAGCCTTTCCCTCACCCACTGAGAGGGTCACCTTGTTACAGAAGGACACTGGGTCAGGCAGTTACACCTTTCACAAACCCATGCTGGCTGTGCCTGATCCCCTGCATCTCCTGTACGTTCCATGTGATGGACACTCAAGGTGATCTTCAGGAGCTTCCCCAGCACTGAGGTCAGGCTGACAGGCCTGTAGTTTCCTGGTTCCTAGTTCGAACCCTTCTTACAATCCAGGAACCTCCTGAGTTTTTCCCTCTCTTCTGCTTAGTAATCCCAACACGCATCTGGAGTGTCATCCTCCTTGCTTCTACCGCATCTCTTTTTGTCTCCAAGTATACACGCATGGTCCACAACTTCAGCAGTCCTTCCTGGCATCCTTCGTGTCCTCCCTTAGTATTAGCCAAGCCTGCCATCCCTGGTCCCCGTGAGCACAGGATCTACCCACCCTGAGCTTGCCTTGTGGCTCGGACTGTGGGAGAGCTGGGGGGGTGGATCCAGCAGGGCCAGCTGCTGGATCCACATGAAGAAAGTGATTTTTCATCAAGCTGCATAATGGGGAACAGGCTGGAGGACTTTTGGGGGGTAGATAGTGTTTCTTACACAGTGTTCCCCCTCTTGTTAAGCTTTGTAACATATTGAAAAGCTGGCTGCACAGCAATATTCTCAAGAGAATTTTTAATCCTGTTCTCTGCAGCAGGGGATCAAGCCTACTCCAGCCCTAGGAAATTGAGGTGATCTCCTGGGAGCCCCCTGGGTTATTTTTATTAAAGGTGCAACAAGAACATCTCAGTATGTTACATAAATTAACCTCAGCATTCGCTGATAGCTAGGGCAAACCAGCCTGGAACTGCAGGACATTAGGGAGAGAGAAAGGTGGCTGCTGATGTGGTCTAATACTTGAAAGCCCTGAGAAGTGATGTTGCATTCCTTCTCTATCCAGAAGTTGCATAAAATTCATTCATGTTTTTAAAGAAGTCTCTCTAGAGCTATGTGTTTTGATTGGTTTCTGTTTCTTTAGTATATTTGTTTGAGAGGCATTGTTTCAACACTGTTTCAAGTGAATTGCCGTATGTCTGGTTTTTTAGCTTTGGATCCAGTTCTAATCAGATTCTGGCAGCAAAAATCAGATTATAATATTTTTCTCTGTACTCAGTGGACTGTACTTTCTTGGAGACTATTTGGCGATATTATGGAGAACAAACAAAAGGAATAGACCTCATGCACCATATTGGGCACTTGGGATATTTTGTTTTATGAGCTGATGAGTGTAACCAGATAACTGGAATGAAAACAGCTGCTTGCCAGGGCTATGGCTTAGCCAATTCTGACATGTTATTTATGAACAGTGTATTTTATGGGGCTGGAGATCACAACCTCAGAGAACTACCAGTTGAACAAGAGGAACACAGAGTTTAAGAAGCCATTTTTAATATATAGTGGCTTATTTCTCTGACTGCTGTCAGAAGATTACTGATGTTCTGATTTCATATGGTCATGTGACTAAGTACAATATAACAGATCAGTCTGGAGCCATCTGGAGATACATGCACATGTTGATCTTTTTCAAAAGGAGAATTCAAAGCAGAAAACCTATTCAGATGTAATTTTTTCCCTTGTCTTAGTCTGCTATATTTGCTAAATTGGTCTGTGCCTGGAATTTGTCTGGAAGTTTTAAAATCTTAAATTTTGTCATACCAATGGAACTGGTTCTCCTGCTTGGAGAAGAACACCCACTGAAGCCAGGAAACCCATTCACATACATGTTTTTACTTCTGCAATGAATTAGTTCGAATTGGGGGATTTGAAATGTATTCAAAGTGTTAGGTAAACTTTTGTATTCTCCTGAGGTTTCGTAGCAGATCTGTCATACTTTTTTTCTTCATAGTTTTAGCCATAGTCACTGTGCTTACAGGGACAGCTTGAAACTGGAAATTATGAAAGCAGAGCATGAAATTATAAATATTTGGGACTGAGGAGAACCACAGAAGAAGGTGTGTTTGTTAAAGGCATTTGAAAAACTTCAGATATGTCCATGTGGTTTAATAATCACTTTAAACTTACCACCAGGTCCTCAGTCATCAGCAGCCTCTTGTCCTAAGGTGGTAAACTCTCACAACAGCTCCTGCAATGTCAGGTAATCTGCTATAACACCTGTGGACCCTGAAGATTTTTCTGCCTGGGTTAGGAAAGCTCTGAGCTAGTGACCAGCTGCTTGATGAGGCAAGTAA
Organism: Petroica traversi; assembly: GCA_025920805.1. Classification (NCBI taxonomy): domain Eukaryota; kingdom Metazoa; phylum Chordata; class Aves; order Passeriformes; family Petroicidae; genus Petroica; species Petroica traversi. The sequence goes on along the minus strand of JAHLSL010013733.1, from coordinate 15,122,106 downwards.
AGTGACCTAGCCTATTGCAAGCTGCAAAACCATTTGTGTCTGGGACTCATCAGTAGCAGTAAGTACGGGATGTGGTGAAAAAGTCAGATAACAAGCTCAAGGTTGTGGGCAGGTTAGGGGGTCCTATATAGTGTGTACACCCCAGTTTAGGGGACAGAGACTGTAAGAACCCAAAGAAAGTGTCTGTGAATGACAGGCAGAAGGGCTGCTCTGGTCCTAGGGGAGGGAGGGCGTGTGGACAGGATGAGACCAGCACCTTCCCTTGCTCAGCCAGCAGCAGGTGGCTAGTGGCCAGCACTGCAGCTGGGGGCCCTACTGGCAGGTTGGTCTTGCTAGATAGAACCAAGAGAACATCTCTCTTCTCGTGAGGTGTTAAAAGTTCATGTCCCAAGTGAAGCAGAGATGCTTGAACTGCATGTGTGTCTTCCTTTTCCTTAGCTACTGCTTGCTAGAAAATTCTATCATTATTTAATGAAATTTTTCCACAAGGAGAGTGATGCAGCCATTGGACAAGTCAACATGCACAGATTGTGGAACCTCCATCATTGGACACTCTCCTGAGTTTTGAGGCCTGATCGTTTTGGAGTCTTGAGTGTGACTAATTTGAATTCAAATTTTAATTTGAACTCACTGGATTCAATCTGGTTCTTTCTCTAAAACAGTTACAAACAGACCAACAGGTAACTCCTTTAGTTGTGCTTGTTGCTTGTCACTTGTCTTTCTAAAACTGGCAGCCTTCCATCTTGTTTAATTTAATGTGCTTGACACTTCAGCAAGAACAGAAGGTCACTGCTCTGCAGCTAGGAGCAGGGTCTGCAAATGCCCGTAGCTCTTTGGGCTTCTTTTTGTTCTGAGGGTTAAGCCTTTATCCCTCCTTCCATGCATTTGCAGCTTATCTGAAGAGTCTAAGTTAAGAAAGATTCGTTCCACAACCAAGACAGGCATAGGAGAAGTGTTCTGGTTCCTAGAAATTCAAGCTCACTGGGATTGCTTTCACTGGTGGCTCAGAAGGAAGCAGGCTTAGGAGCCTCAGCCATGTACTGCAGTTTGGAGGGATAAAGCCAGGCCAGCAGGTTTGTGAGTCTGGCTTTGCGTGTGTTTGCACACATACTTTTTGTTAAGTGAAACGTCAAATCTACTTGAGTATGTTCAGCTTTTGACTCTATGCTTCTTTCACCTACTTGGAACTGAAATCCCTCAGAAGAAGAGAGTCATTGTGCTAATATTGTCATGCTTTAGTGGAACAGGTTAGTTTAGTCTGATTTCACTTAAAGCAAAACCCTACTCATTTAAGCCGTTTATATGAAAAAGCTGATTGTTCTGACTTACGTGAGCTTGGAGTGGCTGCTAATCTCAAGAGGTAATACAATGTCTCAGTTTGGGAAGAATGCTGTAATAATTTTCTGATGACTAACTACTCATTGTGAAATTTTCCCAAGCTACCTTTGTTAAGACTAGCAGAGTCCCAAGAAATATGCAGTTTTCTCTCAAGACTTTAGAATGAGATTTTTGAACCGATCTGAGTCACCCTGGAGTTAAGCAAAAAACTTGGTGGCAAATATCTCTGTACCAGCTCTCAGTTGTTCATAGGGTTTGAGGCATGTCCTGCATTTTCCCGTAAAACTCTGATTATCATTTGCAGAAAAACTCCTGTGTGTTACCAGAGGATTTAAAGAACTTCTATCTGATGACTGATGGCTTCCAGATGACCTGGAGTGTGAAGACCGATGGTGAGTCCCTGTGTTCCTCCCCACTGACAAGCTCAATTCATTGCAGCCAGTCCTTCCTTTGCAGAACCTCTTTAATTTCAGACTTACTTTCAATCAGAACACATGTCTCAGGGCAAAATCTATTGCTTGCATCTTCTGGGTTCCCACAGAAGAGGTGCATACACTGAACACTGGAAAGAAACTAATTATTCATCACATAAATATTGTTCTGTAATACACTGGCCATCTGTTGACACACAGATTTAGGTGTGTCATTTAAACCTCATACTCCCTCTGTAGTTCATTGAGAGAGAAACAGCTGTAGCTCATTATCCCATCATAAATCAGTAGGAAGAGTCACCCTCTGGTAATACTTCTTTCTCATTAAAATGTGTGTGTACATGTTGGAGCCTGATTCTGCTTTCCAGCAGCTAAAGTCCCAAGCTTCATTTTCCATCCTTGTTTGGCAAAAATCAGGAAATTTGTTCACTCCGCAGCTATTTTCCTGGCTCTCATTTCTTCAGTCAGGGTTCTTAAATTAGGCTGTGGACACTGCTTACTTCTGGAGATGGGTGTCAAATTCAGGGTCTTCCTCAGGAAATGAAATGTCATTTCAGAGTTGGTTGACATTTAGCACTTGCAGTGACTCCCATCATGTTTCAAGTGGGATTTGCTGTGTTTCTGAGGAGTCCTGTTTTCAGGGCTCACAAGAGACCAAAGCCACTGGTACAACTGTCTTGTTTGAGCAAACATCCAGCAGTGCCTTCTGAGACACTGGCATGGGGCTTAACAGGGTGCTTGCTGCCTTGATGTCTGGTAAGAGTCTGAGTCCTCAGAAACAGGGATGAGTGACAATTCCTGAAAAACATACTTTCAGGAGCTCCCCCATGTTGAAGCACTGATAAAATCCTCTGTGGAAGTAGAAACCAAGAGGAAGTACCCTGAACAGGTACATGGAGTGGAAGAAGACAAGCTGCCCAGTAAGCTGTGAATGAGTGGAGTGGTTTCTGATAGGAAGGGCAGCAGCAGCAGGGAAAAGAGTTTAGAGGAAGAGGCTGTAGCTGAAATCCTGTAGCCAGGATTTTTAATTTTTCACAGGAGCTAACAGCTGCAGCACAGTCTTTGCCAGCAGTGTAATTCTAAAACCTTTACATCTCTGAGATGGTGTTGCATCACGTGTAAGAATAAGTCTGTGTTTGAAAAAGCCTCATTTTTGCTCCTGTAGAGTGTTACGTAAGTTAAATGTTGAGGTCTGCTGGGTATAACCATCTCTTCACCTCATAGAGGTTAATGTCTGGAGGAAAATAAATACCTCCCATGCTTTCCTGACACTGGAGGTGATTAATGATCAGTCTTGTTGCAGATACCCCAATGCCCCTGGGCTCCATGGTGATTAACAGTGTCTCGAAGCTGTGTCGGCTTGGGGGTTCCTCCATGTACACTCTGCCTAATGCTCCAACTCTTGCTGACCTGGAAGATGACACAGATGAGGAAGGTAAGGCAGTGTTAACAGATTAGAAAACCTACTCTGTCTCATCCCCTTTGTTCTATTAATGTTAGGATATAGCACAAGATATGAGGACTGAAACACTTTCCACCCGACCAGGTTGTTCAGAGTTCCTTCCAGCATAGCTTTAAACAGTTCCAGGGTTGGGGCAGCCACAGCTTCTCTGAGCAGCCTGTGCCAGTGCCTGCTCACCCTCACAGTAAGGAATTTTTTCCTAATATGTGATGTCAATCTTCCCTCTGTTAGTGTGAAGCCACTCCCTTGTCCTGTCACTGCATATCCTTGTGAAAAGGCCCTCTCCATCTTTCTTGTAGGCTCCTTTCCAGGTACTGGAAGGCCACAGTTAGGTGACCCTGAACCCTTCTCTTTTCCAAGCTGAACAAATCCAGTTCTCTTAGCACCTCAGCTATTCCCCATGACAAGGGAATTGGAGCAAGATGATCTTTAATGTCCCTTCCATTCTTCAATAAAGCAGAAAGGTTCAATACAGAAAAGGTCACTCTAGGTAGATGGGGATTTCTTGGTCTAGCAACCTGGTCTAGAGAAGGGTGTCCCTGTCCTTGTCAGGGCAGTTGGAACAACATGATCTTAAAGGTCCATTTCCAACCCAAACCATTCTGTGATTCTGTAACTTTCTGTCTGTTGGGCTGGATCTATTGTGTACCTTATTGGTCCGCTACAGCCTTGGCAGGTAGGTCTGTATGTTGTGAATGTCATGGGGATTAGGTTTATTTGCATCCTCTTTTATCAGCGTGTCAGCCTTCCTGTTTTGCCTTTTCCCTGTTTAAACTTTTACCTGAGCCTTTCTCCAGTGATTCAGCTTCCAAAATCTTTGTGTGCTTAGGGTGTTACATGACCAAAAGATAACGGGTTCTGTTTTGGCAGCAAAAAGCCAGCTGGAATTAAAAAAGTAACTGGTATGTACATATAACTATGAGGTTACCCTGGAACATGTGTGTTACAGGCTGCCTAAAAATGCTGCGAATGCTGTTATTTGGAGACAAAAAAAGAAAAAGAAAGTCCACTCATTTTTTCAGAGCTCTCACAGTCCAGCTGGAAAAATTAAGAGGATAAGAACACAGCCAGATATCACACCAATTTCTTAAAAGAATGCTATTTGAATTCAGTCTTGTCTCTGCATCTCTATAATCTCTTCTAGCTTCTAAGTGTAGCTGAAAGTATTTTTGAATATAGCAGTTCAGCTGCAGTCCTGATCTTTTAGCCATTGTAATAAAATGAACTAAATTCTACTTCTGTTTAGTGGCTTAAACCTTCACTGATGCATTTTTAAGCTACACTGAGAAAAAATTACATCCTGACAGAAGTTCTCATCCTGACTTTCATGGAAGATTCTTCTGAAGAGTACAGCTTTTATGTCCCACTTCTTCCCCATCAGCTTTAGATTTCAAAATTGCATTCTGCAACAACTTGCAGCTACCCAGTCCCAAAATCATGTTGTAGGAATGCTCAGTGATGGTTGAGGGTCGCAAGTTTATTAAGAGTCAGAGATAGTTGTTGAGAAGGATGCTGATGTCACAATGGAATGTACGTCTCTGCAATTTCATTAAAGTCTTGTCTCAAGAGAAAAAGAATAAATTGTTCTACCTGTCCTCCATTGAAAAAAATAAATTAAGACAAAAAGTCATATATACAACAGAAATTATGAACTTCAAGTAGCAGGGAAGATTCAGGATCCATGAGGAACACTTCTGATTGATAAGTGATGGGTTTGGGTTGAGTGCCTAGAGACTGTGCCTTGTGTAACACTGGAGAACTTTAAGAAATTTTAGACAAACCTCAGGAGTAACATCTGTAAACCTTGTCTTGCTTAATGCCAGGGAGGAACTAGAAGTCAGCTTGTCTATTTTCAGCCATCTGATTTTGACTCTGTGGTTTATTTTCCTAACAGTGATGAAAATTTTTCGCACTTTCTTTTGCTTAGTTGTATTTTAAACATAGGAAACTTAATCATTTCTTAATGAAATTTTGCCTAAGAAATATAAATGTAGTGATTGGATTCAGTTCTTCGTCAGCTGATTTACTCTTTGCAACTGAGTCACAGTCAGTTTTCCAAGCATGTTTCATGCATTTTTTTCCTTGGTTTCAGGTAATGGAGACAAACCAGAGAAGCCACACTTTGATTCTCGTAGTCTTATCTTTGAGTTAGACCCGTGCAATGGTAATGGGAAAGTCTGTCTTGTTTATAAGCATGCTGAACCAGGTAAGACTGAAAAAAGTAAAGTTAGCTATCTCATGTTGTGGATTGTATCTGGAGGCCACATGTGGAGAGTTACCTTGTATTTCTGATCTTCTTGCAGTTTGTAGGTGAAACTTTTACTGGGATGTCCTGTATCCACTGAAGTCAGGAGCTAAATCTTCACTAGATTTAACATTTTCACTCCTTGTACTGCTGGAGTCTGAGTTATAACTTTTGATTTCTGAGTGCATAGAAACAGGGAAGTATTCTCATGTGACCTACAGACAATTGTGTTGAAATAATACAGAGCTCCACTAATCTGATTGCTTGCATGTCTTGGAACAAAGCCATTACATTTTGATGAGAAAGGATATAACTCTGCTTAGAAAAAAGGTGTAGACAGTAAAAAAATGAGTCAGAATTAAACTGGGTCTTCCACCTTGTGCATGGATGCAGAGACTCCAGGAGCTAACTTGGCCAAAATGTGGCAGGAAGGGTTAATGGGAGGGTGAGAAATGGGAGCTGAACTGTTTCTTCTGACAAATACAGAGATAGCTGTTATCAATGAGACAGTAGTGAAATACCCAAGGCGCTTGTAAAATAATTGTCATCTGACAGTGCACAGGTCACTAGATGTATGTGTGTTTACTGTGTAGGGTTGTCCAATTGCAATATACAGGCTCTTAAGAAAAATCCTGCGTTATTATCTTGTTTCTTTCATTAGGTGTGACTACTACTCCCATGGCAGGAAGTCCTTGTCATCTTTTCTCCCAGTGTTAGTGATTTCAGCACATGCAGAGGATAACTCAGGCAAGGGAAGGGAGCAGTGGTTGTAGGTGTCAATGTTAACACAGGGACTGCCTTTTTAAAGGACAGTGTTCAGCATCTCAACTCTCAAGAAAATAACTTCTTTATATCCTACGAAGGACATCACCACCAGAGAAATACGTGATCACTGTGGAAAGATTTTGCAAAATGTGTTTTTGTTGGCAGCACAGACTCCCATGACTTCCAGACTCTGGACTCTATTCAGTAATCCAGATGACTGACAATTGAGTTAGTTGCTTTTTACTTTGTGGGGCGGATAAATGTTTGCCATAATTGTACTTTGAGCGTTTACTACATTGCTGATGTCCAAGAATGTTCCATGTAGCATGTCACTCCCAGCACTGCATTCATTGTCCAGCACACAGCCAGACTAATATCCCATGCAGTGGCTGAACACTGCCTGATGGGTAGGACACAAAGGATTATAGTAAATGGGGCTAAATAGTAAAGAGTCATCACATCAGGATGAGAACTGGTCACGATGGGGCTCTGTAGGGCTTCATCTTGGGCCCAGTGCCCTTCAATGTCTTTATAAACAGCTTGGATACAGGACTGGAAGGGATATTAAGTTGGTCCATCACACTAAATTGGGAGGAGCTGATGTCTGCCTTGTAGGCTCTGCAAAGAGACCTCAACAAATTAGAGAAATGTGCAACCACCAACCATCTGAAGTTTAAAAAACACAGGTTCTGGATTCTGCACTTAGTCTGGAAGAACCCTGAATGTACATAAAAAGCCTTTCTGATGAGTGTTTTGTGTCTCTCACTTGACAATGGACAGGGGTTAATCTTAATACTGCAGAGCAGCAGTGTGATTTGTGCCTGTTTTATTCTAGTGGTCTCCCCAGACACAGAGATCTGGTTCCTGGACAGAGCTCTGTATTGGCATTTCCTCACCAAAACCTTCACAGCTTACTACCGCCTGCTCATCACCCACCTGGGTCTCCCACAGTGGCAGTATGCCTTCACCAGCTATGGGGTCAGCCCCCAGGCCAAGGTAGGACAGCAGCATCCAGCTTGTTAGTATTTTGCATAAGTATAGGCTGGAAAAACATATTCTCGCTTTTTGGCAAGCAGTCTCTAGGATCAAAGGGGCCTTCCTGGTGAGCCACGGAAGGGACAACAAGTTTTTTCCCTGTAATGTGTTAACAGTCATTTGTTTGACAGTAAATTGAATTCATTAATATTGTGTTAACCCTACTTTTCTCACAGCAGTTGGACATTCATAAAAATTATGCCCAAAAATGGGCAATTTGAAGTCCTACAGGTAGTTACAGAAGACCTCTACATAAAGCCTTGTGAGCATTCCAGTGGCTTATTATTACTAAATTTCTATTCTGCTATGCCAAAATCCTGGTCTTAGAGACTTCTGCTGTTCTTCTGTGTTTGCCTGGGCCTTCAGCCTTACCCTTGAGCCATCCTGGGAGAGGTCAGGGAATGGAGCTGATGGTTTTATGGGCACAGCTCATAAGCCAGCGCAGTGTCAGTGCACCTTGGCAAGGCCTGTTGAGACTTGAGTGTCCTGCACTTTACCCAGATATGGCAACAATCTTACCAGCAGGGCATTCCCTGGTCCTGTGTGCACACCAGAATGACTACAATCACTCCTGACTTCCCATCAATTAGTGGTTGTAGAATTTGGTTCTTCTCATTTCTGGTGCCTCCCAGTTACACTGCACTTTATCAGTCAAAGCTATGTACATGGCACTGTGCTCTGCCTTTCTGTAACTTCCCTGCTCTAAATATTTTATTATGTTCAATATATTTGCAAACCTTAAGAGGAATCATTCCTATATTCCCTAATCATTTGCAGCCCTGGATGGTTAAAACCCTCCTAGTTCATTAACCATTATCATCTTTAGAGGTTTTCAAGCGGGTATATTAAAGTTGTCTTCCAGTACTAAGCAGTGCATTAATAGATGGTTCTTTATATTTTGGTATTGATGTTCTGTTTATCTGTTCAACATTTTGCTGATGGTTTCACTGTGATTTGTAATACCATAACTCCTATCGTTTTATTTCTTGACTTTGTTAATGGAAAAATGACACCAAAAAAAAGGAGTTGAGAACCGTAGGGCATGATATTGGGGTGTTTGCTGCAACCAAAAAATAAAATTGTTGTAGTTTGCTGCAACCAAAAAACAAAATTGTTGTAGTTACTTCTAGATAGAAAATCAGAAATAGAAACAAAAAGACAAACAAACACAAAATTCTTTGTGTAAGGAGTTTAAAAAATTAATTATTTTATGTGTGCAGAGAAGGAGGAAGGTTACATTTTGGGAAATTCAACTAGCTGTTTTTTAGTTCATAAGCACATCTAAATTCCAAGGTTTTTTTAATCTTATCTGAATCTAAATAAATGTAGTATAGTTTCATCCCCTCCTTTTGCTTTTCCTCCTGTGGTATAAATCAGGATTTGCTCTTGATAGGAATTACACTTTAGGAAAGGTGGTGTTAGGGTTGTGCCTGGTTCTCCTCTTCCCTGTCTGGAATGCAGTTGCAGGACAGGGGCTGTAGCCATGCCTTGTGTGTCCTTATCACAAGCATTCTTCCAAGTCCTGTAAACTGCAAACTGATAAGTGGCATAGGATTAAAATCATGTCTTGGGGAAGACAGGGAGCAAGGTGGAATTGTCTAATTGCAGTTTGAATTTAACCTGTTCCTTCCCACCATCCTGCCTTTCAGCAATGGTTTAACATGTATAAACCCATAACCATCAACACAGCACTCCTGTCTGAAGAAGCTGATTCCTTTGTGAACAAGCTGGACCCCAATAAGGTATTTAAAAGTAAGAACAAAACTCCAGTGCTCAAGAAGAAACCACCTTCACAGCCACCAGGCTCCCAAAAGAGTCACACAAGCATGACCTCTGCCAAGACATCCTCACTAGCTGGGAATTCTTCAAGGAAGTGAGCCTGCCAGATCTGCAATAAGTTTTGATGTTTTCTGCTGCAGGGTCTCAGTGGTTCAGACCAAGTTCCTTGTGCATGAATAGATGTGCCCATGGAAAACACACTGCAGCACTTGCATGAAATATAGCCATGATGTGGATGTAGTTCTTGAAGACTCTTAAAAAAGACCTTGAGACATCGATTTTATTTCCTTCTGCTACTTGTAGCATGTACTTAGAGAGGGCATGGAGAAACTCTTGATGTCACAGCTCCATAGGGAAGTTTCTGTTCCTGTACAACTGCAGCAGTGAAATAAAAGCAAATGTAATTCACCATAACTTTAACAGACCCGTGCTGAAGTAGAGGGTGAGTAGCAGTGGTTCAAACCCAGAGAGTTTCTTCCCCCCTGAGGAATCTGTGGAGGCCTGGAGAATGAAGCCCTCCTGGGGTGGAGTTGAAGGTGGTTTGCCCTGGAGGGGGGTCGAGCTCCCTCTGTCCCTCGGTTCACAATGGTATTTTGTATCTCCCTCTCTTCTCCCTTCCACCTTCCTGACTGTTCCCTGGCCCTTTGTCCCTCCCTGGTTCCTCCCCCATGCCGTTCCGAGATTGGCTGTAACCCTCAGAATAAAAGCCTGGTGCCTCGGCTGGGCCGGGGTCTCTCGCCCCTGAACCCCATCACTGGTCACTGTGTGAGCGTGTCTGTTTGGGGTCTGAGTGAGGGAACTCTCTCTCTGCAGCACTCTGGCTTTTGGGACAGTGGCTGCCATCCTAGGGAGGCGAGGCTCGTGGCAAGGGGAGAAGGTCCCCAACTGTAGTGGACTTGAATATTCAATGACGCTCACAGACAATGCTGCCGAGCCACTGACCATCCCTGATGGTCAGCTGTCCAGCCCTCACCACCAGCTACAAGGGTGTGAAGATAGTTCTGCCATGTCCTTTGAAAGAAAGCTGTCCTGACCTTGCATGCTGTGGAGCAGGCTGGGACTTTCTGAACAGAGAAGTATCTTTCAATCCAGATAGAATCAAACTTTGCACTTCCCTGTGCCCCTTCCAACTTCTGCTCTGAGATTTGTGGAACAATGGGACCTGGGACTTCCATGTCTGTGCATTAGCCTAACCACTTGCCCTGCAGCCCAGACCATTTTTTGGCCTTCGTGCTGTATCTTTTCAGATGGTGACATGATTTGCAATAATTCTGAAACCAGAAGCTGCAAGATCCCTTGTTGCCTCCCTTTTGTGGGAATTGCTGAGCAGAGTGTCAGTGGTGTTGAATCCCATCAGCCAGGAGGACCCCTTGGTTTGTCACACATTCATTTGCAAAGCTCACCATTGAAACAACCTTTGACACTTTTCAGTTGGGCAGGATCTCAGCAGGGGCCACTGAGATCCTACAGCCTTAGAAGCCCCTGATGTTTTCTATACTGTAAGTTTTCAGGTTAGAACTGCACTTTAACCCACTCACTGCTGGCTTTGAGTTATACCTGTTTGTTTCTGTTATTTTTCTATGCTATTCTGTCTTCCAAATATGCTGGAATCATGGTAGCACGCAACACATTTTGTGCCTAAATAGGGAAATCAAAATCACTGTCTTGAAATAAGCATTGTCTATTTAGACAGCATCATCTTTAATTTTTGAAACCACCACATAATTACACAAGACAAACCTACCTCACAGGGATGTTGTGAGGCTTTCATGAGTATTTGAATGGCCTTCAAAAAGATGAAGCCATCCTGTAAGTCCTTAATAGTATTTTAATAAAAACTTGAATATTTTCCTCTGAAGTGATTGGGTATTTGAAGAAGCTTTGGGGAGCACGTGGACATGGGATGCAAAGGATGTGTGGCAAGAGCAATATTCAGAATGGATTGTTTGGGGTGGGTTTTTAATGCAGTAGAGAATCTCTCACTGAGAAGGGATGGGTTGCAGTGCTTTCAGGTAATCCCTCTTGAGCTACTCAGAAATTCCCAGTTTGTTTCACACAGGCCAAAAGACTGAACTGTGTGCCAGCTGTTCCACTTCTGTCCTGCAGCCACTGTACAAGGGCATATTTTGCTGGCTTTCAGCACTGCCCAGGGCCCACCTTCAAACGCTGTTGCTGCATTGCCTGGCAGCCACTCTCTGCCCCCACCAGGTGACAAGAAATCCTCCCAAGCCCATGTGCATCTTGAGATAGGTGAAGATCTGTTGTAGCAGCTATCCTGATGTAAAGTGAGCTCTAATAAGAAAGCACACATCAGTACCTTCCACCCAACCCCATGCCAGAGCAGTCCATCACTTCTCCTTTTAATATTGGTATGGGAATGATCATTAAAGCCAGTAAATGCCCTTTTCTGAAATTCTGTGCAGTAGTGATGTTCTGTCACTTCCTACTCTTGGAGAGCTCTATGTTTATTCACAGCACCCAGCCCTGGGACTGCAGTTATGTACTTAATATGCACACTACGCTTGCTTAAACACTTTCTAGAAAAGTTAAGACCATTGTCAGCCCTCCTGGAAGTAGGCAGTGCTGATAGTGTTCTGCTTTTAATCCAGTGGCACCTCAAACTCACAAGGCTGTTGCAGGTCCACTTCCTCATTCAGATGGAGGTAGCAGAATTCCGACAGCTGCAGGGCAAACTCTGACATTTCTCATGCGTTCAGAGTAGAAAAAAAAGTGAGATTGGGGGAGGAGGAGTTGTTCAAGTTTTTGAAGACACTGTCACAGATGTTGTCTTACTTCTTTGCTCTGGTGGTAGGTGGTGTGGCTCAAGTCTAGAGTGTCAGTAACACACATGGTTCTTAGAAGCCAACATGTTCCAGCAGAACTGTGGCAGGATTCAGGAGATCCTCTAGTTTAGTTTACTAATTTTTTAATGCTTCTTGAATGTTCAGATCAAAAAACAAAAAAAAAACCCTAATAACAGGTTTAAGTTTCTGTTCTAGACTGTCCTTGTTCTTCTCTCTTCTGTGCTCTTCCAAATTAGGTGTTTGTTAGGGTGACAGATGTGCAAATGAAGCAAGCCTAGACCCCTGGTCCATCACTGTAGTATCTGGCTCTTACCAAAGAATATTCCAGATCAAAAGTTCTGTGTTAATTAATTTAATCACATTGTATCTGCCACTGTTGATGCTTATATTTTGATTTATATGAATATATACATATCTGGAGACTTGTAGCTCTGCTTTGCTTTTCTTCAGAATATGATGATCATTGGGGGTTGAGTTTTGCTTTGGGGTTTTTTGGGGTGTTTTTTTGTAGATTTTTATACAAGGAGATTGAATATTTTCTTCAGGTTACAGTCAGGTCTAGCCCTACACAGGGCTGTCCAATTTCTCAAATATCAAGTTTGTGTAAGCAGAGTAGGTTTACTGAAATCTAGTCTCTCATCTGAGCACCTGCACAGTGGACAAACGGATGTGCCCTTCACATGTGTCATCACAGCACGTGGCCATCACAGTGTGGAAGTCTCTGTGACTGCTTGTTCTTTATCCTGTTCAGGGGCAGGGTGGTTGTGCCAATCAATGAAGATTTTGTAGATTAAAACACCAGCAAGACATCCCAGAACTGGAGCTGTGACTGGGATCCACCACCAGGAATTGTCAGCCCTAAAATGAAACACAGAGGAGGCAGCTGGTGAGCCAGGCTGGAACCACTGCCCTGCCACCACATTGTGCTGGGGCAGGAGTGAGCTGTGTAGACAGAGGAGTCTGTCCCACTCCAGGCACTAAGCCTGCAGTTGGTGTAGACAAATTCACTGCCTTCCCACCATAATTGCTGGAGGGAAGGTCATTTTCCCCATCAGCATGGAAAGGTGGCTCCACGCTGCAGGTTTCTTGTTCTCCAAAAGGAATGGGCTGTGTGGTCTTGATGAGTGGGACTCTCAGGCAAACACAAGCATTTTGCCTTCCCATTTCCAGTAAAATCTGCAACTCCTCTACCAAGGTCTCAATTATATTTTCTGAAAATTTAAGGAAAATGGGTGTTCAGGGCAGAGGACTCTGGTAATGATCTCACCATGGGGAAAGCCAGAACATGACACCATCTTACTAGATGGAGGAAGGCAGAGTTTTATCTCCAAATTCAGACCCCAAGTTTAGGAGACCTGTCCAGCAATCCACCTGCATTCAGGTGAGTTGCATTCTGCCTCTGCTGACTGCAAAAACCAGCTGGATCTCCAGTGAGTAGGCACACAATTTGGTGCCCAGACTGAGGCGTCTGAGTGGCAAGGTGAATCCTACGCAGGAGAATTTAGTGTACCCAAATTTTGTGTACATAATGCGCAAGGCTCCTCCAAATGCACAACCCTCTCACTCTGCAGTGATACCATCACTTGGTCCAAAGAGAAAAGGCTTTATGACACATTTTATCCTGTCCTTATCTCCTCCCCTGGCAAGCTGGGCAGTGTAAGAGCAAGAGAAGCCACTCACGAGAAGACCTCCATTCCCCAGCCCGCAATTGCCGTGAAGATCCGGGGGGGCAGGTCCCTGGAGGGGTTTATGGCATAGCCAGTGTTCAGCCCCATTCCCAGCCCGATGCCTAGGACCAGCATGCCCGTGAGGATGGGCTGAACGCCTTTGATGGCTGCGTTGTTTTTCTCGTCGTGGATGACTAGAACTCCCAGGATCAGCATAACTGTTGCTGTGAACTGCAGGAACAGAAAAGGGAGAGGAACAGGTCAGGAGAGAGAATGGGGAAGGTTGAAAGGTCCTGCTCAGCTGAGGGGGAGAGACTTCCCAGAATGAAAGAGCAGGTGAGATTCATGGTCTTATCAAGGCAGGAAAGACCCAAAATATTACACCCTTCTCACTAGAAGGAAATTCTTTTCTCAGCAAAACCTTCATCACCACAACTGATACAAACTTCTCAGCAATGTCCTTTCCAACTCTCAAGGCAGGGAAATAAGTTATTCTAAGTACATTCCATCTGATAGGAGTAGAGCAATAACAAACTGCTCACAAGACAAACCTGATCATCCCTAGAGGAAGTGATGCTTTGTACAGCCTGTATGTAGACAGCAGCTTCTCACCTGGGAAACTGAATTTCCCAACAGTCACTACATAGCTGGCATTTGTAGATTTGCAGTGCCCAGGACATCAAGATGCAATGTTTTGACAGAGGTGATCACACCTGTCTCGTTCTGATTCAGGAAATACAGCTGGAGAGACTTGGACTTCTTGCAGAGATGCCAGCAAAACCAAAAACTGCAGCTTTTGGAAAGGCACTGTTACTCTTACTTGCTTTATTGTGCATCAAGGACACTGCCTAGGAGGCTGAGGGGATCCACTCCCTACATCTAGGCTCTTCCACCATCCTCTTCATCATGCCCTAGCAGGATTTTGTCAGCTCAGAGTCCAAATCACAGGCTTCCAAAGATTGGCATTGGAAGTGAATATTCCTTCTCTGGTGTCTCAGTTCCCCACATCCCCTGAAGAATCCCTTTCCTATTTCTGGGCATCTAGATTGTGCTGTAAGCTGGAACTCCACTGCACACAGTCTCAGTGGGTCTGTTCAAACACAGACGTTCAATCCAGGCTGTGCTCATGTGGAGACAGTCCCAGGCTCTCTGTGCTGGGGAGGGGCAGCCAGCACAGCTGCCAGGAGTGGGTGTAGAATCCAAATAGGAAAGGAACAGTTCAGCCCAAAGCCTAGAGGAGATGGCTGGTGATAGAGCTCAGCTTCTCACTTCTCTCTGCTTGTCAGCACGCAGGGAATGTGTCTAGAGAGCCCCTGGACCAAGCTGTGGAGCAGTCTACATGTATTAGGCTTTAGGCCTAACCCTTTAGGCTTGCCCAGCCACCAAGTTGCCTTGGACCTTACCTTTCAGGCACCTGCCTGCATGCTGGGCTCCTTGGGAAAGAGGTTGTGATTGTGTCTGTGCATGTAGGGCTGTGGGGACCCTGTAGCAGCACATGTAACCACCCCCCTTCTCCTAGCACACCACGGCCATTCCCACTGACCTCTGTGAAGAAGGCTCCCTGCAAGGACACATTGGGAGCAGGGTAAGTAGAGAAGATCATTGCTGTGGCAGTGGGTCCTGTCACTGTAAGGCTCCCATTGGCGTAGGCATAAAGAGCATCTAGGAGAAGAGGGAATTACGGAAGTTAGCACAGATTTCATCCCACAGGACACCCACACAAGTCTGCCTGTTGCAGCCAACACAGACATCAGGGAGAAGGGAGGCAGTAGAAGATGTGACGGAGGAGGCACACTCCTCACAGGGCATGATCTCACTAGAGTTTGTTACCCACAGACTGGTCTGCAGTCACTTCCTTACACCTACCAGCTCCCTATCCCTGCCTCAGGAGCCCAGGGTAGCCTGGATGGTCTGGATACATTGGAGATCTCCAGCCCTCTCCCTCTCAGAGACTGAGACATGCTAGAGACAGCTCAAAACCCAGTGGCTGTGAACCTGTGTTCCACAGAGCAGCAGTCCCCCCAGAGCTCCAGCAGCACTTAATACATGGTAGTTCTTGTAAAAAAGACCCCACAGACTTTGAAACAAAATACTAACAAAATGCAGTTGCTTGCCCTTCTGCTGAAGATAGGTCTTGGAAGTGGGGATGCCCTGAGTAAAAAGAGCTTTGTTCTCCAGAAACAGCATATCCTTCCCAGAGCTTCATCTGGAGCTTGCCCTCCTCACCCAGAAATCATGTTGGGTACTGTAGAAGGACATATTTTTTACAGCCCTGTGAGTTGACTGAAATTGTGCCTACAGCAATCTCTGTGGTAAAAGACACAACCCTACCATAGTAGAGAGCAAAGACGGTGGCTGCTGCCAGAAAGGAGCCCAGGAACTGGCCAATTACATAAGCTGCAAGCGCTGTCCAGGAGATGTTTCCTAAAATGCATTGTGTAATGCTGATGGCAGCATTCAGATGAGCTCCTGCAAAATCACAGAAAAAGAGGCCTCAACACTGATGCAGCTGTTCTGGAACATGTGACACAGTGAATGCCCCATCCCTAGAAACATTCAAGGCCAGGTTGGACAGGGCTCTGACCAACCTGCTCTAGTTGATACTTCTGCTCATTTCAGGGTAGCTGGAATGGACGAACTTGAAAACTCTCTTCCAACCCAAAATATTCTATTGTTCTATGACCCATGCCCCACAGTAATCACCCAGACACTGGCCCAGAACAGCAAAACTCTCTCAGGTCAGGGTCTTAAAACTGCACAGACACAAAATGGGCCTTTCTCTCTCAACAGCTGAATCATTCAGTTCAAAGCTAGTCTTCTAAAAATTCTGTAGACCACAGGTTGCCTCCAGAGACTGGGTCATCTCACCTGTCAGATACACCTCGCTTGCAATGGCATGAGTTTCCCTGCTGGTTTCTTGATGGGCTTTCCCCTGCTGAGCTTAAAAAGAGCCCATACTTCAGCATATTTTAAATGGCCACAGGTAGATGAGGACCTGTGTTTTCATGGAACACTTTCTGTGGGGGAGGTTGATATCACAGTGGTGCTGTTGAAGACTAAATGGATCCAGGTCTGGTGCCCTTGGTGCAAACCACACGTGTTCTCCAGACCTCCTGTCCCCAGGAGTCTAAAGGAAATACTTATTTTTCCTGCCTGATAGGTATAAA
The DNA here is from genome assembly GCA_025920805.1 of Petroica traversi. Classification (NCBI taxonomy): domain Eukaryota; kingdom Metazoa; phylum Chordata; class Aves; order Passeriformes; family Petroicidae; genus Petroica; species Petroica traversi. The sequence continues at coordinate 15,105,413 of JAHLSL010013733.1, read as the reverse complement.
CATTGAGGGTCAGTAAATGTTCCAGCCTTCATGACCATCTTCTACACCAGACTCCAAAAGGGGTAAGATGCAGACATCCATCTTTTCATCAAAGCGCAGGACAGAGTGAGGTGAATGTATCACCTGCTGCTGTCCAACAACCTCAACTGGAATGGGGACAGATCCCTTCCACGATCCTCTGCTCTTTTGTGGGTATGGCCAGCCATTTCAGAGATCACAAAAGGCATCTTTTGACACAGATGAAGCCAAATTACTACATCAGGAAGGTCTGATATCTGTTTTGTTTTTGCTGGCTGAGCTGAGCTCCTTTCTGCACTGCCCTCTGCCCTCACCAGATCAGCTCCTTCTCTAAAGTCACTTGGAACTGCAGGACCTACTTTCCTCAGTCCCCTTTCCCCAGGATGTTTCCACCAGCTCCAAAGACGATAAGAAAATCAGGAGCTGACTGCTCACATGGAAAATTTTTCCTTTCCAAGCCAGCCCCAGGTTTGGACCTCTGTCTGCTCCAACAGTTCAAGAGCAAGGAGTTGCTTTAATTTTCTGCCAATTAGGGTCCTTAATGTTTTCTCATGGTGCAAATGAATACAGAAATTGCAGAAGGCAAAGGTAAAGCTCTTGTCATGTGAGGGATGCCACTCCCTCACATGACCCAGAAACACCACCTCCCAAGTTCATGTGGGGCATCTGTGCATGGGTGTGTGTGATAAGGCGAAAATTTGCATACCATTCCTTTTGCAACATCAGCAGTAAGCTCTCCTGTGCAATAAATTATTTACTTCCCCATTGGTTGTGTCAGCAGCGTGTTTTGGGAGCTCCCTGTCTCCTTGGGCCATGCTGTCATGTCCCAAATTGGGGAGCTGCTGAAACCTGGCTCTGCTTGGCCACAGCAGGAAGGGGTGGCCAAACCTCCTCCCCTCTCCCTGTCCCACTTGCCCTGTCACAGCTCAGAACACAAGTTTGGGGTCAGTATTCTGTACGTGTGCTGTGCCCTGTCCTCTCCTGCTTTTCTTGCCTGGGGACTCTAGAACTGGTTTTTTTTCATTTTTTTTTCAGGTAAGAGCACTGCCCATGCCATACACACCCCTCCACACCCCACTCCTCCTGTCTCCAGTGCACATGGCCTTTATGGGACGTGGATATGCCCCATGCCTGACAGTGCTGCTCACCAGATATTCCTCCAGCTGCATAGATGCCCAAGGTGACACCAATGCCAAATGCCAAATTGATGCTCAGATACTGACCATTGTTTCCTTTTCCCAATACCACTTGTGCCACAGAGGACAAACCAAAAACCTGTGTAAAAAAGAAAGAGAGAAAGGAGTGTTTAAAATATTCTTGTTGCTGTGGTAGAATGAGCTTCTTTGCTATTTTTTCTGCAATAGTAATGGGCTTCAAAGACAGGAAGTCTAAGGTGACCATGGTCACAATACAAAGAACAGACTTGCCTTGCAAAAATTGAAGTGATACCTGAGATTGGTGCCCATCAAACCAAAGTAGGCACTCCCATTATGGTTGGGTATGGGGAGACAAAACCCCCAACACTCACACCAAGAGCTGAGGCTCAGTGGGTGTCACTCACACAGCCACACTGCAGATGTCTCTGCCTGAAACCAGGGATATGGACCAGGGGAGCATCACCCTGAACCACCAGGAGACAATGTCTGAGATGGATGGAAGGAGGGTGTGCAAATTCTTACTGTCTTTCTTTTCCTGGTGTGCCATTTATTGACTAAATATGTCGTTTGGGAAGCTCACAGCTACTTGCCAAACTCAAATCTAATTTTGGTAACATTCCAGCAAAAGACAAGAAAGGAAATTCTAGTTTAACTTTTCCATTCAACACATATATTTTCAGTTTGGAAATAGCCAAAGTCTCAAATTTTTTTTTTTCTTTTGGTGACTAAAGGAGAACCATGGGAAAAATCTAAAGGTAAACACTCTCCAGCAGGAAAACACATATTCAAGACATTGCTCTGTCCTGAAAGCGAAAATTCTATTTCATGCTTTTGATGTGGTAAGAGTGGAAAAATAAGTTCTCTGCATGCTCTTATGCTGAAATCTGGAGAAGGACAAGGCATCTCTTGAGGTTTCTGCCTCACAAAACACTGAGGGTTTGGAAAATGTATCCTATTCCTTGGACTGCATTGATGCTTATCCAAGGTGACTTGTCTTTCACAGACAAGAAAGTCAATATGTTCTTCAGCATATAAACTGCTTTGGCTTGTACTGTTTAACTGTGATCTTTTCTGGCTACCCTGCCTGCATCCAAATTTTATCTCATGTTTCTGCTTCCTCTCATTGCATTCAGACATCACCCAAATCCCCTGTTCCCCAGAGCTGCTGCTCTCCTTATCTCTCTTGTAGACACAGACCACACTCTATGCTGTGCACAGAGCTACAGCCCCCGCAGTGTGAGCCCTTCTCAGTCTGCCTCAGCAAAAGCCCCCAGAAACAGTTTGTGGTGTCCCCCTAATATCTGCAAATTACACAAAGTCTATATATTAATCTCTGATTTTTCCAAGGGAAAACAAATATGTAAGGCACAGGTTTTCCAGATCACACAGGTGCAGAGAGAGGATTGCAGGACAGCAGACAAGACTGTGCATAAACAGCATTATCCTGAAAAAAACCCACAAGATAGCCCACAGAATCTATTTTTCAGCACAAATCTAAACCTGTGTTTTCTTCCTGTATCCTCACAGTCCTAAAACATTATTTCTTTTAATTCCTTCTTCTCTAGTCCTTGTGCCGCTTAGTCCTGCTGCCTGGTTCCTCTTACCAATACTGCCTGTCCATTTAACTGAGAGGCCCTGGGGTGAATGTTGTTATCCAAATAATAGCCAAATAATTCAGGCATCCTGGAGATGCATCCAGCACATTGCTTGTTGCACTGAGGGCCAGGGAGCTGCTGAAGAGTTGGGTGCTGAATGCTTTGTTCTGATGCTGGATGCTGCTTGTCTTCAGCCCTTGATGAGGCCCATGTGGAGTGCCCTCATTTTCTCTCTTCCCTTGCATAGATGAGTGAAGGAAGAGCCAGTGTGAACTGCAGACTGCAAAATCTATCTTGAACTGTCCAAGTGCAGAGTAAAATCTCCACCTCACACTGCTCGCCTCCCAGGACAACCCTGAAGCAGCTCTGTATCACCTGGGAACTTCCACCACCAAATGACAGAGAATGGAAAAAGCAAAATGGTTTGCTGCTGCAGAGGAGTCACAGATGTCTGTACTCTGACTTACTATGGGTGCAAAACTACTTGGGAGTGAAATTCAAAGAGCTGGATGTGAAAAATTACGAGTTAAAAAGCAACCATGCTCTGCACAGGCAGTTGTTAGAAAGGAGTGTCTTTCTTGGTACAGGAAGCTGTGTCAGAAGGTCCCTACGCTGACACAAATCTTAACTTCTTCCTCTGTATATCTCCAAGTACAAGTTACTTGGGTTTGCATGCCAGCCTCTGTCCAATCTGCAGTGTCTCAGCCCGGGCTAAGTCCAGGTCTATCAAGTTGGCACAGACATATACTGGGCCTTTTCAGAGGGGGGTCTTATTCTGCTCTGTTTCCAGCACTCAAAGTCTCTGGTCCCAGTGGGTACTTCACCCCCACCAGGGAACAATTCTAACTGCAAAACCTCCCTAATCCTCTACCTAAACATTTCTGAAGCAGCCCAGGAGCTCAAGCCCACTTAATTATTTCTTTGTGAAACAGATCCCTCAGGCAAGGGGTCAGTTTATGTATGATTTACATAAGCACAGGGGCAGTTTATGTATTAGTTACATAGGCACTGTTCGATCAGCAGCAAGAAAATCAAAAGTGAAATCCTGGCATGCGTCACACCCAGTAATTACATTTCCTAATGGTGGGTTGTGGTTCTGGAGAATTTCTCTGGAAGGTTCATTACCCTGGCAACCCCAAGGGGAAGATTGATGAATGCTGTTTCCATTTTGCAGCAGCTGTCAGTGATAGAATAGTCAAGATCTGCTCCTCAAACCTACACCACACCTCTGGCACAGCAGGAGGAAAACCCTCAATTCACTGTAGGGGATCTTCCAGGGGGTGTGGCACAAGCATTGTCAACACTACTCTTTGATTTCATTCCCGAACTCTTCCCTGGAAGAGAACTGAAAGCATAACATGTCCAGAGAAGGCCAGTGGAGGCTGGGGAAGGGTCCACAGGAGGACAAGTTTGATGAGGAGCGGCTGCAGCAGCTGGGGATGTTCAACCTGGAGAAAAAGGAGCTCAAAGAGGACCTGATCACTCTCTCCACCTCCCCTGACAGGAGGGTGTAGCCAGGGGGTTCTGGTCTCTTCTCCCATGTGACAAGTGACAGGAAAAAAGGAAATGGCCTCAAATTGTGCCGGGGAGGATTAGATTAGATATTAGGAAAAGTCTGTTCACCAGCAGGGTTGTCAAGCATTGGAACAGGCTGCCAAGGGAAGTGGTGGGTTTACAGATATTAAATATATATAATACCTTGGGGATATTTTAAAGACATTTAGATGTGGCACTTAGGGACATGGTTTACTGGTGGCCTCAGCAGTGCTGGGTTAATGGTTGAACTCTTAAAAGTCTTTCCCAGCCTAAATGATTCTGTGACATTTTGATTCTGCCCCGCCTGCTTCAATCTCTCCCAGCACCCACCTGCCTTTCCCTGCATTTCTTTTTTGCTCCAGAAGGGTTTTGGCAGATGCTCTGCCTGCTGGGAAGCTGCCACCTCACCAAAGCAGAGGGGTGAGCAGTAACCTACCACTGAGCAACCCTGAGGATGTCCTAGGAAAGCACTGACCTCACAAATTGCTGCCTTAAATGGTTTCTCACACACACACACACATACATGCACAGATTTCTCCTTACCATGACAATGAATGTTCCCAGTGCTTCTGCCAGCATCTTCCTTATGGTGCTGCTACGAACCCTGAGCACCTTCTTCGCCTTCTCCAGCATTGTCTTCCCTGCATTCTTGAAGCTGTCTTTGCGCACCTGTTGTGACGGCATATTTCACTGCACTGAGGCCAGGTTACCCTTTGAAACTTGGCATCCTCTCTTCACTCCCAGACACCTTCTCTCCTTTGGTTAACCATGAACAAGCCAATAAAGCAGCAGATAGCTTCAAAGTCTTCACCCCTTCCCTCCCTCCTCCTTATGCTGTCCTATAAAAGCTGTGTGGTAGGGATGAAATAGTTCTGTTATGAGGGCATTGGTGACAATGTCCCTCTGCCCAGGAGACCCTAACCCCAGAACAGAGGAGTTGTCAATAGCCTTGATGTGCTCCTAAAGCCTGTCTTTTTCTTAATCTTTTCTACAGGAACTGAACAGGAATTTTGGCTCTGCTCTGCATTGTAACCCATTGACTGGTGGTTTGGTGCTGGTTTTTAAACAGATGGGATTGGGACCATTTGCCTGTGCAGGACTATTCGGAGACCTGTTCTGCAGCAAGGGTGCTCTGCCTGGAGCTGCTGTGCTCTGCTGTCTACAGCTGGTAAGAGCACAATGCATTCCTTCGGGTGAAATTTTTGCTCTTGTTGAATGCACCTCTGTGCATTCTGCAGGTACCATCACACCCATGGAGAGCCTTGCCACCAGCCACCCTGTCTGTCCTCTCATGCAAGCAAGGAGAAACCAACCTCAGCAATGGTCTCAAGAGGCCTTCAATCTCACCTGGCTGCCAGAGCAGAACCATTGCTGTCCTGATTCCTCTTCCATCTCCTCATTCCTTTTGCCTATCTCCCTGCTCGCCAGGCGCTCTTACCTTTCCACGGTGAAAAGGTTGTAATACCTTTGATTAATCATGGAAAAACTTATATCCACTGAACACTCAAGACCTTTTCCCCTGGGCCTTTTCTGATTCTTTGCTGATTTTCTTCACGGTCCTCTCAACCTGCTGCAGCTTCTCAGTGTGGCTCTGGAGCGGACAGCTCTGCAGGGATGTCAGCAGCTGTCCTGATGGGGACATGGGGCTCTGCTCATACTGCCCCTGGCCTTGCCTCCCTCTCCTCTACTGCATGGCAAAAGTTCATGAGCTTTTCTTTCACCTGCATGGCACTCAGCAGCTGTGTGGAATAACCTGGGAAGCTGATTCTCCCTTCTGCTGCACAGAAGATTGTTTGTGTTGTGGCAGTTTTATGGACTGGGGTAATCCCTCCTCCAGTGACAGATTAGCTATTGACCTCAGTGAATGCCTGGCTAAATATGCAGTAAATTACTCGTCTGTCTCTGATACTAAGGATCATTTCATTATGATGAATGATAATCATGTTGCTTGCAAGGGTGATATTTCTGTGTGGGAAGTTTTTGTCCTGTGGGTCTCTGACCTGTGCTGGGGCACAGAATAAACTTTTCTAGCTCACTTCATTCTCTGCCATGCAAATGATTATTTGTGGAGCACAAACATGAGGGTCTTGGAGCACCAGGTTACGGTGGTGACAAGACCCTCAAGTTTCTTCTTTAGGGTGGTTTCCAGCTGACTTTACTTGTTATCTGAGATCCATGTTCTGGAGATCTCACAGCCTTTCTCAGATGGACAACGTATCAGTGGGCAGTAACACCCACAACTGGACCTAGAACTGTGTTTTCTACTCCTAGATCTCAGGGAGCCTTCCTTCTCTGTGGGCTGTGAAGCTGCTGTGTATCTGATAGACTTTGTCTCCTGCATTCAGGCATTAATTGTAGGCATCTCAACATTCTGATTCAGGCTGAAAACCAGACAGGTACTTTTGCGGGAACACCAGGTTCCCATGGTCTTCTCAGGAGAAAATGTAATCGCAGTTTGCAATAGAAGTCTTTGGTTTGGTGATAATATTTGAGCATAACTCCCGATATTACCACCGAATTCTAGAAAATATTTTATACAGGAAATTCCACAAGATGGCACTGAGACATTAATTTCTCCCCCAAAGGTGTTCAGAAGGGCTCCTCTGTTGGCTGCTGAAAATGTGAGAATCCTTTAATTTTGGAGTTTTGCTGGCCATTTTTAGACATTAAAGTGACCTGCTAGTGTTCAAGAAGTGTAACAATAACAAAACCATCACCTTTTCCTAGGTCACGTAGGTCAGAGCACCTCTGCTCTGCAAGTTCACAAGCCCAAAGTGTATGAGCCTGTGCCTGAGTTTATAACCAGCGAACAGACAGTTCCAAAGGGCAGTTTTTCCTCACCTAAAATAAGCATCTGAGGCCCACCCTATGAGTCATGCTAGATACTGGCACTTGCCCTCCAGTGTCTGCACCGGGACATGGAGTGATGGGCTCCAAAGTGCACCCCTGTGGCTGCCAGATGGGCTGGACTGCCCCTTCTCCCTGCATCCAGACGTGGTGATCTTGAGCAAGTGCAAGCCATGTGAGTCAGCCAAGGGCTGGATTGCAAATATCTGCTGGTTTCCCAGCAGCAACCTGCTGGTACTTGCTCAGTTTCACTTACCCTCAGGGCTGACAAGGATCTCCGGGGTCACTAAATACAGTCCCCTACTGACACATGCAGCCATACCATATCTGCCTTTTGGTGACCTGACCACTCTGCATTGTAATTGTAGATGATTGTTGCCCAACTGGACCCCATTACCAGAATTTGCAGCTCTGAAGATTAGTCACTTTCCTCTAATTTACAGCCGAATTCTCAAAGCCATTTGTCCATGTGCAGCATTAGCCAATCACGAGTTAATTTGTTTCTTGCAGGTGCTATTCCTTAAAGTGTTCCTATAAGGTTTGTTAGGAGACCAGTTCCTGATGTTTGCCTTGATTCCTCACAGGCTGAAACTTCACTCAACATCGGCCCTCAAATGATTTTGCCACATTTTCCGCTGTACATTAAAACAGCACTTGCTAAACCAAACCCAGTTTCCTCCCCAAGACAGGTGTGCTTTCAGCAAAAGTAATAAAGGTCTCCATTTGAAAAGCAAAGTTTTGGCACAGACAAGGCTCACTAACAGTTCTGGTGTTGATATCCATGGTGAAGAACCATGAGAACAATGTCCCTGGGTCCTGCAGAAGCAGCCCTGGGAAGAATGAGTACCCAGGCACTACAGGGCATTCCGCAAGGAATAACTTCTCTGACTCAGTTTGACAATGCACACACTTCCTCTGCATCCAGGAGCTCATTTATGTCTTAGTTGGGCTAATCAGCAGGTGAAACATTGCCTCTCCATTTGCTTCAGCCATGCTAGTGGAGTATTTTCTCCCAGAGGCTGTGAGGGGCATGAGCAGACAGCTGAGCAGAGGAGCTGCTCACTGCGGGCAAGAACAGCTTGTTCCTCAATCAGACAAAATGGACACAGCACCAAAAAATATCTCCAGTGCCCTTCAGGAAGCAAGGCCCAGTCAGAGAGATCATAACAGCGCTGATATGACCTCCTTTGTCCAGGACAGGCCCTGTTTGACATGCCCTTGAGCATCTGTTCCCTATGGCCTCAAGTTCCACACCCATGGTCTGTCTCCTTCTCTTCCTTATGGACGGCAGGCACCCAGCAATTCTCGCACACCCCACATGTCTCTCAGCAGATGTCTTTGTTCTCTGTACTGTCACCTCTCTCTCCGTTCCCAGGAAAGCAGCCTCCACAGCCTTTCAGCTCACCCATTGCCCCTTGCCCTAAAGCCAGCCAAAGGTTCCTCACCTGTCCTTGCTGCTCTTCCATGGTCCTGAGCTTGCTGCTCTCATAGTGCTCAGAAGCAGGACGTGAACGGGCAGATAAAGAGATGTGGCGGTCCATCTATGGGGTCCTGCCTTGGGCACAGAGCTGCCCTGCCCCAGGCTATAGGGCTGCTACAGCTACAGGGATGCTTAGAGGTAATCCCTGAGGTGATGCTTCCAGCAGGAGCAGAATTACTTGGCTTGCTTTGTCTGTAGGGGCAGAGAAGGGCTCTGTGTGATGGGGTTGCCAGGGGTGGCCCCAGCTTCATTGTTGGGCAACAGAGTGGAACCCTCCTGGTCACCAGGAACCCATCCACCCTATGCTGGGCCACACTCTTCCTGCCCTTTTCTGACTTATCAGACAGGATGAAGTCGTTCTCATGTGGAGCAAAGTGTGATGGTTTTTGAGGCACCCACAAGCTCTGATCTGTGAAAAGCCCTGGAAAGTCTCCCCCAGCTACAAATATTTAACACAGGGTGAAATGGAGGCACAGGAGTCGATCAGGTCATAGAATTATATAATGTCAAGGATTAGAAGAGGCCTTAGAGAATATCCAGTCCCAATCTGCCCTTGACATGAACAGGGGCATGTCCCTGACCAAGTTACTCAAGGCCCCATCCAACCTGGCCTTGAACACTTATAGGGATGGGGAATCGACAGCTTCCCTGGGAAACTTCTTCCAGTATCTCTCTACCTTCACAGTAAAGTATTTTTCCTAACATCTAGCTTACATTTCTCCTCTTTCAATTAGTAACTATTATTCGTTGTTCTGTCACTGCAGTTCCTGACAAAAGGTCTCTCTCTGGCTTCCCTGTGGACCCCTTTGGGTACTGGAATGTTCCTCTGAGGTCTCCACACAAACTTCTCTTCCCCAGGATGAACAGCCACAACCTTCTCAGCCTGTCTTTGTAGAGAAAGTCTTCTGATGAACTTTATGTTCCCCTCTGGACTTTCTCTAACAGTTCCATGTCCTTCTTATGTTTGGGCCACCAGAACTGTGAGCAGAAGTCCCACGAGGTATCATGGGACTTCTTATAAGGTCATGCTGGCTCCTGACCTGCCATCATCCCTCATTTCCATGACCATCTTCTTCTGAACTGCTCAGGGCCATGCTCTCACCATACCCCTCTGTGTAGAGCATCTGCCTGCCTGTGCTGGGACCTGCTGTAGGGCTGCCCAGTCCCAGGCAGAGAGCAGCAGACTCTGGGGGTTCAAGTGCTCTCTCTGAGCCTTGAGCTGCCTGCTCTGGTCTGCTTTCAATCTGCAGATAAAGTGAAAGCTGGGGAAACTACATGGCTCACAGGGCATCATCACCCTGGAGATAAGAGCAGTCAGGCTTTCTCCTAGAAGAACACCAACACCCACATTCTGAAAGGAGAGATTAAAGGAGAAAGCCTGCAGGCTGGGGGTGGAGACACTGGGTCAGGTAAAAGATGTTTTGAAATTGCAGAGCATGGTGAAACCAGCACACTGCTCTGAACATTTCCCTGCCTTTGACTGTGCCCAGAGACAGCACGGCATGGCCAAGTTCCCCTGGCCAGTTTGCAACGAGTCTGCTCTGACAAACACTGACAAAACCCCTTGTATTTCATGCCATACTGTCTCCTCTGCCTCATCCTTTCCCTGGGAACTCCAGTCCAGGATGGTCTGGAAATAACACCAGCCCAGCATCAACCTGAGCAGCACCAAAAAGCACAAGCTTGTGCTGACGTTCACAAGCCACACAGCCGTGCCTGCTCCCTTTGCTGCTGAGCAAGCAGAGGAGGCTGAGCCACCAGTACTTCACACAGTCCTTCACAGTCCACCAGGTGCTTCAGGGTGCTTTCTGCATCTGTACATTCCACTCAGAGAAGTTATGCCAGTAAACCTTTCAAGAGATTATGCTAAACCCATAGGTAGTCCATGGAATCACAGAATCATGGAAAGTTTTAGCTTGAAGGGGCCTTAAACACCACCTTGGTCCACCCCCTGTCATAGGCAGGGACACCTTCCACAAGGCCAAGTTGCTCAGTTCCCCATCCAACCTGGCCTTGAACAATTCCAGGGATGGGGCAGCCACAGCTTCTCTGGGCAGCCTGTGCCAGGGCCCCAGGACCCTCACAGAATTTATTCTTCATATCTAATCTAAACCTGCTGTCCTCCAGTTCAAGGCCATTCCCCCTTGTCCTATCACTTGAGGCCCTTGTAAAAAGTCCATCTTTGCTGCTGTCTGTTATCCTGAGGTTTTGTGGGGTAAGGAACCGACTGGTGTCACTAATCATTGCCCACATGTGTAATCAGTGAATTACCCAGCTATCTCTCCCAGAACACGACTGTGCTCTCCCATATCACACCTGCCAGGGGGTGTCTGAAGACCATTCAGCATCTGGCATGACTCACTCCAGTGCTGAGCCATGCCTGCCCCGTGGGATTTGGCTCTCCACAGGGGAAGGAAAGGCCAGGATATAGACTTTCCCAGCGCCAGCCCACCCCAGCCCAGAGGGTGCAGACGTGAAGGCATCCAAAGGAAACCCTGATAAGCTCCGTGTATCTCAGCTGTGGGGAGATGCCACAGATTCCTTGCAGGCATGCACACAAATCCCCTCAGACACTGTGCAGCCTCTCCTGGAGCTCCAAGAAGCCTCACAGGCATTTCAGGGTGAGTAGAGGTTTCCTCCAGCATCACCTATTCCCCACCACCCTCAACATCCCCCAACCTCTTTTGTGCTGTTTTGAGACACAGGAAAGAGGAGCCAGGTGTGGATCTGGATGGCTCCTTGGCCATTCCCATTCTTTCAGTTCCTGCTTGTAAAGACATTGACCCAGAGAAACACAGAGAAGCTGAAAATCCATCTGGTGACGGGCCCTGAAAACAAGCTAGTTTTCCTAGCTCAGGTAGTTTCCTGGCTCAAGTCCTGATGACACAAGTGGCAGCTTCACTAATTGTCCCACATTAAGCATAGCACTGACATGTAGTTTATTTCTCTAAGCACAGGACACTGCACATCAGTCATCTCTGACAGTGCAGATATCCCTAACCCATGGCAATTTCTAAACTTTGTCACTGTTTTTATCGTCCTTATGTTTGTTTTCACACAGACACTCAAATGTACACATCCCTATCAGCCACTTCCTAGTGAAGCAGTAACTGTTATACATCATCATCTGCATTTTGACTTCACAGGAACCTCATTATCAAATCATATGATCAATGTATAATCTTATGGGAATGGCAGAGGATCTGTCTTTCACCCCTGACATGAACCAGTTACAGCCCTCAGGAACCACCTCAGAGTGTATTTGCACAGGACCCGATATGATGGGCCCCCAGGCTCTGCCACAAGATACAAACCACAGCAGATCTGTGAAGACATAGGTGGTGATTTGGCACCTCAAACACTCATGCATGTTCCAGACTGCAGCATCAGGCACAGCAGGTGCCTGTCTGGACCTCTCACCTACAGGAACAGCCAGTGAATGATCTGCTGGGGAATATGTGACTGCTCCAATGTCTTTGCTCAGAATAAGCTCGAACTGCTGTTCATGCACTAAGCCATGTAGTTAAAGTCTAAAAACCCTTGACCAGGATGCTGAAGGTGCTAGAAGGACCTCTCAAGATAGTTAGACAAATTCATGAAGGTAAAAATCTAGTGATGGCTTAAACATGGACACCCCTGTGTCACAAGTGATCCCTGAACTGTGAACCTTTGAAAACTGTAAAATAATTCTGGTGAAGTACATCTGTTCTGTTCACACACTCTTCTCACATTACACTCTCATGGATCTTCTTCACATGTCCAACCCATCTCAGTGACCATTGCCTGGCTGGTTATGCTGTCTAGTAGAAAGGGATGTCTTCCACTTCAGTATTTGAGCCACAGGAACAGAAGACTAGCCGATGCTGTTGGATTGCTCAGATCTGAGATGACATGAAAATGTTAAAAATATGTTCCTGGCTCTACTGCTCACCAGTGTGAGACCTGAGCATCCAGTCCTCCTCCTCCCTGCCCATTTCCCCATCGCCAGGGGATGGCCAAAACACCTTGTTCAGAAGCAGCCTGTGGCAGGCAGAGGACACCTTTGCACCTGTGTGCAGCAGGTTGTGTGACCTTTGCTAAAACATCTGCCCCAGGTAAGTGCTGGAAGTGCAATCAGCTGCTGGGTCATCCTTCTCATTACGCTTTTCTCCTCTGTGCATTGCAGATAATGACTTCTTCCAGTTGCAAGACAGCCAAGGACATCCTCTTCACCACTGGTGAGATCAGTGGTCAGAGGGTCAAGTGGGAGCATCCTTCATACCCACAACAGGTCAAGCCAGCAGAGCAACTCCTCAGCTCACCAGAGCACTTACTATAATGCCTGCAGCAATGCAGCAATTCAATGGCATTTTAGATATAGTAAAAGTTTTAGATGAGGGATATCTATTGCACTGTGGTAGAGTTTCCTTTCTCTTTCCCTCCAGGAGCTGGAGGAGGCCACATCACCTGCGTCATTTAAAAGCAGACTTGAAGCAAAAGGCACTGAAAACCCACCATGAGGAACGATCATACACAGGGCAGTAAATAACTGACTTTGTCTTGTTCATCTCATATTTTATGGCCTTTTCTGTTTGCACTGTGGTTCACGTGAGAAGGTGAGCTAGCAGAGCAGAGTCTGCCCACCACTCACCTGCCTCCTCCCCTGTGCCAGCGCCAGCTCCCTTCCTACACTTTCTCATCTGCTCAGCTCCATGGGATGGTATCTTTGGATGCCACACCACCATGCAGTCACACAATGCTGAGAGCAAGGGCCTGGGGGAGAAAACCACTGCCAGAGTCCTGGGAGCACTGCAGGACCACTGGCCACATTCCCTGCTCTGTGCCCAGGGTGAGAGCTTGCACCCTCCTCCCTCTTGGTCTGTCCAGTCCCTGATCCACATGGGAGCTGCAGTGTAGCAGGGAAAAGGAGTGTCAGAGAAGGGACTCACTCCGTTGCAAGTGCCATGGGGTTTGCTTGGGCTATCCTGGAAATTTAGGACATGAACAAGATCCTCTGGACTCACAGGACCTCTTTAAAGCCCACATTGGCAATCACCTTAGAAGCAGCAAAGGGGAAATTTTACAAGCAGCAATTGTGTGGGAAACAGCGCATTTGTCAAAGGCATGGGGGAAATAGAATTCTGGCTTCACTGTGGTCTCCTTGGGCTGCAGCTGGACTCCCAAAGCATACATTTGTTCAGGAGCTTTGGATAAGCTCTCACTAGTTGTTCTGTCTGTCATATTATTGCCCCATATTTTTTGCATTCTGACTTATTTGGAAGCACTGCCAAAATAATCCATCACAGTGTCTTGTACCCATAGGCAATAGCCTGATGGAAGACATCATGCCCTGATCAACATCTGCATAGAGCAAGATATGATCCAGGAGTGACAAAAACTTTTGTTCTAGGTTGTCAGCACGGAAGAAAAAACTTGTTCATAATTTGCATTTCTTGATTCACGCTTGCTAACAGGATATCAAGATTGATCAACACAGAGCAACTGAGATTAATGAATCCTGATCATCTTTTAGTTCTCAACAGACTGGCTCTAATCCATAACCCACGGTCAAAATCTCTACATTATTCTGAATTTTGTATCAGCTAACTCAACACCCATCTACTCATTGAAATAAAGACAGATCCTGAAGAAAGCAGTCATGATGCCTTAAATTTCTTCCTGCCTGCTGACAACCCACAACTGTAAGGAAAATCCCATGGAGAAGTCCTACAGTATCAGCTGGTGATTGGATGACCACACGAATGTAAGGAAAACCATGCTCCCATGGGTAGTGTCCCACCCAGCCTGTCTGAAAGGAGTTCATCCTTCACAGATGCTGTCACCAGTTGCTGCAGCACTCAGGGGTTTAATCAGAGGTTTCCCTTTCAAGCACTGGCCCGTCCTGCCAGATCAGTCCTGCTCAGCTTTCAGCACATGATAGGATCATAAGCCAAGGCAAACGTAAGCAGAGGACAGAAACAGGGGATAGAGATCTCGAATACGCAATTACACACATAACGATGTTGTGTTATGCACAAAGGTGCGTGAAATATGTTTAAGAGAAAAAAAAATCTGCATAGATAGGAGAGTTGCTCATAGTCCAGGATATTATCAGATCTGGGAAAATGCCATGTGAATGAGTCACTGGAGCATCAGTCAATTGCTGTTTACAGAAAATGCTACAAACTTGGCTGTTGTAGTCCCTCTCCTGGATTTGTATTTCCCTTTCATGATTTCTATAAATGATTGACTAAAATGTGCTATGGGCTGCTCTCTTGCATTGTAGTTATCTGCCCCACTACCTTGCTCAAGCCCAATTCCTCCTCCCTTTCAGTAAAACGTATTTTAATGAAGTATCTTTTTCAGATGATGATTGGAGAGCAAACACATGGCCCTTTGAAAAAATGTTTTGCATATCCTTGCCACAGCTGCTCTCTAACCAACCTGCCAGCACGGTTGTGTTGATGCCTTATGCCAAGGAAGGACACCAAATGTGACTGATCCAGCAAATGTATATATGCCCCATTCCTTCAGGAGCTGCTGTTCCCTACCTCAGTTCCCCAGCATTTCTCACCTGAAAAATTCAAAAGCTGGTGATCTGCTGATCAAGACTCTGCCATGGAAAGCTTGTAAATCAGAGAGAGTGCCTTCAGCCCCAGCTAGAAGCCAACAGCCAGACTGCAGAGATCCCATAGCACAGGAGGCATCCTCAACTCAGAGGTCTTGTCTGGATCTCTACTGCAGGATGGGTCCCTGCCCTGAGCCCTGTTCCAGGCTGGGCACAGACAGACAAGGCCCTTCACAGCAGGGCAGCTCTGGCTTAGCTCCCATTCCAGCCACCCCAAACAGGCAGGGGTAAAACCAGAGGAATCAGGGTGGGGAGAAGGAGGGGAAGCAAGAGGGACTGTCTGAGGAAAATCTGGGAAGCAGGAGTGCCCAGACTCACAGTGGTACAGCTTGTGTAGCACAACAGCTCAATACTTGGATAGGCATGGACTGTGGTAGGCTTCCTCTGAATCCTGAGCTGCTGTGAGGTGCCACTACATTCCCAGAGAGCAGCAAATCACCTCCTCTCCCTGCTCACAAATATCTTGGTAGCAGGAGACCAAACTGTCTAAAAGATCCTGTGGCTTCAGCACTGAGGCTGCCCTTGGTGTTTCTTTGAGCAGAAATGATTTCCGTCCTCCTCTGTAGGAGGAAGAGTCTGTGTGGGAGCAGCCACACTCTGGAGCAAAACATCTCCACAGCAAAAAGCCTCCCTGCCTCCTGTGTACCTCCATGAGCTTAAAAGGAGAGCTCTACGTGTGTCTCTGCACGTGTGCCTCTGTGAAAAGCAAGGGAGAGACTGCCTTGCTGCAATGAGCATTTCAAGCAAAACAATGTAATTACACATATTTTTCTCCCATGAGCAGGATGGGAACTTTACATGTAACATCTGTTGCTTAATGCATTCCTAGATAGCACACAGATATCGTGCTGATAAGCACCACTTAAGAACCGAGATAGCAAAGAACAGAAAGTAATGATTGTAGTTACATAGGGAACAGGTCAGATCTTACTGTGACTTTAAAGCAACCTGGTTTACACCCTTCCATTTATCATAATGAAAGTAATGCATATAGCAGTGAAGAATTTTAATAGCATTTTAGAGGTTGTAATGGCTTCAGAAAGATGACATTCATTACACGGCTGTACAACTGTCCCTGGAAACTGCAGAAGGCCACATCACACCCCAGTTATGTCCTGAATTGAAAAAATATCCTTTGGAAGTGAAATGCCTGTGTGGATGATCTTGTGCTGTTTGAGGATCTAGAAGTGACCAAAATTCTCACCTCTTTCAGATCTTTGGCCTTCACCAGAGCAAAGTTTACCATGTGAAAGGCATGACTCAAATTAAGAGGTGCCCAGCCCGTGCTGCCCAGACTCTTCCAGTGCACCATGGCAGTGCTTCCCATGCCGGGCCAGCCCGTTTTTCCCAGCTCCAAGAGGTGGCAGCAGCACCCCTGCATTCGGGAAGCCACTGCTGCGAGACACTGACATCCTCCCCTGCCCTTGGAATGGGAGAAGGACGGACACTCCAGGGAAAAGCAAGTGCACACTCAGACAACCTCAGCATTCACCAGCTGCAGCAGGCCTAGCACTGTAGGCAACCATAAGGCACAGGACAGTGTATTTAAAAAAATAATTAAAACTAATTTTAAAAATGTTTGCATCTCACTTATTTTTTTTGTGTTAATGTAGAGGGGGGAAACTACTTCTGGGATTCAAGAGCCCTGAGACTCTTCTCATTATTTCCAAGGGAAGCTTGATAGCATTGCCCATTACAAAAACCTTTGCAGAAATATCAGCTACTCTGACTATCTCTAGCCACCTCAGAGACTAAATGTTGAAAACAAATTCACAGATGTCAATAAAAGAAGAAAGAAAAGAGAAACAAATATGGTCCTTCTGTCAGATACAGTACAACCTCAACGGTACAAAAATAAAATGGGAAAAGGGATGAGGAGAGCCAGGAACAGACAAAAGGTCCTTGCATTCTGGGACAAAAAAACCCCATCCCACTGGTTCTCATCCCACCTGCAGTGGTGAGACTTTAACCTGAGCACATCAACAATGGTGTGCCACTAAACAGGGTCCGGTCACCTCTTCTTAGGTGACTTCTTGTGTTTGGGGGGTCTCCTTTTGCTGCCACAGGATGCAAAAATATTTGGAGGTCTGTATCTTTCAAAGCACTGCTATAGCCCAGTAAATACAATTCCTGAAATTGTTGGTGAAAGACACAAGGTTTGGCGTCTCAGGATATCTCCAGGTTTATCTTGACCTGTGCTGTTGTTAGTTTACATTAACAATTGCCAGTGGTCAAATAACTTCTCTGTAACCTGTTCTGGCTTTCTCTCTGGGTTACCATATAGGGTAAAATGGCAAGCATAGGTAGTCACTGCATAACAAGAAATACCCCTTTAAGTTAATTGAGGCTGGGGAAAGCTGTTGTGCAACTCTTAGACTTTACCTGGAAACAAATAAGAATACAGAGTGTAATGAGAAGAAAAAAAAACGCATAAAAATAGCTCCAAGCAGACTGCAGGCTGAGGAGCAAAGAGCACCACCATGAATTTTGTGCTTCTCCTGGTGACAACTCAGGACACTCCTGACTCACAGAGACAAGCCACCACCACCTCTCTGCTTGAGGAGGCTGATGCCCCCAGCCACAAGGCTCAGAGACATCAGAAAGTGAGGATAGCACTGGAGAGGGGGATTAGACATTACAACTTTTCTTTTTAGCAGTTTTAAG
This sequence comes from Petroica traversi, assembly GCA_025920805.1. Taxonomy (NCBI): domain Eukaryota; kingdom Metazoa; phylum Chordata; class Aves; order Passeriformes; family Petroicidae; genus Petroica; species Petroica traversi. The sequence continues at coordinate 15,087,509 of JAHLSL010013733.1, read as the reverse complement.
AGCATTATTACTAATAAGGATTTTTCTGTATTAATCTGGATTAGAAGTGTTAATATCATTGCAACTGGACTAATAACAAATGTATTATGTCTTGATTAAGTTAAGATTTTAATAAAACTTTTGGCTCCCTATGAATATAATGTATTCATCTTGGCACACAACAATACTTTAAGCATGGCATGACAGAAGCTGTCAGAAACCCAAGCTCACTGCCAGGCACTAGCAGAACAGAGCTGAGAAAACCTCTCCAGACAGTGACTTCAAAGACATGAGTGAACCCTGCACAAACCTTTTCCCTCAAAGCCTATCCTGCCTGGTTTAGCTGTTTGAGGATGTGCAGGACAGCTCACAATAAGAGTTGCAGTTATCCAAGGTGCTCCTGCTGGGAATTTTCAGACAGATTTTTTAAACAACTACCAAGTAATCACCTACTCCCAGCTTGTGTCCATTTGGTATCCAACACCCATCTCTCCTTGGACTATCAGTTCAGCCCTTCATTTATCTAAACTGATCTTTCCCACAAACTCTTGCATCTGTCAAAGAGTTGTGAGCTGAAATTACAAATGAGGGTGGGTTCACTTACATTCACTGTCTTTGGGCTCACTGTCTTTGACCCACCTACAGTTCATTTGGCTTTAAAGTCAGAGTAGTTCTGACCAAAGAATTCCATCTGAGGCTAGAAACACATTTCCAACAAGAGCCACAGCTTGGAAAGGAAGAGAGAAACATGCTTCTCACTGCCATCCTCACTATGTTATCCTCAAATATTTCCTGACCAATCTCTGCTACAACTTTGCAACTCCCTGTCTGTGCAAGGGAAAGACTGAGCATCACTGAAAGCATCTGAAAAGCCCCGAAATTCTCACAGAAATCCTCATCTCCCAAAACTCACTGCACCATACAATCAGAGGCAGAGACCACAGTGACATATCACCTGTGCAGCTGATAAGTAATAATAGAGACAAGCAATGCCTGTTAGAAGCTGTGGAGGCTTGAATGGATATGAGTTTTATTGTCAAGCTGACCCAGCAAAGTTATTTAGTTTAAATTTTCCTATGTCAAACTTCAGCTGAAATAAGTTTTTACCCAAGAAAAGTGTTCATTCTGAGAGCATTTCACTTAAAGATAGGAAAGTGTAGCATGGGAATATAAAGCTTTTCAACTATTTAGGCCTTTAAAAATAATATCAGCCTTCTCCTCTTTTCAGGAGCTGGCTCCTCACTCTTTGGAGAGTACAGTGTTGTTTACTGAGATGAGCTCACAACAGCCAACTGAGTGTTTACTAGTAAGACATTATTCTAGAAAGAAAAGGGTCACCTGGGTAGGACTTTATTGTTTCAGATTTTGGGGGGTTCCTTCCCATGGCTTACAGTCATCTCAACCATATGTAACAGTCTTCAAAGACTGTCCTGATTTCCCACGAACAGAGAGAAAACAATTCCAGCCTCTCCATTTTAAAATGGGCTGAGGGAAATGGAAATATGGGAAAGGAAAAGCAGGAGAGGTGTATTTGTTAGAGGTTAGCCACAGTCAGACTGCAAAGAAATGGAGGCATCTTGCGGGTTTCAGACTAATTTTCCGTGTATCAGCCATATAAGTCAAGAAAGATGTGAAGAGTCAGAGGTTTCTATCTATTTTCACAAATCAAATTTAAAACCTAAACTTAAAAAAACCCCAAAATTTGTAATAAAAGTGTGAGATTTGGCAAAGAAATACCCTGCCCCCAACAGATGAATCAGGCTTTGATGGTTCCCAAGGTCTTTCCCAGTCACAAAAGTACATTGCAGGATGAGAAAATCATTTGCAGGTTTTCTGGAAATATCTCCTCAGTCTTACCACATATCCTAGCAAGAAATCTCAGATGAAGAGACTTTTTTGGTCAGCAGCTGTGTCCAAGCCTATTTAAGCTGAGGGCCATGCAAAGCAGCCAGAAACACAAGCTCTTTGTAGGAAGAGATGACTCACATACTTTACTGGCTACAACAGAGAGATCCATATGTCCCCTTCCCACTGGATGCACTTCCCTCTTGCCTTTATGTCCTGCTCATGACTCCCACCAGTCTGATCCACAGCAACAAAGAGACTTGGGGATTGCAAGGAAAATTCACCTGCTGAGCAGAGAATGCAGCCACGTGCCTTCTGCTGGCACACTGCACCTCAGAGGGAAAAAAGAGGAACCTCCCAGAGGTGTGCAGCAGCATCTGGGCAAACACAAATAAAGCAAATAAAGGGAAATAATTTTGCAGCTGCCCAATATCCAGAGCTGGAGTAGATTTCTCAAACTCATTGACTGCCCTTCAGGCACAAAAGAAGCAGCCAGATATTCAATGTAGCTCTGCATCCAATGCCAACATGGGTCACAAAGTTGGCCTTTCAAAAGGTGTCCACTGTCCTCTGGGTAATGCTCATCCCTCCCTTTGCAGTGCATGTAGGTAGGCAGTGATTCCAGTGGGAGTCACAGACAACAAGAAAAGGAACTGCAGGATCACCTCCAATAGTGGAGGGGGCATTTACAGCCCTTCTCTGGAAGCCAGCTTCCTCCCCTGCCTCCACTCTTGTAAATCCATTACAGGGCCAGCCAAGCAGCAGCTTCTCCACTTCCATGGATTTCCCTGTGGCCTATGACCACTCTTGGCACGGCACTGCCTGCACCAAACTCAGCATCCAAGAACCCAGTGCTGATGTGGCTGCTAAAGACAGGAGAATTACATCTAGAAATGATGAAGAAGAGAAAATTATTCCTGTGGGGAAAAGCCGCTGTTAAAAATAAGTGGTTCTGTGACCAACGGAGTTAATAAGGTGACCTTTCCTACAGTTCCCTCTCCAATCTCCTCCACCCAGATACTGCACCCAGAATCTGCTACTAGTTTGGCTGGAGATTTGGGTCCTGTGCTGGACTGGCTTGGAGCAGTATCTCAATTGCTTCATTACTCAGGACATAAATGCTCCTTGGTCAGCAGCAGGTATGTTATGTAGAGCTCTTCCTCTCGCTTGTGTGGAGGGAGCAGGGAGAAAGGAAAGGAAAGGAAAGGAAAGGAAAGGAAAGGAAAGGAAAGGA
>JAHLSL010013733.1:14950836-15084441 GCA_025920805.1 Petroica traversi | reverse complement strand
AAGGAAAGGAAAGGAAAGGAAAGGAAAGGAAAGGAAAGGAAAGGAAAATCATGCTTTTGGGGACACAGTGAGAAAAGAGGAATTAAATAGAGGGGGAAATGTAAATGTAACACCTTGTTTCCCTATGTAATTAGGTTTAAAAATACTGACAAATGACACTACTATGAACTTTACACACTGATTTAGTACAGGATAGCCTGCAGTATCAATTAGGGACACAGTGGAAGTGTGAGGTCATGTTGTAAAAGATCTTCTGGTCTCATTAAAGTCATTTTCAAGCTAATTTTAGGCCAGTGTGAGTGATTGTCAGAAAGGCCAGAGAGGGAAACTGAGAAAGAGAAAAAAAATGCAGTAATAAAACTTAGGCTGAAAGACACCCTCTAACTGGCTGCTCCTAGGCAGAAATGGGACACTACCATGAGAAATTAAAATGCCCTCACTCATGAGTGAATCAGTGGGAACTGAGCTTGGGAATTTTTCTGCATGAGGGGCCAAGAGATTACATCCCCACCAGAGGTGTTGTGTGACCCTATCAAAAGGCCACCCCGTCCCCAGGGAAATCTGGTTTTCCTGGCTGACAATTTTCTGGAAAAGCTCCAAAGAAAAACAATTGCAACTTGCAGCACTGCAAAAAAGTGCAATATCTGGCAATTTCTGAGATTCCTCCATCTCTGTTTTTCTGGGATACTATGTTTTTTCCTGAAATTGTTGGACCTTTATCTTTCAAAAGCAACTCTGAAATGCTGGAAAAAGAGATAGCCAAAATTATGTTAGAAAGCTCCACCCTTTGGATCTGCTGCAGTTACCAGTTTTCACCAAGTCTCTTGCTGTGCTGATCCAGGGCACAATCAGGAAAAGCAGAATAAGAATAGGGAAGGGACCTTTAGCACTCTTAGCACGTGGCATCAAGACTTGCAAACTGCCAAGTCCACATCAGAAAATATTCTTTCTGACAGGTTGACTTTTTGTTTCAGATTTTGATATTTTTTCTCAATTTTTATCATGTATTTGTTCCTGCTACTCAATTTTTTCCAGTTATTTCACTCATTTTAATTTCTGTCCCTGTAGCCTGTCTACATAGCAGCTAGGAGATCAATAGCCCAGTTTAAAGCATCAAAGCTCAATTTATATTTTTGAATTTTCTCTTATCTTGATGAAGAAACCAAGCCATTATTGAAGCCCAAAAGCCAAAAATACAGAGGGAAAAAAGTGAGCCTGGTGCCAGGTTATGTCTTCCTAAAGAATCCTTCTTGAGAAAGGTGTACTCCTTGTTACAGGATGGGAAACTGAGACATGAACCTTCCCACAGAGTTGCCAACAATAACAAAAGAAAAGCATCTTTTCAGGAAGAAAAAGAAAACCTGTTTTTCCTTTTGCTGTCCCTCTCAGAGATTTCCTGCCCATTATTTCCCCATGATGAGCTGCCAGTCAGCTCTCCTTTTAATCAGAAAACCTAAGCCAGCATAAATGCCTGAATTCAAAACCAGCCTTCTTTTCTCTTTTCTCTGGGTTCTTTTGAGGCATCAGAGAGCTGAAAAGCTGAGCCTGGTGTGGGTTTAGAGTTTTTATGGCAGTGCAGCTCAGCCAGGGAGGGTTTGTTCCTGAACTGAGATTTGGGCAGCAGAATCACTAGATGCAGGGGAAGGAAGAGCCAGTGCCAGAAATAGCTGCAAGGCTCCTGCATGTCCCACAGACTACCAGGCAGACACCATCTTCCCCTAAATATCTGAGAAGGGTGGGTGAGCAGTTCCTCATGTGCTGCAGATGGGCTGTGGAGAGAGGAACTGCCACAGCCAGCGCAGATGGAGGGATGGGGGAGCGTGGATGTGCACCAGGAATGTGCGTCACAGAGTCCAGAAACTTCTAATCCCCCACCAGCCCTTCCCCTTCTCCTCCTCAGGGGTGTCCTAAAATGCTTGAAGGTCTCCCTCTGCACAGTGTGAATCACCACGCTTGCTGTTTAGCTAGTCATGAAACACCAAAATTTCTTCTCGAAAAAAGATTGAGAAAGACATATGCCAGGTGGACATCTTGATTTTAGTCCAGACTGTCTGGATTTTCTGCAGGGGCAGAAAATCAGCCATGAAGATGCAAGGAGGGAGTTTCCACAGCTTACCCCTCAACCTTTCCCACCAGGCAATGGGAGCAGGATCCTACAGGCAAGCTGTTTCTACACAGCTCTGGAAGGAAGAGAAGCTGGAAATGGGGAATGATACTGGTTAATTACTTGATAACACTTGCTTGATGTTGGTCAGTGACCAGGTCTGCTTGCCAGGTACTGTAGAAGTAGACACAGCACTCCATGGTGTGGTTTAGTGGGTGGAGTGGTGTTCAGTTCAAAGGTTGGACTTGATGGTCTTGAAGGGCTTTTTCAGCCTTAGTGAATCTGTGATTTATAATTCTATGGATTTTTTATTTCCCACAGCTCCTGAGTGTCCTGAGCACCATGTGCATTCAGTCTGGAGCCATTCGTGGCTCATGGTACTTGTCAGCAGTTTTGGCGGCTTATAGCAACTGTAGTGCATAATTGGCATAATGGTCATCACTTCCTGTAATCTGAAGGCTCTCGTAACTTTATAATTAATTTCTTACCGTGCCCCTTTTGCCATCATTCAAACAATGACAATTTCATCTCCCACTGTAGGATAAAAACAGTTTCCCACACTCATGCCTGCAAATTTCCTGAGTGAACCATAGACGTCTGAGAGCACAAGACAGATAAATAAAGCCACAGCTACAGTCCTAGACCAAGGAGACTGAATCACACTTCTCAAAAACTTCCATCCAGCAAGGCTGGGTATCAGACCACTGTTTCTCTATGTGACAACCTCTGCAACACAATAAAGGAAAAGGAGGAGGAAATTGAACTGATTGAAACATTTTAAACCCATCCTTTACAGACACAGGGTGTGGGAACTTAACTACTTATGAAAAACCTGTCTTGTTAAGCATACCCTGACTCACTAATTCTGTAACTCAACATCCTGCAACACTGTCTGCTACAACTCCCACCCCTCCAGAGCTCCTGCGCAGAGTCCAACTTCCCAACCAGACTTTTGCACAGGCTGTGACAAGCTACTTCCCAAATTGCATCAGCCTCTTTGAATCCAGCCAGCCCTATGAGATGGATCCTCATCTGGGAACAACAAAAGGTTTTGTAGTTTCCTAGAGTTGTAACCTCACAGCTCCCTTTAGCCTGCACAGAGCCCAGTACCCACAACAGCTCCTCCTTTGGAAATCATCTGCCAATAGTTTCAGGTTTTCTCCAGCAGGTCACACCATCACAGGAGTTCTCCAGCAGAATCCTGCTTGGAAAGAGTGTGCTATGATCTGATATTTCCTACCAGATTCTTCTGAGGATAAAATCTGAATCCATCACTTCACAACAAAAGTTTCTGCCCAGGATGCTCAAGAGTTTATTCCCTAGACTTGAATCCTGACATGAGGTGTGACCTGGGGAGGCAGTGAACTCTGAAAAGAAAATTTCCCTTCCTGCTGCCTGGGACATCTGAAAACCAAACAACTGTGTCTGCAGTGGCAGCATCCAAATACCCAGCCACCTGCACATCAGCTCTTGCCCTGGTAACTGGTAAGCCTTACGAGTATGGTTCCTTGGAGTGATTCATTAGGTGATTCCAAGATAGGTGTAGTGGTACATTTTTGTTTTATTCACTCATACATGAAAGGATTCGGTGATCCTAGAGGCCTTTTGCATCCTAAATACTTCTCTCATCCTAGGACAGCTTGCCACATCTCAGATATGTGAAGAGTGAGGGGTTCTTCTTCCATGTGTCAGAGATGGGTACTAAATGCTGTTCTTCATAATTGCAATCCAGAGAAGGGAAAATATTGTGAAAATTTGGAAACAGCAGGTTTTCAACCAGTGGAGGTGTCCAAGGAGTTAGGAAGTGTGACCATGCAGGCTGTGACACAAGATTATCCTGCTCCTGACCTGGGGAGCATTTGCTCTCTGTGCTACACAGCTTTAAGGTAAAATACATTCTGCAAGAAAAGTAGATTACCCTGCAGCTGGGATCCTTCCCACCCCTATTGTGCCTGGGGTGGAGTTGCCTCTGCCAGTCGTGGGTCTCACGGTATAAATGGGAATGTGCAGTTTAATTAAAAGCAGATCTCCAAGAGCAGTATTGACTCAGCCATCCCGTGAATTTAATTCATGTTCAGATGCAGACAATTACCCTTTGCTGAAGCCCAGATTTGGTCAGATGGCTCAAGACCCAATTGTCCTTTCACAAAAGAGGTGGAAAAAATTTATGTCTGTGGTATGCAGCAGGATACATATTCCTGTCTGCAATAAAGCCTGCTTGTTCACTCCCTGTTTGTCTTCCCTTTGACTTTGAAAAAGTGTGAACCCCAAAATATCCACTGAACCTGCTGGCCCAAGGTACTGGGAAAACTTCCTTATGGGAAACATGGTCATTATATTAAAAAAAAAAAAAAAAAAGAAATAATTTTGCATTCCTCTGCAAATACAACCCCAGGCCAAGCTCTGGTCAGATAAACTGGGTCTAGTGTCCTGAGCTCCAGGTGTGGAACAGCTGGGGGCAGGAATGCTTCCCAAAATGTGAGGAAAAAAAAGAGAAAAATGATTCCCAGCCAGAAATGCTGAAAAGAAGGAGACAAGGGGTTTTATTATCTGGTAAGAACTGCCTTGCACAGAGATGCAGCCTCTTTTCCCTATATTGTCCTGCTCTGCTCCATTCCAGTCCACCCACCAAGCTCAGGACTGTATCCACCAACTCCCCACCTACCCTACAAAATCATCAGCCTGTTGAACAAAATTCCTGTGTGTCCATCTCCGTTTCAGATCTCCTATGAGTTTTCTCTCTGCCACAAAGCTTTCTGACTGGTTCAGCATTCTGGGAAAGAACTGAAACTTCAGAGGAGAGGGATGCAATGGCAGGATGTGGTCAATTTTCCACTGTCTAGGAAGCCAGGATTAGTGGTCTGAGCCCTCTTGGCTTTACAAGGGGGGAGATCAAGGCTGTTGTGGATATGGTGGGCACTGAGGTTGAGGAAGGCAGCTCCAGCCACGCAGAGCTGTGAGTGTCTGTGTCTCTGGTGGCTGAAGTATCTGCAAGATCTAAGGGAGGATCTGGTATTTATATGTCTGCATGTGTACGTCTGTGTGGGAGTAGGGTTTGTATATATTATAAGGAGAAGCTGCAGATGGAAACAACCCAGTTTGTTGTCAGGCCTGGTTCAGAGCCCATTAAAATCAGCAAGAGCCACTCCACTTACAGTGATGGGTTCTGGCCACATCTCTCCTTGTCCCTCCCCAGTATGCCTGTGACCTCAAGGGCTGCCCCTTGCTGCAAATCCTCAATTAAACCCTGTGAACAATGAGTCCTCCCATGTTCCCCAGAGAGGCTGCTTTACGGGGACCTCTGGACATGTCCCCACCTCTGCTGTCACACCCTGCAGTTACTGAGTGGCAAGGGTTGCTCATTCATCACTCCTTGCTCAAGATACTGAGATGCCATTGTTAGATTTGGTTTAGTAAACTGGTATCACCAGGGCGTTTGTTTCCATCTTTTGTGTTGCTTTTATCTGAGCGCACTTCAGCATCATCTCCCTCCTCAGAGAGCAGAATTTGAGATCCGAAAGGTTCATCATCCTATCACCTTCATCCAGTCTGTCATGTTTCTCCCAGCTCTGCCTGTACTGTCTTTAACCTGCCTGCATCCATTTCTGAAAAATCTTCATTCTGGGTTTCAGACATCAAAAGCTGATGAACCTTTGGTCTAATGGTTGCATTCTGTGCACAATGAGGGTGCTGCTTTCTCTCCTTTGGTTTTGTCAGGTTATTGCTGCACTCTCCTGTATAAAAGAGCCATTTAAGATCTTATCATTTCCACATAAGTGTGGTAATAGCCTGTAAATAAGGCACATCCCTGCCTTTTATTTTCAGTGAAGTCACATGTTTATGCTCCTGAAGACTTTCACTGTAAGTAATTTTTTTTCATGTTTTCCATTTGTAACAGAATTTACAAAAAAATGTAGATGCTGGAACGGGATCAAGCAGAAGGGTATCAGTCATAAAGAAGCAGGGTTGCTTCCACTCATCACTCTATCATTTCTGCAGCCACAGATTGCAAAAGCTTTGTTTGCCACAACAATGAGTTAGAGGTCAAAACTGAGCTGCTTCTTCTTTCTGTACCATAAACCCTCAACAGAAACATTGCAGTCTGCTCTCTCCCTTGCCCTGCCCGAAATACTTCCCCAGCACCATGGTTCTCTGGGTGTGTTTCACCCAAGTTTGGACCAGGCTGAGCAGATCCATTCAGCTTTTCCATCTGGATAACCTCACAGGTCAGAGTGGAATGAACAGCAAGTGAAGGGTTGAGCCACCGAAGCAGATCCTGATCTGCCATGGGGGTGCCATGAAATGTTCCACGTGAGCGTGCAGGAGATGTGTTCAGGGATAATGTACTTACATAGATAGAGAATTTTTTTAATTCCAGAATGTTATCAGATCAGGAAAAATGCTGAATTAGTGGGTCACTGCAGTATCAGTGTATTGCTACACCACAAAGAGGGAGCTGTGTTCCTTCTCTAACATCCACGCTGTAATTGTGCAGCCTCTGCAAATAATTAACTGAGTGCAACCAGACTCTTTTCCCTGCATTAAATCTATACTATCAGTTCACTCCCTACCCCAAAAATTTTAATTTTCACTCTCAGACCCACACCCCTTTATTATAATAGATAATGTGATATTTTATCCCAAATAATTTGGTAGGAATACTAGAAGGAAAGGAGATTCAGCCTGTTTGGGAAGAAGGGAAAGTCTGCAAGAACATTCAGTCCCCATACACGTGTAGGTGTAGTCATCTCACTACTGCCACATGTTATGGTCTGGTTTCGGCAGCCAAGCTTTTCCTAGCACTGAACTGGGAGATAAAATTGCATTGCTTGATTTCTGGAACTCCATGCCCAAAACATTGCAGTGTGAGCTGGGAATGTTAGGGCCAGACACAGCCATGAACTTCACTTAATAGTCCTGTAGTCTACTCCAAAGTGGGCATTCATCTGGGAACAGACACACAGGGAGATGTTGAAGTTTGCTAGCACCCCTCCTCCACTGTACACCTCAGCATCTCCCAGAGCTCCCACCACTCCATTCTTTAGCCTACAGCCAGTTCTACCTCCGGTATGGCAGTGGTGGCTGATGAGGTGCTTTTCCTCAGTGCTTTTGTGTGATACCAGCCCAAAATAGGATAGACATGTGCAAGGAGAGGCTGTGGCAGAATAGCCAAGGGGTGGTGAATGTAGAGGTGGGAAGGCTACACAAGCTGTGGGTGTAGTTCAGCCAGCAGAAGGGAAACAGGCACTGAGCTGAAATTTCCCATAAATTGGACTCCCAGCAGTCTGTCACCATGGAAAGTGACCTATTTTATGAAATTAAATGTTCCCAACATAGGCATTTATTCCAAATAATCATGAAACTTAAGACTAAAGGGGAGAATGTCTGGTAAGGCAACTTCTTGCCAGCAGCAGGCTGCTTCCTGCTTATGTCTGAAGCAAATACTGTTTGTGGCCCAGGGCCACAAGTAGCCCTCTGAGCTGAGGGAATACTCCTTCTCAGACAAATAGGATACAAAGTTTGGAAAAAGGGGCAAGTTACCTTTCTACTCAGAGTGAGCTCTCAGGAACTCATCTCCAGTCCTTTTCAGAGCCTGGAATGGTGGCTTTGTAAGTTGCCACTCGTACTGAGATAGTGGGTGTAGGCTCCAGGGCTGTCTTGAGACTCTCATGTCCTGTGCAGGGTTTGAAGACTTCATACAGTCTCATGCATTCCCAGTGTGGACAAAGCACTGAGAGAATGCAACACAAAACCAACCACAACTGAACTGATGAAGCTTTAAATGAGATTAAATCAATGAGGACACAGAAGTTGTGAAAGTGCTGTCTTTATTCTGTGAAAATATAAAAGAAGAGCTAATCTGAAAACAAAATCCCCATACAGAAGCTACAGCAAAAAAAGACTAAGTTACAAAGCATTGTTTGGTCTTGCAGCTGGTCTTGCTCAATCCAGCACTAGTGAGAAAAGTATCTTCTCCAAGATGAATCCTGCCAGGACAGGAAGGAAGGTCGTGTGTTGAGAGGCAGCTCCAGCAAGCATCATGCTGTGTATAGGAGAAGCTTGTCTGCATTGGAACCGTTTCAACTTTATGTCCATCATCCCCAGGCTGTTTTTTCCATCTCCGACCATGCTGCATTCAGAAATGGTGGTGCAACCCTTCATGGCAGCTTTCAGAGACAGTCCACCTAGGCAGGGGAGATACAAGAATTACATGCCATGCATCAGGGGATCCAATTCCCAACCTTATTCCCACCCTGTCCAGTGCAGTCCCCATTTCCAACCCAAGAACTGCCCATTCTTTACATCTAGTTGGTTCCAAAACTACAACCCTTGTCTGTTCCCATCCCCTGAACAAAGCTGAGGAAACAGCAAGGCCATCTTGGTTGACTTGAAATACAAATGGTTTAAGATTTGTCTTCTTTCTTTCTGGTAAATAAAGATGACTTTTAAAAATTTTAAGCATTTAAATTTAAAAAGTGAAAATGTTTTAAGTAGTTCTCTTTCTCATGTTTAAAGATGCTTCTGCCCAAACTTTGGCTTCCTAAAGAAATCAGGGCTGTATAAAGTACTCCAGGTATTCATTGTCACCTCTCTCTGACCTTCTCAAGACATTTGAACTGAATGACTTTCTCTCAGTCAGATTTGACATGGAGTTGAGAAGTCTCAGTGGCAACACAGCCTGAGCCATTTATTAAGAGGAATCAATTTTCTAAGGCTTTATGGGATTTTAGCCAAACCAAGTGAGAGACTACTGGCAGGTCCTCTGAAACCTGAACTTGCCCTTTGCCAGTCCTTTGCATTTTTCAGAGGCGACCTGAGCAGGTGCAGAGTGCCTGACTCCCCAGTCAGATATTCTTGCTCTTGGTACTTGCTTTTGCTAATGCTGTTCTTGTGTCTCTGCTGTGGTTATGGTGGTCTGGAATACTTTGTTGGACAATTTTATCTCAAATACAAATAATATATGAAGGTATTTCAGTAGTTCCTTGCCTTCCTGTGCTTCCCTACACTGCTGATTCCTCACATGGCACAGGCCTTCTTCATTCATAGTGGTTGATCGATCGAGTAAAGACAAATTAGACAATTCAGTGGTACACTGAATTAATTTTGCCACTCTATTTTCATTGCTGTGACTATGACAATTCTTGCTTTCCTTGATGTTGTCTCTGTGAAACATGATCTAATTCAGGGTTTGGACAGGACATTAATAACATCTATAGCAAGGACCTTCAGGCATCACAACATCACCTAGCAATATTATCAACTCAAAGGAACTTAATCCATAACCATATACAAGATAATTGTTTTCCAGTCTGCTTCTACAGATGGTGGTGTTGTCCTTTGTTCCCATGGCTTTTTCCTGCCTGCTGGAGCATAGGTGTGACTGCCATGAAAAGTGGAAGTCTTTTACCTACAGCAGGGGTAGAAAGGAGAGTGACAGGAAAATTTTTGTCTACTTTCCCTTCTCTAATTAGAGAACCTGAGGTGAGAAAAAGATTTCTGATGGAGCTATTCAAAGGCTGGACTTCAATGCAAGGGATCTGTCCCTGGCTTTCCTCATACAGAAGCACCAATGCAACAGTGTCTCGTCCCCAGTGGCTGGTATTACCCCATGGGAACACCAATGTTTCTGAAAAACTCCATCTGAACTTCCACTGAGCTGACAACTTAGCTTCGATCCAGATTCACCCTCCTACTTTCTAGCTTGGAACAGCAGGTTCAGGGGCTTGGTCAGGTTTGTTACACACCCATGTGCCAGATTGCCCAAGGAAGCCAGTTCCACTCTTGATCTCAGTTGTGCCATGCTATGAGGAATTCCTGCAATTATCCATGCATGATGGGGAAGAAGGAAGTAAAAAAAAGGCCTGCCCTTTGATCAGCTTGAAGTTTGCAGCTTTCAGCTTTAAGTTCTTTGTCTCTTCCTCTTTTTTAATTTCATAGCTTTTGCCCATTTTTATCTCAGTAGAGCTTTATCTTAGACTAGTTTCACCCATTTTACCTAGAAGATGAAAAACAGCCCCAAATAAAAGGCATTTACCAGTATTCATTAACCCAGCAAGGTCAACACATTGGTCTTCAGATCCAGTGCAGTTTACAACTTCATTGCCACACTGAAAGGAGTCCACGCTGTAGCAGGCAGGACACTGGAGTCCATTGGGCACATCATTGTCTGGAGGCACTGGAAAGAAAGACATGGGCTGTAGCTGGTTTCAGTGAGGGAATCAGAGGAATAACCCAGGTGATGGCTAAGCTGGAAGGCCTCACCTTGGGATGGATCAGACAGAGAGGGGATGGGCTACAAGGGAAGAAAGAGCTTACATGTCACAGTGGTGGTCCGACAGTCATCGCCCGTGCAGCAAACCAAGTGGCTCTTTGCTCTCACCTTCCCATAGTTCACAGTGACAGGGCCAAGGTGGCAGGTGTGGGATGGCAGGCAGGCTTTGATGGATGAAGAGATGGTCATCCCCCCTGTCAAGCAGCAGAAGGCAGTGCCAGGTCATTCAACACAAAGTGACTCCCTTCCCCTCCCATTAGTTCTGTACCAACTCCTAGGCAGCAGCTCTGGGCCTGACAGAGACCCCTGAGCCCCCTGGGAAACATCACCAGGGAGCCAGGACATCCCATCTACAGAAATTATGGTGTGACACCTGCCTCTGACCCATGGCACAGGCTTGCTCAGCCTGTGTAAAGTCTGAGAACACACAGTCCAACACAGCCACAAGCATCCTGACACAGACAAGTCTGGTCTACCCCATCAGCCAAGCCTAAAGGTGTAAAAGGGAGCAGAACAGTTAAACTGAGTCTGCTGAAGTGCTTGAAGGGTGAAGAATGGGTGCACCAGCAGAAGAAGACAGGAGCTGGAGCTGCCAGGATATGAGCCAGACTCCAGTCTAAAAGGCAACAGTCGCATCACTAAGGCTGTGATGACTAAGGCCATGCCTCTAACAAAACTGAGTTTTAGAGTTCAGCACCAGCTTTGATTTATCAACCATGGGGACATGGTAACTGGTTGACAACATTTCCTGTGCGGACAAGCTGAAAGAGTTGGGGTTATTCAGCCTGGAGAAGAATAGGCTCCAAGGTGACCTTAAAACAACTTCCAGTGCCTAAGGGGCTACAAGAGAGCCGAAGAGGGGCTTTTGACAAGATCATGAACTAATAGGTCTGGAGGGAATGGTTTCAGACTGAAAGAGGGTAGATTAAAATTAGATAGTAAGAAGAAATTCTTGTCAGTGAGGGTGGTGAGACACTGGAAAACGTTGCCAGAGGAAGCTGTGAATGTCTCCCATCTCTGGCAGTGTTCAAGGCCGGGTTGGATGGGGCTCTGAGCAGTGTGGTCCAGTGGAAGGTTTGAAAGTAGATGATCTGCAAGGTTTCCTCCAGCCTAAACTGATTGATGATGATGATGATGATACAGTGATAGCTCAGCCCTGGTGTTACTGCAGGGTTTCATGGTGTCCCCATCTCTGCTTGAGGATGAGCAAGTTTCTTTCTCCACACATCACCAGTGCACCACCAGTACCAGATGTCAGCAGCTTACTGCAGGTCATGGTTCAGACTCAACTATTCAGCCAGAACTAAAAGCCATTGTCTCCTCCCACTATGATGTTTTGGTCCTTCCCTCCACAACTAAGAACGAAACCCTCCCAGGAGAAAATTGCTTCTCAAAACAGAGGATAAAGAGCTTTTCCTGCCCCAGACTACTCTGATCTCTGGGTCAGTAAAAGAAAAACGAACAGGTTATCCAAGGATGGACCGTACTGCCAGTGACAGAGAGACAAGTCCCCCCAGCCAGCCCCACTCTGAAAGCCACACTGGCACACACAGAGGATGTCTCACCTATTAGGACCTCATGCAGAATGATGCCACAGGTGTCTTCACCCCCGGTGCAGGTTTTCATGGGGCCCGAGCAGCTTTTTCCCATGCTGTGACATACCTCACACTGGAGGCAGGTCCCTGGGGAGAGGAGGACACATTCCTGAACAGTAGTCATAAGGGATCTCACTTCCCCTTTCACTGATGTTTGATTTCAGCACTGATCAGCACTTTCACATTTCCCTCACTTTTCCTGTTTCATTGTGCAATCTGTGTTGGGCTGTTCCTGGAGCTGCTGATGACAGCAGCCCTTCATCCTGGCAGGCACTCCAGTGTCCCTGGATTCACAGACCCCAAATTCTCTCTTTGCAGCAAATAAGGGCACCCAAGCTGGGGGACAGGAGCTGCCAGCAGGTACAGAGTGGACTCTGTACAAACTAGAGACTTTCTTTGTAAGCATTATCTCTTTGTATATCTCTTTGTAGGCATTAGGGGAAAACACTTCACCAGATACCTGCCGGTATACTTAGGGCAGACCAGAATATCAGATGGTCAGGAAACATTTAGAAAGGAATAATGTATTTCAACAGAGGAAAAACAGGATCCCTTCCACAACACACAGCCACAAGGGTCCAGGATGTAGATTAACAGGGCATGTGCCACTTCCCTATACCCAGGTGCCAACTAAGGCACATTCCAGTGGCTGTGGCATCTACTTGGAGTGGCAAGTGTGACCCAAGACCTCCAAGACAGCTGTGCTTTTCTGGAGCAGAGCTGAAGGACAGCTGAGATGACATTATGTCTGAAATGTCACAAAACCCTGGACACAGGTAAAATAAATGGGCCTGGAGATCCATCCAGCTTACCAAAGGTCTGGCTGCCTCAGGCTAACCTGAATCACTGATGGCTGTCCTGGCTACATCACCAGTGAGCACCACAGAAAATCAGACAGCAGGCTCTCATTGTAAATGCCAAAACCCTCATCTGCACATTGGCTCACAGGACCAAAGATCCCCCAAAACAGGCCACCCTCACCCCTGTGCAGAACAAATCCCCTAAGATGACGGGGATTTGTGGCAGATGGCAGCAATAGCTTCACACAAGAAGCACCCCATTCTCAGACTTCTTTCATGTCTCACAACCCCAGTGGAAAACTCACCTGGGTCCAGGAAAGCCAGGAGGAAGCTGAGTCCAAGGGATACTCTCATGCTGATGGGATGTAAGCACAGGGAGCTGCCAAGTCTTGCCCAGCCCAGCACTCTGTGCCACAAGGGCTTTATAAACTGGAAGGAAAGGGGGTGTTTTGGGGAAGTAGAGGTTGGGGAAGTTTTCTGAACAGCATATATACTACTGAGCGCTAATGCCAGTGTTTGCTTTTTCTTTTTAATAATAGGTTTTGCCTTTCTCTTCACATGAGTGATGCAGTTTGTCTTTCCCCTGTTTAGAGTGTCCAGCCTGTGGGGTAAGACTGGCTTTCCTGCTGACATCAGGTATCTCTCTGGTGCAGACTGAACGATGTTCAGCCTCCACCATCCATATGAATGATGGAGAGGAAACCATTTGAAAAGCCCTGTTTGTGCTCTCACTGTTAGGCCCAAAGAAGCAAAATATAGCAAGGACCAGCCAGGAAGTTCCCCTATGGCTGAGTTTTTGATGGCTGGTTTCCCATTTCGTCATTCCCATCACAGAGCCAGGAGCTCTCATGGCTGGAGTACAGCAGGAAAGCAGGCAGTGTCAAAGCAGTGAGCTGCCTCTGCAAGCCAGAGAGCAGCTTCATTTTGCAAAATGATTCCCAGGGTACAACTCAGAGCAGGCTCAGTCAAGGGCTCTTGAGGCTGAATGTGTTAGAGCAAAAAAGTCAGCACTCCAGGGTTTGAGTTTTGATATAAAACCCTTGGAGGTTGATAAGAAAGTCTCCTATTGTCCTTCTGGGCTTTAAAATAAACCAAGCCAGCAGAGAAAAAGCATTGATGTGGCTGCAAGACAGCCTAGTCACAGGTTAGGTAAGGCTACAGCAGTTTCCATGGCCTGGCATCTCATGGTGGGCTAATGAGAAGCAGCAGTGGCCAACTTGCCATTGGCCCACAGGTTCCCTGCCTTGTGTGCAGGTTTTATCAGGACGTGCTGCCTCATTAAAACCATACTCTACCCTGAAAATATCCTCTTGTCCTGCACCATACTGGACACAGACCCTCCAGGACTTTTTGCATTGGCAGACAGGAAGAACTGAAGTGTCCTCATGCCCCTTGTCCATTTCAGACTAACCTCTTCAAAGGACAGTGGTCTTTTGACATTTCCCAATATACTGAGTAGTACAGTAGGACCACTTCTTATCTAAGCCCACAGTGCTGTGAGAATTGGAATCACGCTGGGTAAGAGCCTTGGTCCCCCTTTGTCCATAAAGCTGATATCACAAGGGAACAAGGGAGAATTATATCTTCAACCTGGAATTCTTTTTCAGCCCAGAAATGGTCTCATGCCGCAGTAGGTGTGTTAAAATTTTGTCAAAGTCCTGACTGCAGCCTGTTCAGGATTGAAATTAATTTCTTATTGGTCTTAAACCTCAGACAGAATAAAACCATGTCCCCAGGCAGGCTGGGGTACCTAGATTGGGGTGATTCTGCCATTTGACTACATATGGGACTGCAGATACAGATAGGAAGATGAGAAGATGTGACTGTCTCTGGTAAATTTAATTTCAAGCCCTTTCATTTAAGATGATTATTGAAGTGCCTAGGGGACTTTTCCCTGAACGACATGACTACACTAGTCTCACTGAATTCTATAGAACTCACCTGTTTCCCACCTCTCACAGAGGGAGGGTGTGAAGCTGCAACCTTTTCATGTGCTTTTTTAGAGATTAAACCAAGCATAGCAAGGAGGAGGCACAATCTGCCAGCAGTAAGAGACTTGGAAAATAAGACTTATTAAAGAAGGTGAAAACAATAAAAGTGCTCGGGGGACACCCAGTCACACCATATACGTCTACAGAAAAACAGGGCTGGATAGGAGAAAATATCATAGGGGGCTTACATTTGTCATTGGGGGAATTTTCAAAGAGTGACAATAGTGCAGCTGGTTTCCTGGGAAGGTGTGGATCCTCCATCCTGGGTGGCTTGGGAAAACAGACTAGACCAGTACTTATTAGGGAATTATTTAAGTTGATAGGATCCTGCTCCAGGCCTGAGAGATGGATTAGATGCTCTCTCTCAAGACTTTTTCTAAATTGGTTCTTGTATTTTAATTTCATGGTGTGAATGAAGTACCTGTCTTCTGCAGTGTCCATGTTTCCAGAAGGAGAGAAGGAGGATAATACAGCAGTCACACTCTTCAGGAAGGTGAGACAGAGGCTGGGGAGGTCAGAGAAAACTGTGAGATGGGAACAGTTAAAAATCCAACTCTGAAAATAGCATTAGAAGGAAGGGGAGATGAAAAGGGATAAAATGAAAAGGAAGATGATTCTATGATAAGCAGATGAAAGACATCCATCTAGGCTAGAGCATCTAAAAAAATATATGTGAATTTGTCCTGCAGTGTTGTAGCAGAAAATTCCAGTGGGTTTAATAAAATCAGAGAACTGTTTAGATTGGAAAAGACCTTTAAGATCATTGAGTCCAGCCATCAACCCAGTACTGCCAAGCCCACCAATAAATAATGTTCCTATGTGAAATATCTACATATCTTTTAAATACCTCTAGGGATGGTGACATCACAACTTCCCTGGGCAGCCTCCTCCAGACCTTGAGAAACCCTTCTGTGAATAAATTTTCTTAATGTCCGATATAAATCTCTCATGGCACATCCTAATGCTATTTTTTTTCATTCAAAGAGCCCAAACATAAAGGTATGTCTTCAAAACATGAAAATAATAGATCAGATTTACATCACAGCTGAAGAACCCAGGTCAAAAAGCTCTGACAAAGGAAGAAAAGTGGCAAAAGTGTGACAGGGAAAGTAAAGGCTAGAAATTGCTGGGTAAAACAGTTCCTGTAGGAGATACTGGAACCTTGCACAGTCCTAACTGACATTGAAAGGGAGGATTCCTAAGGAAGAATTGCAATGGGCTTTAAAAAAGAAGAAGTGAGGTCAGAGCTAAGGATAAACTCCCTGATGGTGAGATCAGCTGGGGCCAGGAGGAGCACCCTCTTCCTGTGATGAAACACTTGTGAAGGAACCAGAAGAACAGGATGTGTCTGGTGAAGAGCGAATCCAACAGAGCCCTGGAACCAGACAAGCTGACAGTGGCTGCCAGCCCTCCTCCCACTGCAGCTCTGTGGCAAGGGCTCCCCTCCCAGCAGCAGGAAGCCAGCAAATCCCTTTCTGCAATGGCAGACAAACTGGTGGGCAGGATGGAGCCCTGTGTACAGGGTCTTTGCAAGTCCTGGGTGCTCAGCTGCATCCAAAGGATCACCCATTGTACTGGCAGCCACAGCAGGGCTGTCACCCCTTGTACACAACACCAGGACAAAGTTCCTGAAAAAGACTGGAGGCACCATCTCTATAGTCATTTTTAACCACAATGTGTCTCTTTTTCTTCCTCTCTTTAGAAGACAGTCCTATCTTCCCAGCCTCACTGGGCTAAGGTTTGGGCTGTCTGTGGCTTCAGGACCTTGTACATCCAACAGCTCTAACACCTCCAGTAAAAGAACAAGTCTTATACTGTCCCAAAAGCTTCTGTGGGAGCAGTAGAGCAAAGGTGTCTCCTTACCTCCCTTTAGCCATGATGCAAGAAGACAGAACCACAACGTGTTGTGACATTTCAACAGTGAAGTCATCCACAGCCCATAAAAAAGCTACAGAAGACGCAAACCCACCCATTTTATGAGCTGATTCCTTGTTCTCTGGAATAGAGATTGGCAAAACCTGCCAGTCTGGTTAACCAGACAAGGCAACACAGCACAGCAACTCTAACCACTCCATGCAAGGGTTAGTGCACCTGTCCCAAAGGGTGAGAGCAGGAGGAGTCTCACCATGTGCTTGCTGATTACTGGCTGAGGAAGTTTTCACAGAATCACAAAATGGTTTGGGTTGAAAGAGGCCTTAAGGGCCATCTAGTTCCAACCCCCTCTCACCTTCCACTAGACCAGGTCAATTTGACAGTCATTTGTCTCAGCTCTGATTGCACAAATTAGTAAACCAGCCAGGTGGTGGCAGGTCAGGATATGTCTAATTGCCAGTCCTGTTATGGAACTTCCCAAGGCACCCCTCACCTGTGCTCGCCCCAGTGCTTCACCAAATAACCTAGGCCAGAAAGGAGGGGATTTTATTGCCTTTCCCCACCTACTGCTGATGTGTGGTCAGTGCTTGAAACAGAACCTGGGGAGGGAAGGCTGGTGGCACCCAGATGGTTCAAGGGAGCAAAGTCACACCAATGGCTTCACGGGAGTCACAGAACCAAGAGTTTGCCAGCAAGGAAGTTACTGCATTTCTGGAAGGGCAGCATTCCTGTAACAGGGTGCCAATTTTCACACATTAATTTCCCATGTGGACTTTACATGGCACGGTGCCAATGCCAGCTCCCAGGTGCCTGCACTGAGCTCTCTCCTTGCACCTATCCCCAGACAGGGGCTCCCTCCCTCTTCCAGCCAGTGCTGGATCTGCCTCACCTAAAAATACCCGTCAGGGCTCAGTTTCCAGCCAGGTCAGTCCCCTAAGGTGAGGGCTTCTCTTGGCAAAGGATTTGTGAACCATGGAAGAAAAGTAGAAGTCTAGAAATAATATGAATATAATAACATAAAACTGCAGCTTAAATGCTTTCTTTTGTGGTTAAAAAAGATGGTAGTTAACATGTCATTGCACCTGTGCAGCAACACTCCTGAGAAAATACTCAGAATCAAATTACTGAATACTATGAAATCATGAAACTTCATCCTTCAAGAGATCAAGACATTTAAAGAAGTGCAAGGGACATTTTATTTTACCTTTGACACTATGCCATTTATGCCATTAACATTGATGAATAGTTGGCACCCTGGCCAATAATTACCTTTTCAGCTGGAATAATTGCCAGGGAATCCAACTGCTTTTCAAACATCCTTAAGGAAGATAAATTTGCACGCACTTTAGTGTGTTCAATGAACGCCTTGTTCCAGCATGAGTCATCAGCAATGTCATCTTTGAACATCTTTGAAGAAAACAGCACCTGTTTAATCCATTGGTGGATGATGTAGTAAGTACATCCTTATTAGATATTCACAGCTCTTATTAGACATTCAGATTTCAACCTCCACTTCAGTGAACTGCTCCAGTGTGCAACTTTACCAGCAGCAGAGCTCATTTGCTGAATGAGAGGGTTCCAGGCTAGCAGCTGAAGCAGATCAGTTCATGAGTTTTAACTGGTACATTAAGACAAAGTTAATGCTGTCATGGTCTGGTTTTAAATAAAACCCAATGAGTACATAAGATGAAGCCTTTTAATACAATATTGATATCCACACATTCTATTTATTGTTCATGGTAGTGGTTAGGACTGCCAAAATTGAATAGAAATTCAGTGTTTCAGAAATCATCCATAAGTGGGCTTTCAAGTAACCTGGATCTACTCTTGTCCTTTGAAAAAGTGACCTTACCCTAAGCCCCTGGCAACTTAATTTAATGTGTTTAGATAGCTTTATTTTTCCTTCTTTCTGCAAGAAAGAAAGCTTTACTTTTCCTTCTTTCCTTCCCTCCCATATAGCTGGAGGGTGAAAATCCCAAGTCCTGGGAAGTACAATTGGCAACCTTCCACATCACACTGGAATTTGTGAAGGAATTAGTGAAAACAATGGGAACCTATAAACTTCTTTTAAAAGCCTAATTTTGTGGTGGGGATAAAAAAGAGCCAGCCAAAGACAACTTGGTGATGAGATATTGATAGACTGCAGGTGCTAAGCTGTTCTGGGGGATTTTGGAGAACAAAGATCCATCCAGCCACTCATGTCTTCCCTTCCTCTGGCTATCCACTGCACCCATCTGCTACCATCTAGCAAGGAAAGCCTCCTTAAAACAGACTATATACTTGGAAATAGGAGATGTGAATTAGCAAAGGCATTCATTTTTGCCCTGGATTGCAAATATTTCTGAAAAATATCACTCTATCAGTTTTCCACCTCTCTTTGTCTTCAGTCAATTACTAACCAAGTCCCACCAACAGAAAAAAAAAATATATCATGAAAAGCAGCAGTCCTAGGTGAATAAGATCTGCCTTGGAAATTGACAGACACAGACAAATCAAGAAAAAGAAAAATAAATTGTAACTACTAGGCTTGAGACAAAAGGCTATGCTGTGGCTACAAACTCTCTGCATGGTGGGAAATATTTGAAAGCAGGCATTTCTTTGAACCTTTACAGAGGCAGAGACTGTCTGTTTATATTGGAGGTCTTTGAAATGTGAAGATCCTTTTTCTTAAGCTGAAGTTATCTGGCACTGACAGAACCCTCCTTACAGTTTTTGGCATCCCATCTCTCAGCAGTGTGATGTTACTCCATCAGTGCCATGCTTTTCTGTTGCAGGAATTTTCCTGTGTTCACACATGTCATTTCCAGTGAGTCCACGTGCTATGTGCTTTTCAGTACCAGTTTCTGTCTCCTCTTTCCAGGCCTTTATTGTGAAGCACAACATATTGCATAAGGAAGAACCCAGAAACCCATGCCCTGCAGCACCAGGAGATGTGATCCCAGCTTTCCAAATAATGCTCATTTTTCCCATGCCTTTCCTCTCCAACATTATTCATTGGGTGATAAGCATCATAAAATAGGGGTATTCCCAAATGAGTGTGACAGATAGCACTAAGAAGATCATGTTTGCTTAAAGCCTGCGTTGGTCTGAGCATTTTTTAATCATCAGTCAGTTTCAGAAAGTGAAATCTGTTGCTCTTTCATTATCTCACACATTCATGAGGAAATGCATCTATTGCCCAAGGCAAGGCAGGCCTCAGGCAAAACAACTGTTTCACAAGTTGTAGTACTGTGGATCTTCAAACTGAAAGAGAGTAGGTTTAGATAAGATATTACAAAACAAAATCTTTACTGTGAGAGTGGCGAGGCACTGGAACAGGTTGTCCAGAGAAGTTGTGGATGCCCCATGCCTGCAAGCGTTCAAGACTAAACTGGATGGAGCTCTGAGCAGCCTGGTTTACTGGAAGATGTCCCTGCCCACGGCAGGGGAGTTGGAACAAGAGGATCACTAAAGTCCCTTCCTAAACCATTCTGTGATTCTGTGTTCAAATATTACAGCAAACATCAGATCAATATCCAGAAACAGCAAACAGTGAATGACTGGGGTAGACATCCAAGCAAAACTCCAGAGCACTCAGCGAGAAGATGCCTAGGGTAGTTCAGCACCATGTGGAGACGTGGGTTCAGGTCTTTTGAGCAGGCTGGGTATGAGGCCTTCAGGATCAAGAGCAAAAGGAGCTGTTCTGTGTGGCATGGAGATGCTCACACAGCTAAGTCCCTCTGGGGAGCTCTGAAACCAGTGGTAGCTGCTGTTGGTCACTGCCTGAGCTGTGTATGCCACAAGACAAATGACCTCGATATTTGTCCTCAAATAGACAGATTGGGAAGAAGAAGGTAGAAAGCCCCAGGTCACCTGAGTGACCTTGCAAGGGATAATCAAACTTTTCCATGAGTTGTGCCTCGAATCTTGTGACCGGTTTTGAGCCTTCCATTACAAGAAAGACACTGATGGGCTAGAGCATGCCCAGAGAAGGGAGCAGAGAAGGAAAGGGTCTGGAGCACAAGTTTGATGAGGAGCAGCTGAGGGAGCAGAGGTTGTTTAGTCTGGAGACAAGGAGGCTCAGGGAGGACTTTTTTCCTCTCTACAACTCCCTGAGAGGAAGGTGTTGCCAGGTTGGGTCAATCTCTTCTCCCAAGCAACAAGTGACAGGACAAGGAGAAATTGTTTTGAGTCATGCCAGGAGAGGTTTGAATTGGATATAGGGGATTCTTTTTTTCATTCAAAATCATTGTAAAGCCCTGGAACTGGCTGCCCAGGGAAGTGGTGGAGTCATACCTAGAGGTGTTAAAAAAAATGTGTGGATGTGGCACCTGAGGGCATTAATTGGTGGTGGTGGTGGGTTAACAGTTGGAACTGATGATCTCGGAGGTCCTTTCCAACCTTAACAATTCTTGACGTGGTTCTATGTCATGCTTTTCCCTACTCATCCCAAAAGGATGTGGACCAGGATTTCTCACTCATTAACAAAACATCTTGGTTGTGGGGATAAAAAAACATTCTGGCAAGGAGCTGTCTCCAGGATAATGTGTGATAATTAATACATTTTCACAGATAGGCCCTCACTCTATTATGCCAACCAAAAAGTCACTGGTTTTAGCAAGTCAGGAGATTAAGCTACAGATATCCTGGTGTATGAAATCAAAATTTTACAACAGGAATATCCCAAATAAAATTTTCTTATCAGTGACATATATGCAAACAAAATCCCCCCAAATGGGTCTGTAATCAGTCTGCCCTGTTTCTTCAAACCTGGGATGTTACAAATATACCTGATAGGGGTGATATACTGACAAATGGCTGGTGCTAGTTTATCTTTTAGGCCCCAAGCAATCATCTGGGAAACCACAAGATTTTAATGACCCTGCCCCAGAGACAGTAGGTTTAATGGAAACAGATTAAAAGAATTTTACATAACAACTTAATCATGCAGCATAATGAGAAAATAAAAAATAATGTCATACAGATAAGACATGGGAAATTCCAGCCCCAGTGATATGAAATGTATGGAAATGATAATCAGGTGGATACAGAAGGAAAATGAAAACAAATGTGAAAGAAGAAAGGCAGATATTTAAAAAAGGGATTATAAGATTATTAAAAGACTAGGGCAGTTTCACATAAGAAGAAAATTCCTAATGTAATATTTTCCAAGAAAATTTTTGTCATCTTTATTTTTTAACTTTTGCATGAACATAGAGGGAAAGGTTAAGGAGTAAAGCTTGGTTCCAGATCTCTGCATGGAGGTTCCAGATCTCTTAAGGAGGGCTTTAAACTTTCTATTTCTCAATGTGAGGAATGCCAAAATTACATGGAAAACTTCATTATGAGTGTCACCTCACTCTAGATTGCGGGTCAAAAAAGGTTTCAAATAAAGATGACAAAAAAGATGAAGCTGGAGCTTTGAGAAAAACACACTCTTTTTATCACATATCCTAAGATCAAAACAGAAATAAATGAAGCATAGACTGCACACCCCTCCACTGGGATCTGGACTTCCAAACCTGTCAGCTTTGTGGGTGAAGATCAGTTTTGAGGCACATAGTATTGGAGACAGTATGAGACCCCAAACAGAGTCATTTATGTAGAGCTCAAATCTACTGAAAGCTGCCTTAGAAAGGCCATGTGAAGCTGCTCCTAGGGGTTTGCTGCAGTTCTAGACAGCCACACCGGGATTTATTAGATGCTGTGGAGCATTTTTAATGGTGCCCAAATGCATTTGATTGCCCAAACTGTAGTCTTAGTCTGCAAGTTCAATCCTACCTGAGGATCCAAGGCATTGCATTATCCCTACAATTTTCCCCATATCAGATGATCCAAAGCTATAAACCCCATGGATTCATGAGATGCTCTGATAATGTTTTACATAGCATAATCCCTAGGGAAATATAACTGCAACAGATCCAGTTATGCCAGCACTGTGCGTATGCATAGAAAAAGGCACCAGGTCCTAAATCCCTTAGTGAAGAGGCCTAAATGCTGATGTGGGGGTGCAACCCCCCTGCCTTTTCCAGGATGCACTGCCATCTGAGAAATGCTCATTAGGCCTTGGCCTTGACAAATAGCAACTGGACTCAGCTCTTCTTGAACATATTAGAAACAGACTGCTCACAGAAGCTGCTGCTCTCTAATGAGCTCCTGATTTCTTTATTGACAGCCTCAGAAATTAATTTTCTTCCCTGGAGAGCAGAACATCCCTGTTCTCACAGTTTCAAAGAAAGCAACGACCCAAACTGTGGCTGGGATTAAATGTTGTTATGACTAAAGTCCACTCTCTGGTGGACTTGCAAACAGTGGTCCAAAATGAGAACCTTGGAGCTCTCCTGGGCCCCAGCTGGCTGCAACCAGCAACCTCCCTCTGAGTGGGGCCTCTCAGAGCCAGCCAGCTCTCACATTTGCTGTACTTAGAGAATCACTGGACAACAGTGAATCCTAGGCAAACACCCCTGCTCCTCAGGGCCCAGCTCTTGGCCCACTGGGGAGGTGCAAAGACATCCAAAGTGAGTATTTCCCTACCTTCGAGAGGAATTTTTCACAGATGCCTTGCTTTCAATGACTCTTTCTGTCTTTGTGCATGCCCATGAATATTTGCTACAGCAAATCTGGAAGAAATGCTGCTTTCTCAGATGTAAAAGTTAGGCCTATAAGTAAGATAAAGTAATGAGTTATAGGCTATGTTGAAATGTGTTCCTTTGGTGGATTGTTAAATTTATCTTCAAAGTTATAAGTTAGGTTAAACGCTGTTAAGAGTTGTTCCTCTGTTTAATTGTAACGGTTAAATTATAAGTTACGTTTAAGTTAGAAATTAAGGTTAAGTTATAAATTAAGCCTAAATTCTGTTGAGTGCTGTTAAGCTTTTAGGCCATGCTCCTTTTTTCCTTGCCCTCACTATCCTCTTGTCATATGCACCTTAACATACACACATACACGTAGACAGATCTCAGCTCATTTCTGTTTCGATTGGCTGGATTTTGTTTGGTTTTGTTGGTGCTTGTTTTCCCTTGGTGTGCCTTAACTGTCCAGTAAGTAGTAGAGTGAATCTTGCCAATGAACTTTGTCGTGCTGTCACTTAATATTAAATCTGGTTTTTACTGATTCCCTTGCTGGTGATTTTTATGAGTGATTTCAAACACTTATTTATAACAAGTGAGCTAAGTGACTTCCTCATGATCTCTTGGGCAGCATAAGTCCCCTTCCAATAGAAACCCTGCTGGTTGTACTTCCATCACTCACTCCCCATGACTGTCCCATCGTGGTCACAATCCTGTGTGGAAGGCTGGAAACAGTCAGAAGCCTCATGGACTCTGAAAGCAATGTGCAGGTGAGGCAAGACACAGCATCATGTTGGGGTAGCTCCAGCTACTCTGATCTCTTGTTGTACCTCCTGTTGCTAAGGGAGTAGTTTTTGTGCTTCACATGGGTTTGCACCCATCAAGACCTGCAATTTATGGGGCAGAAAATCACTGTGGGAATACATGTCTTGACCTGCCTTTTGTCTGTGCCAAGGAATAGATTTTTCCTGCCATACTGGCCTGTCAGAGAGGAATTGTTCTTTGGCATGGAGCTGGGGAAGCAGAAAACTATTGCCCTCTCCCTGTGCATCCAAGGGGCCCCTAGTGCCAGAAAAAGAAGCTGTAGCCATGTGAAGCAAAGCTGTGGTGCAAGGTAAGTTGACGCTGCTGACAGAAATGTATTCCAAGGATTAACTCTGATCTGGCAGGCTTTATTCTGGATCAGACCCAGCACAGACTGTACTGTGCTGTCTCTGGGTCAAATCAGGTGCCATCTGACTGCACTAAACCCTTATAGTATCTCACCATGGCAGTTAAGCCAAGATCACATCTTCCGTCTCCTGCATTGTCTGTTCTATGTGTCCTTCTTCTCCTCCTCCATTTCCTCCTCCCTCTTCTCCCTTGTGCCTCTTGTGCTCCCCTGGAAAGGCAGTTCACAGAGCAGATCTAGCAGTCACCAAGCAATGAACAGGGCAATGTAGTTGGGCCATGCAGCCATGCTGGCTCAGGCACAAAGAGGACAAGGCCACAGCTGCCGCATTTAGCTTGGCTGACATTGGCAGGGAACCACACACCAATTTTGTGCATGTGCTTGGTCAGGCACATATAAACACATATCTGTTGCCTTAAGGCTGTGCTGTGAATCTTGGCTAATTGAATTTAAATGTATTCAGGAGTCAAACTCTGTTTTGATTCAAATCTGTGTTGTAACACGACCCAGAAGCACACAGACCTGGTTCAGAGGGTTAGGGAAGTACAACCCCCTCCTTCAGTCATGTAGTCCTTGGCTTTTTTTGCTGGGACCTCTTGCAGGATCTCAGGTTCATCTTCAGGGATGTGGGACTGAACAACTCCTGCAAAGGAAGCTGAAAAATTAATTCCTCTTCACATGGGGCTGAACTGACATCACTCAGTGCTTGGAAACTCAAATATGTCACAGGTCTCTTATGACATTCCCATTCCAGGAATGAACTGATGACTCCCATTTCTTAGACCTTCCTTTGCCCCAGGCTGTCCAGAGTTTGGCTTTCTATACGTTCAAAGCTAAGAGAATGACACTTAAGCTTGTCACCAATAATACCCTGCTCCCCCTCCTGTGCTGGGCTGACATTCATACCAAAAGGGTAAAGAATTTTCCTTCTCCTTTTGCTTGGCACTATGGGCCCATCCTGTCATGGCCAAAGAAAATGCCTTGTTCCTCTTATGGACTGCAGACAGAGATTCCATAACGGGCCTGAAAAAATCTGCCTAAATCAAAGCCAGCATTAAATCAGAGCAATCCTGGACAATAAGCCAGTGCCTGCTTAACCAGAATGCCTTTAGCCCCAAAGGAAATCGCTGTCTAATTAATGTCAGGAGAATTAGCATGTGCATGGTTGGTATGTGGTCTCTGCCAAGGTTACAGTTGGCAAGAGCAGCCCTTTGCCAAGAGCAGCCTGCTGGCAAAGCCCCATATTTTCCTCTGCCTAGAAGCATATCTCCTCATTTCAGATACTCTCCTCCACTTGTGGTCTGCTCCTGCCAGTTCAAAAGCCCCCACCCATGGGGCAGATTGAATCCTTTAGAGTGGATGCAGCCTCTGCACCCACTAGGAAAGAGAGCTGAGTCCCTTATGCAATATCTAACCAGCACTCTAAGCCAGGGATGGTTTTTGTCCCCATTTCAGCCTGGAGCATGGATGCAAGACACAACTAGCCCAGAACTTCAACAAGACATCACCAAGATGAATCATTACTACCAAGTTATGTGATTACTTAACATTCCGTATACATAACTGGATGAAATGAGTTCTCTCTCCTGTCTTCTTTCTCCTTTGTCCCATCTTCCCAATTATCTTCATCTACTGAAGCCAAGATCCTTTCAATACCTCCAGCTTGCCAGGGAGAGCTGCCCCAGCTTGCTATTTGAATTATAACACACCCTCTAAAAAAGTCTCTGGCTCAGAATTCACCTAAGTCAGAATATCCCTTAACTGCACAACAAGGAAAGCACAGTTGGATGAGTAACTGATTCCATTCAGGTTGAAATGGAAAAATCTAGTTGGGTCCTACTCTCAGTTTTCTCCTTCTGTACTTGCAGAGACTGCAGCAGGTCTGTCTTCAGGACTCAGAGAAGAATTGAAGGCTCTGGGCTAGCTTCCTTGCTGAGGTGCTGGCTCAGGGGATCCACCTGGGATTCACAAGCAGCTGTTCTCTTACTGTTAATAGAGAGTTGGGAGAGAGAATCCCAGACCTGCACAGGTGGAAAGGACATTGGGGGCTGGAACTAGATGGTCTTTAAAGTCTCCTTCAATCAAAAAAAATTCCATGATTCTATGACGGGAGAGAGTCTGTTTATAACATTATGTAGTGACAGGAAAACGGGGACCAGCTTCAAACTGAAAGAGGGCAGGTTTAGATCAGATATTAAGAGGAAATTCTTTATTGTGAGGGTGGTGAGGCACTGGCACAGGTTGCCCAGAGAAGCTGTGGATGCCCCATTCAAGTGTTTAAGGCCATGTTGGATGGGGTTCTGAGCAGTGTGGTCTAGTGGAAGGTGTCCCTACACACAGCAGGCGTATTGGATCAAGATGATCTTTAAGGTCCCCTCCAACTCCAACCATTCTATGATTCTGTGATTCTTCCTCTTGGGGCCTTATATGAAGGGCTGTTTTGCAGTGAGGTGATGTTCAGGCACTCAAAACATGATGCTAAAATGTAAGGTTGAGATTAGCTCCAAGAAACAGCACAATTTTTGGAAAGGAGCAGAAAATCCTGACATTTGGGGGAAGACCACCAGGAGCCAGGTGCCTCCCAGGAGAGGAAACTGAAGGATCTCAGCACAGCAAGGAAGTTGGGAGCTCCAGACTTTTATTCTGGAGAGGAATTGTAGCGGTGCAATTTTTCACAACAAAGATAAGTGGAGGGAAGCTGCATCCCTCCATGCCTCCCCGCAGCACTGAGTAACAAAAAACAAGATTGCTCTTGCAGCTGTTTCTTGTCCTTCCTTGACATATCTGGGGCTGTAGGATCACTAGCAAATTTTTCACTAGGTGCACATGCAGCACCTACCATGGAGGAACCTGTAGCCCAACTTGTCAATGTACTAAGGACACTAATAAATTCATCAGATATGATCTCAAAGAACATAGAGCAGAGAAAGAAGCTTCTGCCAGGACAGGGACCTTTTCTTCTTCAGTAAAACCAACCAATTTCAGTTTGATTCATATGTGGGCAGGAAGTACAATACAAAAAATGCAACACAGGGGTAAGTGTCAGCTTAGCCATATCTAAACCAGATGGGTCTTCTTGTCCCTCTGACATGCCTGTCTCTAGCTATCCTAGCAATATATCTGTTTTTCCTCTGCAGATGGCATGTCTGAATACTGGACATAGGATGTGAATGGTGTCAGCTCTGCATGAATGGTGTACACAAAAGCCACATTACAAGAGTTGTATGTGCTGCCCTCCCACCAGTGGTGGCAAGTAGGATGCCTTCCTTTTTCCATAGGAGGGACAGCAAGCACATGGAAACAAAGGTCTGTGGTCCCTGGGAAACCTACTAACAAGGTTTGAAGAAAACATTAGGTTTGTTAAGAGTTTTTCAGAAATAGTTGTGGCACCCCTCATGGCACCATCCCTAGTGTAATCCTTTATGACATTACCCTTTTAGAAGAAGCACAACCCCAGATGTCTTTCCATATGTTCAGGCTGGTGCAGCTGAAAGTGGGAAATTGGCTCAGGACTTCCTGAGGCAAGGGAGGAGGGCTTTTCCCCAGACATTGATTCTCAATGGATTTCCATCTCTGTTTCTTTATGTGCTTTTTGTGCACTCTTGATTCCCACCAGTCATCCACCCTGGGGCAATCACTTGAGTGTTGCCACTCTATTAAATGTGAATTGAATTAGGCAGGAGGCAATTATCTGTGTTGGAACTTTCCCAGGGTATCAGAGCTGAGTTCCTCAGCAATATCTGATGAGATATTTACAGACCACAAGAAATGCAGTCATTATTTAAAATTATGGTGTTTCCCACACTGCTCCTTAATATGTTTTTGGGACACTGGGCTTCAGAATAAGTCAGAGAAAGGGATTAAATCACACCTCTCTATCACAAAGCAATAGAATTTTCCCTTGAGATCTCTTTGAATGCAGGTCTGCTGCTACAGCTTTTTTATTCTCAGGTGGCTGGAAAGCAGGCATGAGCCATGAGCCATGTTTTGTGTGCAAATTGAGTACTGACATTGCTGAGTCCATGGGAAGGGTCCGTCTTCAGTGCAGGTACTGATGAAAGATATTCCTGCCCTACCCTGACCTGACTGTGATATCTTAACCATATTCATAGAATCACAGAATATTCTGAGTTGGAAGGCACCCACAAGGATCACCAAGTCCAACTCCTTTTGTTGATGTCAGACTGATTATGAGCCAGTGATGTGCTCCCGTTGCAAACTAGACAAATGACATGTTGGGCCATGTCCTGGGTTGGCCATATGACTTTTTTGTATCCCCAATCGTCCCTCCTAAATATTGCCCTAAACCAGGACAGGCCATGTTAGAGCTTCTGTGGCAAGGGAGTTACAATCTCCACTGCTGGGTTCCCAGTTCAAAAGGGCTGCCAGGAAACTGGAGAAGGAGCAGAGGAGGGATACCAAGACTGGGAGACAGAGCATGTGTCCTAGAAAGAGCATCTAGGGAGCTGGAATTAGGCTGGTGAAGAGGAGTCTGGAGGAGAGGTCTAAAAGGAGCCAATAAATATTTGAACTACAGTGGTGGAGCAGTTCTCAGCAGGCACAGGTGATATAAGAAGGAGTAAAAAAATGAACTCTGGGTGGTCCACAATGACTTCAGGAGAAACTTTTTAGCTGGAGTTGCAAAAGTACAACTAGAGATCCAACGCCAGATGCAAAAATAGTGACCTATAGGTTGAGTCATGTTCCAAAGAGCCAGTGGGATTCACGATTTGCACGATTTACTGACTGCAACACATCAGGGTGTTTTGGTTTGCTGGTGATCTGCAGACTAATTACACATAGCACCAACAGTACAACTGCAATCACAAGCTTAATATCCCATGTCAAGGCTCTCACGGCTGAGGGCACAAGGCTTTCCAAAAGGTGTCCTTCCAGGGAGGGAGAAGAGAACAAACCTGTAAACCTGTTCCTGCAATTTCATCTCCAATTCTCATCCCATGGTTAGATGCAACATTGGGGTAGTTTTTATACCTTGTTAACTATTATTGTGCAAAGAGCTGTGGTTGGGACTGTGGTCAAATCTTGCATTCTTTGTGGGCACGTTGTACAGAGTATTTCTTGGTAGGAAGTGTATTTGGCATTTGTGAGTATGGGATACAAGAACAAGACCATGTGGCCTATGCCTCTCTCCATGATCCACTGCATCAATGCCATGGCTGCACAAACCACAAACCTTGCTCTGTTTTCTGTGCTTCCACCTGTGGGGTCCATGGCATATTGAGCTTTGCATTTTCTGCACTCTTTTACACTTACAACAGCTGGATGGAGAACCAGCCTAGGTCTGGTCACCAGAGTTATCTCCATCCTTGGAGCTTTCCAGGACACAGATAAATCAGTTATGTAAAGTAGTCATTCCTGAAAATTCTTAGGGATAGCCCAGCTAGTCAGAGCTGGAGACTGAAGTGCAGACCTCTGAAGATGTTTTCAGACAAAGCTTCTGGGGCACAGTCTTTCCATCAGCTTTGCCAACTTTTTGTATGGGCACAGAAAAGTTCGGTGAATTTTTTTAGGTGAAAAATAAACCAGAAAATTATGATCTGTTTCAGGCAGATACATTCTGGAAGCTCCTATGCCAGACTGAGAGCTGTGATGAGTGGTCAGTGGCAGACAGTCTCCGAGTTGCCACCATTACCAACAAAATGTGTACAGGATCACTGGTAATCTAAAATAACTTCTGTTTCATAGTAATTTGTATTTTGGGACTAACTTGGCTTGCTGTCTTCCTAACTAAGGCAGATTCATGCCCATGTTGAATACAAATGAAAGATTGCAGCATGCAAAACCTATGTCAGGGACTAGTCGCAGCCAAATCATCCTTGACTGATTGTGAGATCCAGTTCAGAGGCTTGTAATGAGCCCCATATGCAAGTGCATGTAGGAAAACAAAATTCCCACCTCACCTTACGATAACAATTCAGTGTAAGCAATTTCACAGGCAACAGACTGCCTCCTAATCAAGTCAGTTATGAATGAGCTCGTTTGTGGGGAGAGGAGGCAAGATTTGAATCTGAAAGGAACTTCACAGTGAGTTTTGGTACAAAAGAAAGATAAATATTTAAATGTGCATTTGCTTCCATGGAGAAAAATTTAAGGCTGTGTAGCTTGTCTAAGAAAAGCATGACAAGACAGGTAGAGCGGGGGGTCCTGGGCTGTCTGTGTGCTGCACAGTAAGAGAAGTGATGCAGGCCAGCTGTAGTACAGGATGTGCTTTTCCCTTCTTTGTCTCTTCTTCCAGCACACTGAACCCTTCTGGTTGGTTTGCTGTCATACACAAATTCTTTTATTTTGTTTAGCTTGACTGACATTGCAGTTCTTGAAAATCAGTTGGCAGTGGGTGTGATAATGCTCTCTCCTGCTCATGATGTTGCAGTACTCCAGGAAACAGAAGGGTTATGACCTGTATGTCACTCACTGGGGACAGGCAATGGAGAGTGAATTTCCAGGAAAAGCAGGTTCTCCCAGGAAAGTTCTTTGCAGTGCAGCAGGACAGTGGGGAGAGCCTCTGAGTTCTCATGTGAAGATTGTGCTCTGGGTTTTACAGTGCCTGTGACCTGCAGTGACTCTGGCTCCCTCTGCAATATCACCAAGGTACAAAATGTGTGTTTATGGTCTCACATTCTTCCTCAGCTTTCAGCCACTTTCCCTTCTTTTTCCCTCCTTCTGAATAATAGCATTGCCTCACCCAGGAATAGTGGATAATTTTTAAGTGTTGTGAGTTCATGTACTTGCTTACAAGTATCTAAACAGGTGGGACAGACTGAGAACACACAATCATTGTGGCCCCCACAATTTCCTAAGCTGTAATATCTTGGTTGCTTCTGTTCATGTGCATATAGTCAAGAGTGAACCAAGAGGGAAAGAAAAATTAGCAAATTCAAATTCTCATCATGTCCCACATCTGCTACCAGACCAAAAGCATAAGCCAACAGCAGAAAAGCTGCATTATGTGGTGTTAATAACAGCTCCAGAAATATTTTTCCAAACTGGATTGTCAACTGCCTGAGCAGAGAGGAGGAACAAAAGTCAGTAGTGAGCAAATGGTGCATGACAAGTTCAGAAAAGCCTTTGTGTGGCAACACCTGTTCTGACTGCACTTTCAAGGAACTCAACGAGGATCAAGCCAAGGATTCAGAACAAAGCTGGAAAGATTCATCAGACACTGGGTTAATGGGGTGCTATACCACCACGATGTGTGAGAATTTCCTTCAGTTGGTCAAATCCTGCATGAGTTTCCATCAGTGGTAACCACAAAGGGTTTCAGTCCCAATCCAGGTAGACCAGGTATCCTGTACTGCCTGCTGGTTTCCAAATAAATGCTTTTATCTTTTATCCCATGCTCCTCATTCTTGAGGGAATTTTCCTTGTCCCTCATCTTCTGACACATCTTCTGTGTTCAAACCATCATTTTTCATGCTGATCCTTAGGGTCTCACTCCCTTCTTCTGCCCCCTGGCTCTTCATCCAGCTACTGTTCTTGTCTGGCATCAACTATGACCACTATGAGCTAGGCATGTGCCCTCAAAAGAGGCACAGGAGAGTCCATGTCCACAATTAGGTCACTTTTCTCTGTTACAGGAACAAAGAAAAGGAGGTGGGGAAGCAATGTGTTAAACAATATGAAATTATTCCAAGAAAACAGGCTCTGGAGGAATCCCAAAACCTCCTTGTTTGTGGAGCCAACATCTAATGGTACAGTCAGTTATTTATTTAACTATTGTTTTTATTTTCAGCCAAACATGGCTTTCTCAGGAAATGGGAAGCCTTTGCAAAATGCTTCATTATTCCCACATCTCTGAATCTCAGTGCAGAGGGAGCCAGGTGATGCTCTCCAGGGACAGTCACTTTAGGGAAAACATAATCTGCTGGCTTGCAGGCCAGGCTCTTACAGCCCCCTATGAAGTCTCCCTGTTTCAGGAAAAGCCCTGCCTCAAACACCAACAGGGCTGGAAGACACAACATGAGTCATTTCATAGCCATCTCTAATGCAGAGTCTGCATGTCACATTTATTTTCTACAAGACACAGAAACCATAGCAACTGATAGAGAAAGGAAGCTGAGATCCAGAGCCAGACTTGCTCACAACTTCTTCAGAATAAGAAGAGAGATCAGGTAAGAAAAAAAACAGGGAAAAAAAAAAAGGAAGGTGAAGAGGAGGAGAGTGCTGAGAAAAATATTTAACACAGGCAGGTCGGTGAGCAATCTGCAGGTTGAGTTCTGGAGAGCAGGAGCCACAGGCTGAGCCCCAGGCAAGAGGATGTGAGCTGCTGTCCCTTGGCATAACAAAGGGCTCAGGGACCTGCAGTCTGGGCAGGGAACTGGGCATTCAGAGATGCCCCAGGAGCCAATGACTGCAGGCTTTCCCCACACTTAGACTGTAGGGTATAAGAGCCCAAGGATTTCTATGTTTGGGTTCCTCATCAGAGGAAACAGTTCGAGCTGCTATTCTGTTATTGCACCATGATTAATTTATATTAAGGATCAAGATGTCTGAAACTCTGCTTCTGTGGGAAACCTGGGGTCAAGCCAGTAAATCTGACTGTATGAATCTGGGGATGTAGCTGGGAAGGGGCCTCAGCTCAGGGGTGTGAGTGTGATGGCCAGGGTGACTTCTGGCTGGCTGGGCAGGGGGGTTTCCTTAACTACAGTTGTCACTCCATATCAGAAAAGCAGAATAGACTATTTTTGTTGAAGGGACCTACAGCAGTCATCAACTTGCCCATGGTGCACTCAACTCCTGCATCCAGATTGTTGATAAATATATTGCACTGGCCCTGGAATTCACCCCTGAAGAAAAACACTGGTGACTGATTGCCTGCCAGATGAGGCCCCATTCATTACCACCCTTTGAGCCCTGCCTTTAGCCAGTTCCTCATCCAGCTCACCATGAACCTGCTTTTCCCACAGCTGGACACACGGAGGGACAGTATCAAAAGC
This sequence comes from Petroica traversi, assembly GCA_025920805.1. Classification (NCBI taxonomy): domain Eukaryota; kingdom Metazoa; phylum Chordata; class Aves; order Passeriformes; family Petroicidae; genus Petroica; species Petroica traversi. The sequence goes on along the minus strand of JAHLSL010013733.1, from coordinate 15,051,134 downwards.
CTTCCTAAGTCCAGAAAAACTACATCCATTCAGTGGGTGACTTCACCATAGGAGGATATCAAATTAGTTAAACAGGACATTCCCTTGGTGAGCCCCTGTGGACTGGGCCTGATGATTACATTTTTCTTTAAAGCCCCCACTGAACCATGGCCACAACTGTCATGCAGTAACTAACTATAGGCATTGTTATACTCCCCCTTCCAGACCATGGATGTTTCTTGTTACAGACTTAAAAAGCTTTGTGGCCAAATTACCCTTTGAGCTGTGGGCTTGTGGGACACACCTGGGTGTGTTGCAAAATCCCTAGAGCAGGAAATCACAGGTTTCATGCCTTGGGCAGAAAGACTGAACACCCTGAAGTTTCATCCAGGAATGGGAAAAGAAGTGTGGAATAAAAAAACCACACCACTCCCCCAATAAAAGTATTTTTCTGCTATAAATGCAGCTGAGAAATATAAGTCGTTTATGCTCCTGGCTTTTATATCCTGGCAACTGCAGTGCTGTAATACTTACCATGCATTAGTGTAAATAGGATCTAAATTAAAGGTTTACATTACCCCAGCTGCACTCACACCACTGGGAGAAAAAGCCCAGAAGAATGGTCCAAGCCCCTCAGATGAGCATCAGAGAAGGGCTCAATTAAAGAACCAACCTGCAAGAAAATCACCTTCTTTCCCCACTCTGGGGCTTTGAGTTCACTGGAACCTCCCCAAAGGACTGGCCCCTTCCCGGCAGGATGTGCAGCACCCTGATGACTTGATTGTGTTTGCCTCATTTCTGGAGAGCATCCATGTGATTCACCCATAGCTCCTCCGGGGCCTTGCAGCTTTGATCCTTGTCCTCATTGCTAATTTTTGTTTTCTCACGAGAGAGAAAATAACAAAGATGACTGACAGCATGCAAGACAAGGAGTCTGCTCCATGGCCACCAAGTGCCAAGGGTACAGGTCCAGGCATTTACCAGGACTGGCTGGTGGGCACTGGGTGTGATGTTGTGCTGGCATCTTACACCACCCAGCTTCCATGAGCCAGCTCTGCTGGCTGGAACAACACACATTTTCCCTCAAAACCAGAGAAACCCATATAATTGCCTTCCTAGAAATGAGTAACAGCACAGAATGACAGACATTTTATCAGTTGTGTTATAGCAAAGAGTCAAGGTTTGGTGTTTGGGCCTGGTTTGCCCAATGACACCCTGAAACAGCCAGAAGGTTGTAGTCTCTTTTTCCTTTTCTGTCATTTTGTTGTTGTTGTTGTTGCTGTTTTTTGTTTGTTGGTTTGTTTGTTTTGTTTTGTTTTGTTTTTAATATGTATATTTCCACACATGGGAAAACAAGCAAGAACTGAGCTTCAGGAGTCAGCAGCTGAATATGGAGGGGACTGTGCCTAACCAGAAGGGAGTTTCATGCAGAACAACCTGCTTAGCCAAAACAGGCCTTCCTGTCTAAAAAGCACAGTCACCTTTGTGCTGATTCCATTTTAAACAAGAGAGCTTTTCAAAACAAAGATTGTTTTCCAAGTTAAAAAGGAATTGAAAATAATTATCTGCCTCAATGCTAGGGTCCTGTTATCACAGGTGACTGTTTTCATTTTTCCAATCCCTGAAGACCATCATAGTTTAACTGTGATGCGTACTAATGTCCCCTCAACAGGGTCAATAATACAATTTCATTTGTCTATCCAGCCAGAGACATTTACAGAATCTGTAGGAATTCTCTACTTCTGCTATATCAGCCCTTCTCCCATTTTTCCCACAATGGGCCAAGTGGTTCAAAGGAATCAGGGGAGCAGAGAGATACTCTGCAGTGCAAGCAGTGCACACACTCACCCTCTTGTACACCCCTACTGCATGATCCCATAGCCCTGGTCTCCTGGGGACACCAGACAGAAGTGGTTAATCATCTCATTGTATGTCTCCAAGAGTAAAATTATCCCCTGCAGGAGAGAAGACTTCTTGTGTGGGTAGATTTCCCTGCCTGCAGAGCACTCATATGCTAAAAACAGGAGAAGAGTACCACGTGAGCTCTGGATCCACGGCAGAAATGAAGCTGTTTTGAAGATGAGAGCTTGTTTGCACACAGATCACTCTGGAAGATTTTTCCTGGGTTTCCTTTGAAGAAGCTAAACAAAACCTCACAGGAAAAAATAGTGAGAATTTTCTGCTTATCTACCTGATGTACAGCTGATGAGAGAGGGTACAGCCAAGAGCTAATCTACAACACAAACTTTCCCCCAGAAACACCACTCTGTCTCCTTCATGGGATATCTGTGATGCCAGAAAGGAGAAAAAGAGGAGACCAAAACTACCAGCAAGGACACAGACCAGAAAAGAAAACACACACACTTTTCAGTCATTTCCTTGTTCATACTTCCTCCTGTCTTTGAAGTGGAGTTTCTAAGGGGTTTGCTTCATGATGCTCCCAAACATGCACAAGGGAAAGAAGAGTAAGGAAGTAAAAAGAGATGAAATGTGTTAAAGGAGAAGTCTCTGCCTGAGCATTGTCACACCTTTCAAGGTGTTGCACACACATGACTTAAGACTTTTAACTGCTTTGACTAGAATCCCACTCCACTGAAACATATGTATGCAAAAAGGGTTAAAGAAAAAAGAAAATATGTCCACTGGTGCCAGCTGACACCACCTGAAATGCAGGTACATGATAAACAGCCTGGAGACAAAGTCTTAATTAAAAGTATTTTTCTGAAAATCAAAACAGAACCCAAAAGGGAGGGGCCATATGCTGTCTTTTTGTATTCTTATTTTGCTGTTCTAGGAAAAAAAATTGGATACACCATTCTCATATCAAATGAGTAGTTCATAGCCAAGCCGGTTGATTGATGACAGAATCTTGAAAATCAACAAAAAATGAACTGGGATCATACTCTACTCCTGATGCTGCAAATCTGGTGACAACTACAGCATGGCTAAGTAGAAAACTAAAAAGAAAGAATGACCCAAAGTTGTGGAAAAGTGATAAATTGGAAGAGAAAAATGTACAAAGAATATAAAGAATTCAAGTTCCAAATTCTTGAGGAATCTAAAGAAGGGACTCTCATTTTTGCTGTGAATCAGACAAGGCATATATCCTACTATGACAAAGGTAGTAAAAAAAAATAGAGCTTCCTGTTCCAGTCATACTAGTTGTTGTTAATTTCAGGTGTTATGTGGAAGTTAACCGTAATTTGGCAGAATACAAACTACTTTACCTTGCAAAAAAATTGACTCGATACCAACTTCAGTCCCTCTCCCCACCATGATGAATCCAACTTCCACTCTGCTTGTAAGAGAGGAGTTGATGCCTCAGATATCTGAAACCAGACAATATGTTCTTAAACACATAGGGACAATAGGTATTATTTAATCCCTCATGGTCACTGAAACAGGTAGAACCAATGGCACAAGTTGGTGTTTCTGCAGTCAGTCTGATCTGTTCACCATTCCTGAATACATCCTGTGTGGAATTGGGAACATGGCTATAGGAACCAACCTTTGCCCCCTCGAGATGAGTGAAAAGCTGCAGCTGGTACTATAGGGACAGGATTGAGACTCTTAAATATTGTATGTGCTGATGTACCTGTGCACAAATTGAGTATAGCCACAAGTGACTCCAGGAATTTGGAACACCCAGCGTGGTCCTCTCTGTCAGTATTAGGGACTAACCAGTGACTGGTGACTGATACATGACCTCAGTGGGAAATATCAGGGAAAGAGACCAGCAGCTGACTGTAGGTCAGCTGCTTTTTGCCATTGCAGTGCTCTTGGCAAGCAAGTCCAAGGCAGCATTTCACTTGGCTTTAGCTGCATCCAATCTCAACTCATTGCTGATAGTCACCTCATACTACATCACCATGTATTCTCCATGATAACATCATGGAGAATAATCACACAGTTTGAAAGGTTTCTTGAACTATGTTCAGCATGTGAGCAGGAATGCTTAATAAAAACAAAGGGAGGCCTGTTGAGAGATATTAGTTGTTTAGCTTAAATAAGTACTTTTCAAGTAGAATGAGTCACAGGCTTATAGTATTGTGTGATTTAGTGTGTTTGCTTAGCTTTACTTGCTTAACATGAGAAGCTGGATTTGCTGAAGCCTCAGTCTGCAAGCTGTGGACTTTCACCTAGATAAGTGTGTGGCTTGGAGTTCATTTTCTTTGTAATTTTCCTAGTAGCTGGTACAGTGCTGTGTTTTGCCTTTAGTATAAGAAGAGTGATGACACACTGATGTTTTGGTTGTTGCTAAGTAATGTTTATCCTAAACCCAGAACTTTTTCTGTTTCCAGTGTTCTGCCAGTGGGCAGGTACAGTAGAAGCACAAACCAGGGCGTCACCTGAAGGATATCTGGTCCCAGGCTCATGCAGTGCCCCAGGCAAGGCCATGGCATGGTACATGTGGACCAAGGGCTGGAACAGACAGGCACCCAGGACTGGGAATTCACCTCTCTCCCCGCCTCCAGCGTGGAAAAGTACCTAGTCGCCTCTAGGCTTCAACAGGAGGAGAAGAGGATGGAGGAGGGAAGGATATAAACAGATTTTCCCAAGGTTTGGTTGAAATGTCTGAGAGATTGCACTGGCTGGGAGGTGAGGAAACACTGAGGACCCTGTCAGAGAGGAAGGTTCAGGCACAGTAGGAAGGGAAGCCTGATCAAGGTCAGGGACCCTGGAGAGAGAGAGAAAGTGGAGCAAGTGGAGGAACAGAGCTGTGAGGGTACAGGGGACAGCACATAGCCTGTGTGCCTGAACTCCTGCCATGGCTCAGTTTCCATTGACCACCTCCTGGCCTAAATTTGTCAAGGGAAGAGCTCGATTCCCACATGTTTAGGGCATAGGTGACCATAAAGCTCTGTTACATTGGCTCAGGAAAAAGCTCTCTCATTACCCCTGCTCTCTTTGTATGTTACTTTCCTCTCAGGGGCTGACAGAGCTGCAATTGTTTCCTCCTCAAAAATGAAAGGAAGAAGCCATGAAGAGACCAAGCCCCAAAGGGAAATAATAAACAAACTCATGACAGCATCACCTCTTTGATAAAAGGCTGGGAAGATTTTATGGAAGCTCTTCAGAGAAATGTGGCTGGCTGCTAGCCTGGAGCAAGAGCTCCCAGATCCCTTGTGCCCCCAAATTCACAGCATGTTTTATCAAGGCTGGTTCTTCCCCCCTGCCTCCATCACTCACAAGTACAAATGGTGCTGGGGGGAATTCTGCTAGGACCAAGGGGGAAGGAGAGCAAAAGGAAAAGCACCAAAGGGGAGGAAGAGTGCCTTAATGAAAGAGAGGAACAGGACAAAACCCGGAAGACAAATTAATCTAAGAGACACCAAAATGCAGAAGAGGCACATTAAAGGGCTGAGTGGAGAAGAGGTCATGGGAAGGGAAAATACCAAACCACTTAACCAAAATGATTGAATAGCAAATGCTGTGCACAGGCTGTCTCCTTTGGTGCACGACATTATCATCTTGAGTGTGCACCTTCTCCCTGCCTGCCCAGGGGCAGGGTGGTGCTACTCTCTGTCTCACTCTCTCTCTCTACACTTTAAAGACACCCAAAGGCCCATGCCCAGACCAGAAAGGGTCTCAGGCGTGGGAAAGCTCTGCGTCGCCACTCCTCACTTCCAGACACCTGGCATGCACTCTGCAGGAGACACACAAGTGCCCTATGGCACAAACAGGGAGATCCACCCTTCCCAAAACCAGTTCCCATCTCCTGAGACCAAGGGCAGTCCTTGAGATTTTCCATCCTGTGTTATTATTCCCTTGGTTATACATACAAAACATTATTTTTTTCCCGGAATCTGCAGAGGAGGATAGACCCAAGAGCCCTGGTTTTAAGTTAATGGTTTCATTCTGGCCACTCTCATTGAGCATGGAATTCAAGGTTTAAAAGTCACTGAAGTCAAGCAGAACTATTGCTGCTGACACCCCTTCAGGGTTATGGTCTTTTTTGCTTTGCTGCTTTTTGTCACAAGGATTTTCCTTCTAGTAATCCCAGTCCCAAAAGCAGGGAGGGTGGAAGATCACATTACCCACGCCTTGCACTGCAGGCAGTCAGGGATCACACAGCCCTTCACAGCCATATTTAGCTTATGAATCTCAGAAGGACTGGTACAAAAGCCAGCTTCTTCTAACCAGGGATCCTGGTTGTGGAGTCTTCCTCACTGCAGATATTCCACAACCATCTGGACAGAATCCTATGCAATGTCCTGTAGGATAACCCTACTTGAGCAGAGACATTGGACCAGATCAGTGGTCCCTTCCAGCTTTACTCATCTTGGACTCAGTGGTCCTCCAAATTTGCTAGAGCAGCAGCATTGCTGATCCTGGAGTTCAGGGAGTAGCTGAGCTAGGATTTATTGGGTTGTGGCTCTCCTGTGGACCTGTATGTCTGACCTGCTGGCTCAGAGGAAGTCCATCAGCATGGCTTCTGCTCTCCCATCATCATCTTTCCTCCTGGAAGGCCAATAGAGCTGTAAATATTCCCTGAGTGAGCACAAAGTAAATGAAAGGACTCAGATGAGCAACTATTTGCCTGGAGATTACCTAAAGCAATGCAGCAAGAACAGGAAAGCAAAGTTAAAGGGCAACAGAAACTCTGCCCTTCTGTGCTCGGTGGAGTTCTGAGGTTCCAAGAGGGCCCAGAAGGTTTGAGTGAAAATGTAATTGTTTCAGGGTCCGAGCTGGCACCAGCCAAATCCCAAAATACAGCTATTGCAAGTTGTCCCTGTGACTCATACCTGAGGGATGAGTGTTATCCAGATATTAGCCTTCGGCATTAGTGCTCTGGGTTTGTGGCTCCTGGCCAGAGACAGAGAACAGTATTAATAAGAGCCTGTCATGTGAAATGACATGTTTGTGTGACTGACACCCGAGTGTGCTCAGTTCAGATAGGAGAAGGAAACCAGTATATCTCTTTGACTCAAATTGCATTTCTTTTAGCTCCAGAGTCTTAGACTGAGCCTTAGCTGCTATGTCAGGCAGGAAACCTCCACCTGAGACCACTTACCACTGATAGCAGCCAGAAACCTCACTTCTGGGGTATTCCCTGACAGGTTCTTCAGGAAGGTGTTACTATACTCCAAAATAAAATTTAAAACAGTTGAAGATCTCCTGGTACAAGCTAAACCTGCCTGGCAGGAAAGTTGTCTTCTGGCGAGAAAATTAGAAAAAAAGAACTATTAATTAAGAGGCAACATCAGTGATTCTCCTTGGGATGGTGAATGAGATTGCCCCACCCCATACAAACCAACAAACTCCTTTCAGTTACTATGTAAATGCAGTGTTACTCCAGCTCCTCAGGAGAGCTGGTTTCTGTGAAGCCTGTCACAAACCAAACCAAGAGCATTTGGAAGCTCAAAAGACGCCTCATCCATGTGGTTTTTGCTGCTCCCTGTTGAAGCATTCCTAAAGAAGGCAGGGAGGTGTGAGAGGCTGTTGAGACTGGGTGCAGGCAGACCTTTCATCTGCTCCCTGAGCCACTCCTAAACCTCTGTGGGAATGGGTGCCCCACCACAGAGGCAGTGGAACGATGGAGATTTGTTGAGTTTCTGCCTCTGCCCAGGCCATGGTTTCCAGGAGAGAATTCCACTCCAGTTCAGTGATCTCTAGGACACACTTAGGACTCTCCAAGCTCTCTGCATGGGGTTGGACATGTGACATGGGCCAGCAGGACACCTCAGCCCCTCTGGAGAGCAGCAAGAACCAGGCAGGGTGACCCAGGGCTTCTCAAATGGTTCTGACCCCTGCACCTCAACATCTGAATTGAGCCCACAGCACGGTCAATGAAGAAATTCAGTTCTCCTTTCCAGGTGGACTCAGGTAAAGTTCCTGTAGTCACTTGCCAGACGGAGGAGAGCCCTGGACTCCCAGACTTCTCAGCTGCTCTGTGTCCCTCTTGCACTGTGCTTGTCTCATGCTGCAGAGCTCAGAGCTGCTGCACCTGGCCCCTCTGATGGGTTTTCCAACCCTCTTACACAGCCATCCTTACACCCTCAGGTCCCCAAAGACAACACAAAAATCTTCTCAGTGTCTCACCATTCTTGTCTGGACTCTGGAGACACCATCATCTCTCTCTTCTGCCTGGAAGGACAGCTATCATATCCCAGTATTAGGAATGTTCAGCCCCATGGCATGTTTCTCCAGCTCAGCTGTTCACCAGGGTAGGCACAGGGCTGGGCTGCAGTGTCTGATGTCTGTTCAGCACTTGGAGTGTGTGGACTGTAAAAGCAACAGACACAGAGAGCTCTGGCAGCAAGTCACTTTGTGGCCCTGTTGCTCAGAGATAGAGGAGACTCTCTTATCTTGTGTTTCCACCAGGGACAGAGGGATGAATTTGAAGTGCTAGTGGCATTTCACACACTGAGAAGTGGGTAAATGCAGAATGTCCCAAATTAGATGAGAGTAGGTCCTGTCCACAGATATATGGCTACTCCATACACAGTACTTTTCAAGGGGCAAAGGGTTTTTAGGACGACAAGTCCTCACCAGAGCCATCCACACTATATGTGATAAATGTTACAGGCCTCAGGGTCATGTTTTCCCTCTTGGAGGTGTGTGGAGAGCACACTGAAAGTTCTAATGTCTGATGAGTTATACTTGAGTCTCACATCTTATATCCAGATTGCAGATTTCTGGCCCTTACCAGAGTAACACACGCGGGGACCAAGTCACATTCCAATACCCAAGTAAGTGTTGTGGGAAGGCATAGCACTGGCTGCTGGGCAAGCAGGGGCTGCTGGTAAAATATTCTTAGCTGTCCTGGAGGCAGGAGTATCTCATCCTAAAGTCCAGGCCCTTGGGCCAGGGTGGTTACCTTCATTCAAAGGGAGCCTTGTGCCACCAGCTGCAAAGCCAGGTGTCACAGTCCTGTGAGCCAGCTGCTCTCACTGGGCCAGATTCTGACTGAGATGCAGATGGGCTGTGTTGGTGCTTTAATTGAAAGATTTTATGCAAGCAATGTAAAGAAGTCAAAGACACTTTCATTTGAGACAAAGTGTAGAGGAATAATGGACATTTTAGAGAAAGTTTCTCACATCCCAAAAGGGTTCATTCAGGTGGCTCCAGGCCAGCAGCAGAAACTAGTAGAATGCAAGCAGAGATCATGGGGAGGAGACAGAGAAGGAGACTTGGTAGATGGAGACTGGGCAAATTCCCTGAAAAGGCTAAGATAATTGGTGATCCTGCAACCAACAAAACCACCATCTCAGGCAGCGTATTTCTTATATTCTCAGAGGTATCCTAGTGAGAAATCTTTAGCCTGAGAGCATGTTCTCCTTGTTGTCTTCCTCCTATTTACTTATTTTCTCTTCTTCACCAAACTGTAGGTGATGGGGAGAAGGGAAGCCAGCAAGCAGATGATCTGTCAAGGCTCATCTGCTTTGGACACATGGGGAAACCTGCCCTAGTACAGCCCCACCAGGCCTGCCTGGAGGTGTTCAGCAAATGTAACCAGCTCCTGCATCCCCAGCATCCACCACTGCCAAATGGAGAGCTGAATCTCAGTTTGGGATGGAAGGGCTGCACAAAGGGAGACTGTGTTATCCTCCCATCCTCACTGCAGTGCCAATCAGCCTTTGATTCATGCTCCCAAAGAGGTGAAAGAGAGCAGGGTTTGGAAGAGATCAGCACTGCTGCTGCTATTTAAGAGATGGAATAGAGCAAACAGACCTGGAAGAGCTTCCCAAGATATACCAAAAATGTCAGAGCACCTGCAGCAAAAAGCTTAGACATAGAGGAACCAAATACATGTCCACTTTCATCTTGCACTTATTTTTCACAGGTTTGAAGGTCAGAAGGACAAATCCTGTCAACTTGACCCCCTGTAATGGAAAGGTCTGGGAATTTCCTCCAGCAGGAGTTGCAGTTTAACTGAAAGGCCTTTTTGAAAGACAGCCAGTCTTAATTTGAAAACCTCACACAATAGAGAATCCACAACACCTTTTAACATTTTGTTCCAACAACAAATTACTCTCCCTGTCAAGCATGAATAGTTTAAATTGTAGATTTATTTCTTCCTACAAAGCATATTTCAATATCTTGACAGCTGGAGTTCATCTGACCTAAAACCCGGATGACTATATTTGGCCAGATGAGTCTTACTCTTCAGTGAGGTACTAGAGGGTGATTCATTGCCTTTGAAATTTAGGTACAGATGGAAAAAAAAAGGAGAAAAAATGTTTGGATTTGCATGGGTCTGCCAGGTGAATAATACCCAGAAGGTCTCTCAAGGCAGCTAAACTGAAAACAAGCAGAACCACATCTCACAGCAATTTAAGGGTGTCTGCTGCCAGGGAAAACACCTTTCCCTTCCCACAGTTTAATAACACTCCTGGAGCTCTTGAAGTGTGATATATCAAACTGTGCTGTGCACTGCCCTTCTTACATGGCTAGCAAAGAGCAAACACAAAATCAGGTCTTCGACCAGACCTTCCATAGCTCCCCACCCACTGACAGCAGGCAATGCCTGCCCCTTTTCTCATGTTGATGGATCTAACCAGAAGTTTTTGGTGCTCCTCAAACAGCAAAGCCAAAGCTTAACACAGTGGCTGAGACAGAAAATTTAACCTGAAACTGATATGACATTTTATTGCCATTTTAATAAGGACAATAACACACACTATCAAAGCATGAATAAGGCAGGGATATATTAGAAGTTGATTACTATGGGGCAGGCAAAAGCCAGAGTAATCTGGTAAGTAATGTGTCAACAACAACAAAAACCACAAAAAAAAACAAAGGGGAAAAAAAAAAAAAAATCAAACAAATCAGAACCACACTACACTTTGAATCAAAAGTCTTAAGATCTGCAGCAAGAATTTTCATGTACTGATCAGGACAGTTCAGATAAAAAAGATAAAGAAGATAAAAAGTGGTGGAAGTGTAGAGAAAAAGATGGAGGGAAATGAGAATTGAATTTTGCAGCTCTGTTAGTTGATCACAGCAATATACAAGGCTGCTCCACAGAGTTTGAGGGATAAACTTTCATGTCAGAAATTGAAAAAAAACAACGTGCTGACTGCACACAAAGCAAATTGAACAAACCTGGGAAATTTCTTTCCAAAAGTAATTTGATTCCTAGCTGGTGAATTGCAGGAAACCACATTCATCCAGGCCTCACTGAATTGTTCAGTGTGGCACCATGTGGGAAGTGAGGAGTTATTTTAAGGCAACACAATTAATACAGGAAAAATACAGCAGTACACACACCTGCCAAAAAGCAACAAGAATTTTATTTACAGGGAAGCTGCTCATCTAATTCTGTGAGCACTGTGTTCAGGTCTGTAGTACTTTTCCTTGCCTGGTGTAGCTACTAAAAAAAAAAAAAGGTGACTCATTTAAGATGTTTAATGAGGCTGGACAGTAAATGAAGGCAGAGTAGGATTGCACATTCAGAACTATGTTAAGAGAAAGAATAGTAATTTAAAGTAAATAGTACAAAGGGTGAAGGACAAATACTTAACCAGTTGTTCTTTTGCTTTAACAATAAGATGCCTGACAGCATACTGAGCACAACTACTCCATCTCCTCCCACATGCCCGAAAATCACACCCCAAAAGGGAAAGGAATAAAACAGAAATGGAGCATGAGATTGTGTTGCCTGAAAGGTTTAATTCCCCTTTGCTCAGGCTGAAGAGGAAAAGGGCTTGAGGAAGCTATTGCTATAGATTACTTCCTTTTCATGGTGAAGTTTGCTGACAGCTGTTTAAAAATACAACCAAGAGTAGCATTTTACAGTGTGGGTATTGACATTTTATTTTTTTTAAAGGAAAAAAAAGAATACATCCTTTATGTGAATGTACAATATGGAAATGTGTACAAAGTAATGTTTTTCAATTAATTCATGCATTAAAGAAATAGCCTTTGAAGAAGTTTCTCTGATATATGGGACTTACATTCTTTCATAACCAGTAATGCTTTTTTTAAAAATACTTTTTAATAATATGGCATTGGGAGAGCCAGAGATCCCCTGAGATGCCAGTACTGCTAGTACAGGAGGTGCCTGACCTCAGTCCCTCAGCCATGAGTACCAGGGATATCCCAGTTATTCTGCAAGGTAGAAGAGGAGGTACTCCAAAAAACACAATGCCATAATCCAAGACCATCCTAGGAAAATCCAAAATTATCTCAAAGCTGACAGAGAATCGGCAGTTCCCACACATCTCTATATGAACTCATCCCAACCTTGGTATTTAGTAACAGCTTTAAGGAGTATATTTATATATAAATCTACTAAAAATAATTAAAAAAAAACAACCCAACAACACCATTGTAAAATTTACATGAACACACGCAACTTAAGCAACACTGTGTTTCCAGTGGATCTTGGCTATTAGCTGCTTGCAGTTTATATACAAAGCTGATCAATTAGAAAGGCTGCTTCTAGGAGCCAAGCTTTCTGTCTAGGTTAGCCCTTGGTTAGAATAAGGATTTCCTATGTGTGATCCTCTAAGTGTTGGCAATACTAAAATTTTTGATCAGAACACCAGGGTGTACTTGTTTGTAAACATTTTGTCTTAATATTGAATGAAAATCCAATGCATTCTTACTCTCTGCACTGACATTATGGATCAGCTGACTGATACAATCTCTAGGAATTCTTAAGAGACATAAAGTTTGGCTAATAAAAATCCTTTAGACAAGTTAATTCCTAATGTCAAGGTACTGACTTTAGAGCAACATCTAGCAGAATTTGATCCACAGTAGAATCACAGGCAAATTTCCTCCAGGATGTAGGAGTTTCCAATCCATGCCAGCAAAACAATTTAAGTTTTGCATGATCCCCATTCACAGATTGGAGCACAGGTTTGAAGGGACACAGTTTGCAAAGGTCACAGGCAATGTCAGCAACATAGCTCAATAGAGTTTCAGATTCCTGAACACCTGATTGGTGTTGGACAGCAATGTCCACTTCTATCCTGACTCCTACAGTCCTCAATCCCCTTCTATTAGGAAAAGGTTACATGATACTGCATTTGGAGGAAGGCTCAAAGGGAAACATCAAAAGCAAATGTGTCAGGGATATACAAAAAAGAAAAAAAATTACTAGACTATCTCGAGACAGGTAAAAAACTCTTCCCGTTGTTCTTGAAGCTCTTCTTAACTTCTCCTTTTTGCCAGCTGCAGTCCTGAGTAATGAATACCTGCCAGATGTGGGTGGCAGCTTCCTCAGACCCTCTCCTTGTGCTTCACATTAGCCAGCTTGACTGTTTCCTGCTCAGAGGCAGGTGGAGAAGGCTCATCGTGGCATCCAATCATCAGCTGATAGACAATCACTCCCGCAACTGCCCCAAGGAAAGGAGCAACAATTGGAACCCACCACCAGTGGGACGGCTTACCCGTCCTGGAAGACAAAAAGAAAGTGCACAAGGTAAGAACTGCTGCCTAAGCATTAGGATATTTGCACTTTGATCTGGAGCAATGCAAGATCTGACCCTCTCCAGCCATCACCACTCACTTGCACAAGACAATAGCACTTGCACACTTGCAGGTTGCCACACTCACTGTAAATCCCAGTGACAAGCAATCCAGAACAGCTGCTTTCATGACTTCCAGGACTGTCTCTCCACCAAGAAAGGAAGAGAGCACAATTTGTTGTGCCTAAACTAGGCACCTTCAATTCCCTCCCACTGCTTCAGGAAAGCAACCCTTGTTAATATGGCTCTCTTAACTGTCTCAAAAATTAACAAGCACTTCCCATTTTCTAAGAAGTCATTATATGCTCTTGTTCAAAGTGCAACTAGAATTCTCATGGATGCTCCTAGATATCCTCTTTGATAGCAAAATTATGTCACTTGCTCTCCCACTGGAACCTGGAACCCAGCTTCCACGACTTCTTAAGAAGTCGAAAAGCAGACAGTGTCTTTTAGCAAAATTTCAACAAAATCCAAAGGTACATCATGGCTGCCAGACACTTCTTAGTGCCAACATCTATTTGGACTCATAATTTATTTCCCCTTGATGCACAAGGTTTTGGTTGTCAAGCACTTACCGGAACACATCAGTGCCCCAGCCAGCAATGGCTGTGAAGAGACGAGGCCCAAAGTCCCTGGCAGGGTTGACAGCATAGCCAGAGTTGAAGCCCATGGAGGTTCCAATAACAAGGACAACGAAGCCAACAGTGAAAGCCTCCAGCCCAGTGGGGACGGGGTTGTTGAAGGGATCAACAATAGCCAAGACACAGACAATCAGGGAGGCAGTGCCAATGAACTAGAGAGGGATGGAGAAGGAAAACAAGAATTTAATCCACATTAGTCTTATAACAAAATTATTTAACTCCTCTGGGATGAAATTCTCTTTACAGGAAGAGGTGCACCAAGTCATCCCATGACATTATCAGACCACAGCAGCCATGGGAATAAGAGAGAAGGACATGCTCCTCTCTTGAGATTATGGCAGCCCATAATCTCAATCAAGCTCACACCTTTTTCCCTACGCCCAAAAGAGCTATGAATAGTTGTTTAGACAGTCGAAAAGTTGGGGAAAATCTTCCTAAACCTCCTTCCCACATTCCATGGCTGGACAGAAGTTGTCCCTTTTGTGGCTGATGGCAACTTCAGGAAACAGTCAAATTCAGCAGCAACCACCACCCCACACTCAGCTGACCTCTGGATCATGACACAACCACAGTATCAGAGTCAGAGTGAGGAAGAGCTATCATTCCTCACACTATGGCTCTTCAGGGACTCTGAGCAAATGTCATTCTTTTCTCTGGTGTCCTGTACAACCAGTGTTGTACCACTTGTTAACACCTTCTGGCTGTAAGGTCCTTTCCAGCCCTGCTCTTTCTACAGACTTGTGAGATACCTGTGTCACTCCAAAAAAAAAACCTTTCTGGAGATCTTATCTTTAAATTGCAATTCAGTTTCTAAGTAAAGGTGAGGCCCAGAGCCACCCAAAATATCCCTCTTCAAATGCACTTTCATCCTCCCAGCACCCTCTTACCTGGTCAAAGAAGCCGTTCACAACATTCAGATGCTCAGATGGGTAGGTGGCAAAGATACCAGCAGTGCTATTCACTCCTAGTACAGTGAGCCGGTTATTGTCAAAAGCCCAGATGGCATCTAGAGGTAGGGAAGGATAAAAATAAATATTTGCTGTAGAGCAAACACTCATTTGGAAAACTTAGGGCATCATCTACCACAGCATTTTATCGGTCAGGCTCAGAGGCAGATGCCATTAGTCTCTGTTCCTAACAATTATTTGCCAGGCATCAAGAAAGAGAGCTAAAAAGCAAACACTAAGGGGACTCCAGCTCTCTCCCAAAAGTAGCCAAATGCCTGTGGTATCAGTCTTGGTGTGAAGACATGACATAGTGATATGGATCAGCAAACAGGATTTGGGCTGTTCTTTCACTTTTCTGAGCTTCAACTCCTAAGGTTATCTTTAGAGCAGCCAGCACCTTGGCTTCCACTGTGTAAAAGCTGGATAACTAACTTAGAAGGGTCTATATTCCCTTCATGGTGAGTGAAGACAAAGCCAGACATCTCCGAATGTAGCTTTTCCATGTGTTAGGTAGCTAAAATGGGGTTAAATCCTTCCTGAAGAGGAGGCTTCAGTCCATCAACTAGAAAGGTAATTGGTGCTGAACTGTAGCCCTGATGTTTAATGAGAAGAAGGTAGGTATCCTTGCTTCTTCCTAAAGCGAAAAGCAGTTTCTGCTAGTGCTGGTGTGGTAGCTTCCTCCCTCCAGCTGGAAATAACAGTGACCCAGATTTTCCACTCATCCACAGGGAACAGCTCTCCTATTGCCAGAAACAATCAGGAGGCAAAGTCCGAGTGCAAATGTCACACTTGGTATTAGAGGAAGAGCAAGGGCCAGCACAAAGACTCGGTCCTTGCCCACTGAAGATCTCCTTATGATGATGAAAACCACACAGGAGGAATTGAGGGACTGGAACAGATCTGAAACCTTCATCACTGCTAGTGTTTCACTGACCTTTCTGGAAGACCAGTAGATAGAAAGGGGCCATCCAGAGGTCTAGTGTTTGTTACTCAAGGGCAAACACCTGCACTTTGACAGTGTTGGCTGGCCTTTAGACTGCTTTGAAGAGGCTTGAACACGTCATGAAATTGGTAAAGCCATCCCAGAAACACAGCAAGGAGGTTTCTTGGATCTCTGCTCTGCAAGAAGGTGCCCCTCTCTGATCTGGAAACCTCCCTCCCTGGGCTGAGTCACAATCGCAGTAGTGATCTCAAAAAACAGGCAAGGTTTCCACACTTACCATAGTACAGCCCAAAGACTATGCCAGCTCCAAGGAAAGCTCCCAGGGTTTGTGCAAGGGCATAAATTGGTAGCTTGATCCAGGGCTCCCGGGCCAGTAAGCACATGGCAAAAGTGACAGCTGGGTTCAGGTGTCCACCTGCAGAGAGGTTGGTGGTTAGTGTATTTTTACAGGCAGATTTTAGGTCCCAGAGCTGTGCCAAGGGACACTAGCTTTCACACCAGTGCCACACATGAAGAGTAAGGTCCACACAACAATTGACACAAGGGAAAGTCAGCCCACATGGAGTCACACGTACCTGATACCTGTCCAGCGATCAAAATGCCAAGCGTTACCGCGAAGCCAAAGGCCAGGTTGACAGTCAGGAAACCTCCATGAGTCCCTCTGCTGAGAATGATCTGTGCCACAGAGCCACAGCCAAAGAGCTAGAGGAGAAAAACAGACTGAAATTACCCTCTCTGTTCACATCAGGGCCAGGTGTTGACTAATGCCTGCAACTGCTCCACTTACACTTCATGGGCCATCATAGTCCACTCACAACTTAAAGCCTTCACAGCTTGGTCAAAGTATCTAGGCATTATCTCTAAGGATGGGAGATAGGAAGAAGAGAGACAAATCTATCTCCTGGCAGGATGGACTGGGAACAGGGCCAAAATTAAAAGCAAAATGGATTAACAGGAGTCTGGAATTCTTTGTCCAAACATCTAATTTTAAGATGGCAGGTGAGAAGGATCAGCCAGGTATCATGCTAGTCTGAGATATCCACAGTACAACTATTCTGGTGAGGGATCTGGGTACTTTGTCTTAAAAAGGGTAATGATTGCTTGACACGGTATCACACAGATTGGTAGGGAAAAATTTTGTTAATGCCTGAAATACAGTCATGACTGAAGAAGGCCACATTCAGCCTGACATTCGTGGAGTTCTCTTTTCAGGCTCCATCAAGAAAAGTCCACATTCAAGAGAAACCACCAGCACAGCCCGTCTTGGCCTTCTGTCCAAGATCAGGGATGCACCAAACCAAGCACTCTGGCAGACAAAAGCTGTTTATTTTGGGTGATAAAAGTTTCCTAGTAGCTAAGGGAGATCTTGCCTAAAGATGTTTGCTCCAACTGGACAATCCTTCTCTTCCCAACTGTACCCAAAAGTCATCATTCCTATGCTTGCCCTTAACAACTCAAACCAGTTTCCCCTGGAAATTCAGTTCATTAATCATCCAGCTGTAGGCTTTCTATCTTGGCAAGTTTTTCCACTATCCAACAGGTAATTTAAAGAGCTCTAAACTTGATTGTCTGTATGTTTGTACGTCCTGAACTCACCCTTGGTGTATTATCACTTGGAATGAGCACATTGGCAGGTACTGAGAGGATCCTTAAACCAAGACAGAGATTACAGCTTGGTCTGAGATGCTCAGATCTAGGGATCAAGGCTTGACTTATTTCTCCTGACCAAATAAGCATAACTAAACTCCCATGAAGGCTTTCTCCAATATCCCAGAATTACTCAATTGCCACAGAGGCAGTATCCACTGCTACAGGATAAGCCACCAAATAGTCACCAAGGTGGCAGGGTTTGCTGTCTTCACTTCTTCAGCCTGTTAACACTGGACATGCCCACTGAGCAACACTCAATCCAAATCAGAGGCAAAGACAAAACACACGTAACTCATCCCCTCCCATACCCTTGACAACTGAAGAATTGCTAACAAAGCAGAAGGTGCACTCAGCCTTCTTGGAAAGGACGCCCAGGTTGGCTGTAGGCTGATTCATGAGGTGGACACTCTGTACATAGCTGCCTCTCAACACGGAACCAGGTGCCCAACACAAGGGCCTTGCGTAAAATTAACAAAGGAACCTGTTGAACTCGTTGGTGAGGGAGGGATGGCCAGCACTGCTCTCTACTGGGTGCAGTCAGAATAGCCCCTAGAATGTCCTCTCCAAGCTGGGAAACCCTGGGGAGACTCCAAAACAAAAGCAGAAAAGATGAAGTGTTTATTGGCAGCAAACAGAAAGAGCTAGACCCAAACCACCAAGGGAAGCATAGCTCCAGCTGGGCAAATAAGTACAGGCTAATGACCAGGAGAAACCCAGTTTCCCCCTTCCCCAGACAAGCCCCACCATGCTTTGGAGAGATTTCAGAGCGTGCTGTTTGCCTCTCAAAGGCCACACAACGCATCAGTCTGGCCAGGGTGGGGACAAGCCCACAAAACTTGAGTTTTGTGGAGTTGACCCCGGGTGATCCCTCATGTTGAAGGTATTTGTATTATTCACAGTGTAAGAACTGGCAGTTCTGCAGGTGGAAGGTGGTTGGCTCGTTATCCACATACCTTTCGGTTGCAGAAACCACAGAGTAAAGTTTTCCCACCTCCACCTCCCCGATCACCCACAAAGGTCTTCCCTTAAGCTGGAGGAATGCCAGTTCTGCCATTTCTCAAGAGGTTATCTCAAGAGGTCATTCCCCTTCCTCCTCTCCTCCATCCTACACCTGGCTCAGTAGCTCTCCAGCTTTTCCTCAGAAGGGGAGTCTATGGGCCATGCAAAAACACCCCGAAGCCACTCCACAGGAGCATTACATCAGTTTATCAGATGAGCCGTGAGCACTATTTGGCTTAATTCAGCAAAACAGTTGAAAACTTAACCTTCAGCAGATAAAAAGAGTGTGGTGATACTTAGGGACAGATTTGAACTTTGATATACATGTGTTCAATTCCACCCTGCACCAGTGGAGTCCACTAAACACAAAAATACAGTGTCATGCATGACATCCCTCCATGGCGTTTGACTTTTAGGAACCAGTCAAGTCATACTCACCCAGGCTTTGGTGGCAAGTACCTTGACACTACACAGTTCATTGTGGTACTAGCTAATGCAATTTTTAATCACACCACTTTCACTTGTGTTGTTTGCTAGTTTTCCTTCCAATTCCTTTTCCCAGAGACACCAGAGAACATCAGCTTTCATGTTTTAGGTTTTGTTAGTCCACTGCTCACAGAGAACTGTCTAGGAGCATCTAGCTCGGATCAAAAGGCCAGGAAGGTCAAATAAAAGCAATTCAACATTTTTCCCCAGCCTTTTAAGTCCATGCAATGTATTTAAGAGTTCTTAGTCAATATTGTACCACTATGGCAAGGGACAGTGGTGCACACCTAAGGCAGAGATGACACCTCATTCTATTGATTTTAATAACCTGCCTCTGAAACCATTCGGTTTAGTGGTTTTGTGGTTTTGTTTTTCATTTGCATTTGCTGGTTTTTTGTTTTACTTTTTTTTTTGTTTGGCTTTGGTTTTGTGGGGGGTGTTGCGGCTTAGTTTTGTTCTTGTGTAAAAAACCACTTCTGGAAGAATATCCAGCCAACAGAAACCCAGGTTAACACCTCCCATGGCAGAAGGTGCAGCAGACAACTGTTATACACCCGTGATTCACCAGTCAAGTTCAAAAGTGGTTTTAGAGTGCTAATAAAATGCTTGCAATAAAACATCACTCTGATGTATTAAACCTACTCTCCAAGGAATTGAGGGCAATGCACCCATTAACCAGGTTAATGGAAGCCTGCTCCCTAATTTCATATTACTGACTCTAGCAAATCTGATGGCTTTCCCTGCCAAGAGGGAGGCTTCTCACTGCTCATGCAGTGATTCAACTCCATGCACTGTGAAAAAGAACTAAATCCTTGTTCTGCAGGAGCCAGCTCAAGAGTGGCAGGGCTGACAGACTCCAGAGGGGAGAAGAAACCCCTCCTGTACAAAGGAGGCACCAGCCAGAATCAGCAGCAGGTAACAGGAAAAGGTAGCACATTGCAGGAGATATTTCACACACTGGAAACCTTGAGCTTCCTGTGTCCAGGGCATGTTTGGAGACTGAGCAGCCGGATTTATCACTCGAGATAAAGACAATGTCTCAATGTCTGAGCACATGAAAGCCCAGCAGCCAGTAAGGGCTGGTAGGAAAGAACCATGGAGGATAAAAAAGTTGCAATAGCTCATGAAGAAACAAGGCTACTAAAGGCAGCCTGTCCGGGTGGAAAACAGCTTCATACACAAGCTCAGGAGGAAGGTGGGGCTCAGAACTCTGCTGCACAAAAGCCAGGTTTCTTTCCTTTCTCATCTCCTCTTTTCTTTGCCAGTGCTTTTTTACACCTTCATGTGCAACACAAAAGGCCTGGGTGCATTTACTCTTGGACTTCAGACAGACTGATCCCTAAATGTGGATGGGAAAGTTTCACTGGCATAGACCAGGAGGAGTGCAATTACCTGAATTACAACTTCTGCCAGCAAATAAACCAGGGATTAGGCAAGAAGCCTGCTGTAAATCTACCCTAATCACCCTGGTGGATGGGAAAAACTGGTCAGCCCTTGATGCCCTCTGGTAAGTGGGGAAGATGCCAGAAGGGCAGTCAAACCGTGAGTCTGCTTTGAAGGAGGAGACCTGGAGATATTGACAAATGATTTTAAGTTTTGGAGACACTGAGGATAACACTCTCCAAACGGAGAAGTCCAGGAACAAGGGCAGCATGCAGAGATCTTCTTGAGCTCCACAGCTCACATGGCAGGACAGCCTCTATCAGCCAAAAAGACACTGCAAGGAGCAATACCCTTTATGCTTTTCCTCAAAGCATCTCTCAAACAGCCAGGATTGTCATCATTCTCAATTTACAAATAAGAAGAAACCTTAGACCCCACAGTCCAGTTTTTTGTCCAGCACAGCTGGAGGCAGCCAGACAGAAGTAGCCCTGCAGGGAAGGGCAGCAGCAGCTGCTCAGTTGTGTTACAGCTCTTTATGCAGCACCCACTGAACCAGAGCCAAGGCAGGGCTGTGGGGCTGGAGAGGTGAGAGACTCTAAGGGAAATGGCTCCCCATATACATCACATCCTACAAAAAAACACTGCATGAAGCTGGAGACGTGAGCCTCCCTCAGATCAAGAAACCTGAGCAACCTTCAGCAGAGGAGTTGGGCATTAGGGAGGAAATGCACTGGTTTAGGTTGTTCACACATACATGGAAGGAAAAACACTTATTCTGGTGTCCCTACTATTGCTCAGATCAAGAGGTTTTAGAAAGACTAGAACATCTGGTGGAGGTTTAGTCAAAAAGCTGCCTACCCACCACGGGAAAGTCTTTATGGCTAAACTGTTCTGTTGGTAGGAAGAAGAAATGTCCTGCTCCTGGAGAGAGACAGAAAGAAGGGACAGTTTTGGACAGTTAGTGAAGAGCTTCAACCTCTTCTGATGGAGAGATTGAGGGAAAGCAGCATATCCCATATCCCTGCACCCTGAAGCACAGACCCTTTGCAAGGAAGACTCAGCAGCACCCAACATACTTACAGCAAGAATTTCCACTCCCTTTTACAGCCTTGCAAAGCATTAATAAAGAAAATAAATTTTTAGGAAAATAAAATTTTAAAAATAGATTTTCCAAATGTGACAAGCTGGGTTTAAGCAAACCACCCTAAACGAAACAGCAGCTGTGGCAACTAACATGCTGCCCCAGACAGTTGTGGGATGAGCAGCAGCTTTAAGTTCTGTCCTGCCAACACCTAAGTGGGGCTCCCCTTGCTGTGGTCATCCCATTAGGTGACGCTCCCCTTGCCTTAGTCATGCAAACCATTTTGCCTTTTTTTTTCTGTGATCTATAGCACACTCATGCCCCTAAAAGCTACCACCTAGCCACAAAGTCAAGGCAGCACCAATTGAAAAGCAATTAGGAATTGTTTTCTTCTTTCTTTGTGCCTCTACAGCAGTGATTCACAGTGAGTCCCACTCGGAAATCAGCCATAATCAGCACATTACTTCTGCAAATGTAAAAGACAAACAGAGCCAGTTTTGGTATTTACAGCCAGCAGAGCAAGGTAAACAGACGGAGCCATAAGAGAGGCAGAGAGACCCACCATGGAAATCTGGCTTTCGTGGGTTGCTACAGTAATAACACAAACAACGAGGGACTGGGAAAATGCCTTCAGCGTTTGTAGTGCTTAACGATTGCCAGCAAGCGGTGCTTCCAACATAGATATAAAGTTCAAGCCTAAAGTGCCACTCAGAAAGTAAATTTTGAAGAGGGGAAATGCCAGTTTAAGTATCAAAGGAAATGTATGTAGTATCAGCATTACTATTTTTGCAACAATAGGGACACTACCTAGAGACTAAATAAAAGTTGTGCAAGGTGCTCTACACCGCAAAAGGAGTTTGCAAGTAGGCAACAACTTGCCCTGGCACTCTTAGGGCTGAGTTGCCTTAGCTGGATTGTTTTTCTTACCTTAAAGAAAAAGAAGCAGTATTCTAAGAGTCCTTTACAGCCCGAACCATTCTATGATTCTACCTTCTCACTCTCTTTAAAAAAATGAGAAAAATAAAACCAAGCACTAGATTCATTCTTACAGGCAGCAAGACTATGCAGGAATCTCAACACCTTTTGTCTAGAAGAGTTTGAGAGAGCTGCAGTCATTATGCAAGTGAAAAGGAGGAGGGAAGAAGCTGAAGCAGTGCCAATATCCACAGTGGGACAAGTTTTACATTACACAGTGAAATTTAAAGTAAGCTGCAAACTTTAAACAGTCTCCCTCCCTTGGGGCTCAGGAAGTTGATTTCAGTGCGAACAATATCAACCCTTAAATCCATCCCTGATTGTATTCTGTTCAAACATATTTGTGTTTAGTCAATTCCATCTCCCATGAAGAAAATTTCATTAATTCAGGTCTTTCCCTGTATGAAGCCCATAATAGACATTTACTGGAGTAAAATGCATCTACATTTACACATACAGAGCTCAACCTGCTGGCAGGGTGGGCAGAAGGGACTTTTGCAGGGGACAAAATGACAATTTCTCTCTTGGGAGAGAATTCAATTCAAACAATTGTCCATGCCAACTGAAAGGGGAAGGAATTCACCTTCAAGACCCTTTCTGTTTCATATAGGTGATATAATAAAAAGATGGGAAGGAATCAGGGTGGTAGTAAAGAAAAAACTGCAGGTTTCCCTTCATTAAGAAGAATAGACTGAGACAGCACGAAATTCCTGGAACCCATTTCCCTCTTGTGTTGCCTCTTTTGATTTCTGACCATGCAAGAGCGTTCACTGAGTTTGGGAGTTTCTCTTTTTCCCACAAGTCCACCCACTTTCTCCCCCACGGACACAGAGTGCCCACAGCTCTCTGTTCTCAGCAGAGCTGCTGCAGGAGATCCCAAACGAGTTTGCAAGTCCTAAAGACAGACTTGAGTGAGCCACTAAAACCAGTTCAGGAACTCCTGAATGTGGTGAAGTCTCTGCCTTAGACCCACACACACACTAAAACAGAGCAGGTTTGGCACTCCTGAGGACAAGGTATGTGCTGCCCACTTCTGCCAATGCAGTGTCCAGCCTGGCTGATGGGAGCCCATTACCACTCTCGTTTTGGAAGCTGCTCATGATTTTGGACCAAACCCTTTATCAAGCTCTGAGCAGATCCCAATTCCTATCTTCCTGGAAAGGCAAGGCAGTAAAGAAATGTGGTCACTGCTGTGCCAAATGTTACAGTCAGACGATGGACTAATGGTGTTTGGATCAGGAGCCCTTCTGAAAGCTCAGCTCCACATGCCTAAAGGCTTTTCTTGTTTCTCAGCAATATTAACTTTGCTATCAGGATGCATTAATCCACCTCACAAGACTTATCTTGTTTCAATCCTGAGACTAACAGCAGCAACATCAGTGATTCATAGACAGCAATCTTCTAACAGTTAATCACTTTCCTATCACCTTCTACCCACCTTAATTCCAAATAACCCTTCCTGGAAAAATCAACAGGACTTGTTTGCAAATCACCAAAGCTCGGTGGCTCTGACAATAAAGCCATTGCACTGTGCAAAGCTGCTTTCTTTTAAGAGTGGTACCATTTTACAGTCTTAGCAGAGTCCCCTAAGCTGCCATACAAGATTCAGAAATCCTCTCTTCATCATTAAAAAAAAAATCTTATTTATGAAAGCATAAAATTGTCTCAGTCTTTTTGTGTTGTTCCCCAGGTGCACATGCAGCTTCATCAAGCCTTCCTCTGCCTTCAACTCTTCCAACCCTTAGATTTCTCTCCAAACTGTTCAGCCAGTTACAAAGAGGGGCAAACACACAGACACTCCACTGAAACCTTCAGGACTGATCTGGATTTCCATCTCAGAGGAATTTGTACCTGCAGATATTCACCGTGTGAACACCAACTCATTTCTGCCTCAATATATATACACCAAACCCGTGGACAACTGGGCAGTCCTGCGTTTTCAGATGCAGATGCTTTACGCCAGATATCCCTGTCAGTTTTTCTACACCAGTATTTGCTCCACACAGCTCATCCACAACTGTCCTAGCTGTTCACATCTGCCTTTAACCTCAGCGCAAATTACGACCTCAAAACATTTGCGACCTCAGGCACTTAGGCTCATATTTATCCAGTTCTTTCCCTTATATTCCACCCCTTTGAAAACTGAGCGCTAAAACAGGCAGAAGAGTTTTATCTCCATTGACCACTGAAAAACACACTAACTGATAGCAAGCACCAGGTCCCAGGTGGCTGTCAGCACAAGCTGCCACGGTATCGTGCAGCCCCACTGACAAGCCCCTGAGGAATCAGGGGCTGACAGCAAAAGGACACTGCAACAGTTTAAATTCTGGCTATTTCTTCATTATGGGATGCATGGGGAAAGCAAAATGGAAAAAAAAAATTAAAAAAAGCTTTCACTTCCTCGGCTGATAACACTTGCAGTATTTCAGAGCCAAGAAAATATTCCAGGGCAGACAGAAAGGAAGTTTTGCATGATGTCTAACAAAACACTTGCTGCTTACATAGAGATGTTTTTCTCCCTGCACTTCACAGATTTACAGAAGCTTCCATGCACCCAACAGGCTCTTCAGAGTCCACTCTTGGCGAGAAACCTCCACGTCCCCCCTTAAGAAACGTGCATTATTTCTTTTCCTGTGCACAGGGACTATCCGCTAGACCCCTTGCAGCAGGTTGCATCAGAGCTGGGCTCATTCCCAATGCAAACCCTGGCAGCAAGGAAGCCCCTTCACCAGGACAGCTTCCCCCAAACCCACAGAGAGCATCTCCTCAGTGCAGCCCCCACTCACCACCAGGATCAGTGTCCCCAGGCACTCAGCAAGGGCTTGCCGCACTAATTTGTTTCTGATCCTCAGGTGCTCCTCAATGGTAGCAAGAACTTCCTTTTGCCGTCCCATCTCTGTGGAGATGCTTCTCAAGTGGTGTCAGGGGAAAAGCAGCAGCTGACAAAGCCTCAGCAAAGTTTCTTCTCCAGCACAGCTGCCTTTGCTTATAAATAAGTTCATCGATGCCTGACACACCTCCTGGGTAACCACACCCCTTCCACCCGCTCTTCAAACCCAACTTTTTTTTTCCTGCCTTTCACCATGAGACAGCGTGGGTGGTTTTTTTCATTTTCCTTATTGCTTGCATTAGTGAGCAAAAGATTCAGGAGCTTCATAAGAAGAAGGAATTAAATGTGTCCTGCTGAAGCCACTGCTGTTTTCAGCACCATTTAAAACACAGGGCCATATCTGCCCTTCTCCAGCTTCAGCTAAATGCATGGACTGAGCAGTGCCTTACCCATTTGTGTGAGCCTGGTACCCTGCATTCAGATTTCCTTCCCTCCCAAGCTCTTGCAGGACGGCAAAGTGATATGTGCTCCTCTGGCTGTGGGTGCTTTGACAGCAAAACTGGGAGGCAGAAGGATTTGAGCCCCAACAGCGGAGTTCCCCAGCCGAAGCTGGTACTGTGAACAAGACCAAACTTTTTCCATGGAATATTTGGGTCTAAACTCTTTTGTGTCATTACAGTTTATCTCACCCTCCCAGAGCTTTGGGAGAGCCCTTGCAGCCCAGTTCCCCTGAAAGCTGTAAAGAAAAGATGTGACACCTCCAGTGCAGAGCCAATCCCCTTCACAGGACTTCAGTGAGGAGCCCACAGACTTACCAAGCCACACAAGAAACAACGCTTGCTGCCTTTTCATCGTCAGTAACATCCTGTAACACTCTAGGATTATTCCACAAGAATGGGCTGGATGAAAACAGTCCCAGTCCGTACCATCAGAGGTGAGGACTGCAAACAGGACATGTGCAGCTCATGGCATCTGGTTTTTGTTAAGTGAGTAGTAAAAATTCCCTGGGCTCCTTGACTCACCACGTCTTGACACAGAGCAGCAGGGCTGAATTTGCAGGACTGAAAGGGACCCCTTTCCTTGATTTGTTCCCCTGCCTTCTCTGCAAAGCCACAGATGCCCAGCTTTTTCTCTTTCCCTTATTTAACCATCAACTTTCCTGTGGAAAAACCAGAGCTTTTTACTAGAGTGGTGAATGGGCCTTTATTTTGTACAGAAACTGCAGCCAACACAAGAAGCAGTCAGGAATGTGGCTAAAAAAGCAATAATGTGTGAGGAATCAAATACAGGGAAACACTCAAGTCCAAACATAATTACAGGGGCAGGAAACCTTCCTCGTTATTTTGTGCTCAAGCCCAGTCTGGGACTTCCAGCATCAATGGAGTCCTCAGATCTACAGTGAGTGCTCTATCAGCCCCGTGCCTGCTTGCTGCAGCTGGGGTTTTCAAACAGTGCTCAAGAAGCTAATTTTCAACCTTCTCTCCATATCTCTCCCCTCATCATCTTGCAGTGCATCACCAGAGCCAGGGAGGCTTCTCACATCCTCCTGCACCCCCCTCTCCTTTATATTCTGCCCTGTCTTTTCACCCTGATGCTTTATCAAAACTGTCACAGCCAGAAATTAAGCTGTATGTTGAGGGTTTGACCCTTTTGGCAAGGGTCAAAAAAAGGTAAAAAAAAAAAAAGTTTGGCAAGGGTAAAAAAAAAAGGTAAAAAAAAAGTTTTGGCAGTTCCCAAGCTAAAACATATGTGTAGTTGCTGTGTTCTGTGGTGTAGTTTTATTGAGATTTATTTAGGCTAGTTCCTGTTCCTTCCCTGGTAGTGGATAGGACTGTCAGACCAGGTTCAAATGCTGTCAAGATTCAAATGTTGATGGCATATCTTGGTTTTGGCTGAAATAATCCTTCTTTCTAGTGATTTGGATTCAGTATGAGAATAATGTTGGTAACACACTGATGTTTCACTTGTTGCTCAGCAGTGCTTACCCTGACTCAAGCACTGTTCAGTTTCCCTTGTTCTGCCAGTGAGCAGGTGCACAAGAAGGGAGCATGGCCAAGAGAGCTGATCCAAACTGGCCAAAGGGATATTCCATGCCATTGAACATCAGGCCCAGTGCATAAACTGGGGGGAATTGGCCAGGAGCAGCTGATCACTGCTGGGAATCAGGCTGGGCATCTCTCAGGAGGTGGTGAGCAAGTGTGTTATTTATCGCATGCCTTTCTTAGGTTTTATTGCTACCTTTCTCTTCCTCATTGTCAATGTTATTATTACTAGTATTATATTTTATTTTGTTTCAATTATTGGACTATTCTAATCTCAACCCACAAGTTTTACATTTTTTACCATTGTCTTCCCTACTGGGGGTGAGCAGGGGGCAGTGCCTGGTTGCTGTCTGGGGTTAAACCACAACCTGGTAAAAGAGGGTGATAAGACCAGCATCAAAGCTGGTGCTTGGAGAAGTCTAGACAGAGGCAAGCCTGAGGAGCTGGGGTGGGGTGAGTGCTCCAACATGGGCTCTGTGCCTGACTCACTGCCTGACCCCAAGCAAATCCTTCACCTTTCCACACCCCAGCTCCTCCGTCAGTAAATTGGACAGTGATATCAGATTCCCTTCTTGGGGCGTTGTGAGGGTGAATCACTGCAGCCCGAGATCCAGTGACTTAAAATGAGCAATAGGGACTTATGCAATTGCTTTCTCAACAGGCAGCTGTGTTATTATCTAGGAAGGAGCTTGGGGAAAGGAAAGTGACACAATGGCAGAAGAAGCAGGACATCCTTTCAGAAGCAATAATTAATCGAAGTGTGAGCAAGTGGGGGCTGAAAGGTGCCAGTGCTGGAACTCCTCTGTGCCAATACAGGAATTGGTGTGCCACACCAATCTGCTGGACTTAGGGACACATGATCGAAGCACAAATCAATTAAAGATGTCCTTGAGCAGCAATAGATTTTCAAGCAAGCCCATCTCCTACAGTAACTGGTGCACAGGGTACTTGTACCCATCCTGGTGGTTAGAGTAACTCCATGAGGTGATAGAAATAAACAAGGTAGGATGTAGCAGTTAAGAATAATGGGACAGGACCTCAGAGTTGCTGGGCTCTCTAGAGTTGGGTGGACATGGAAAGACATCCATGCCTTTAGTATTGCCTTGCAAGGACATCCAAAGAAGTTTGTTCGCTGCATAAATCCTCGAAGAAAGGGAATTTCCAAAACTCTGTCACAAAAAACTCATGCTTGTCTTCCTGGTGGTTGAGCCAGAGCTATTGAAGTGCAAGCAAGGGATCCCTCTTGTCAATCACAGCATGATTTAAATATCAGGTATTAGGGTACCTAGTACGAACTACCCCTATCAATCTGTACAGTGTCAAAAATCAAGGTAGTGAAACATTCCAGTTTATGGAATCTGCTGGTCACCCAGAGGAAATTCCAAAAGAAAACTCAACTCAGTGGGGAAGTCAGAGAAAACATTGTTATGTTGTGCTCCTGCCATAAATGTCAAACTTTTCTTCCAGTATCTTCTGAGACCAACAAATACAGATGTACCTTGGAATCAGCCAGGATTTGAACATTTGCTTTTTGATCCTGCTCCAACAGAGCACTTCTCTGTAATGTTTGTTACTTTCTTATTCCCTTCCTTTTTCTCAAGCAGAACCGTGCAATGTGCCACAAGAAACTCACTGTGTGCTCGGGCTGTTATTTCTAGACAAGATCCAAAACTAACACCCAGGTTCCAAGAATGCTGTTTGTGTTTCAGCCTTGCCACTTGGCTCCGTCCCTCATCACTGCATGCCAGGGGAAAGATACAGGTGAAATTATAAAGGAAGAACCAACTCCTGGCTGCTCCCATTCAGCTACTTTCCTACTGGCTGTAGTGGCACAAAATAAATTCAGGGTCATAAATTCCTTGGCTTCTGCAGAGTCCTGAATCATCCCCCAGCAATGTAATTTTTTCATGTTAAAATCCAAGTTTAACAAGGTAGCAAGGCTTTTTCTTAAGTAAGTAAATGGATAAACCTGGACTGGTGGGTTCCACAGTTTGTCTAAGCCAACTTTATTCACTCATCCCAGGATGTATGGTGCAATCTAATAGGGAGAAAAGCATGAATCACCCAAATCTGTGATGAGTCACCCATTGCACTGATGTCGGGGTCACCTGGTACAAAAGCCATTATGCCAAAGAGGTCACTGTGTCAAGGTATGGCAGGATTCATCCATGTGAAATCTCCCTTTGACCATCTCCTTCCCATGATCTACTTGACAGAGCAGTATGCTGACATGTTCATTAGATTTCATTAAAAATAAAAATTATAGCTTGCCTAGCAAGGCAGGGTAGGTAGTGAGTGGGTAGGAAGTTTATAAGCTTTCTAAACCATTCTAGCTGGAGAGTTATGTGCAGAGATTTCAACATCCTGCCTTGAATCTCCAGATTTGCAGAGCCAGGTGTGTGTTTCATGTCTGGGTCTGCATAGCCCTCCAGACTGAGTTAGAAAAATGAAGAAATTCCTCCAGGAAAGAGTGATTACCTACACAACTGAGTGTTGTTTATGACAACTGGTTTTGGAGAAACTTAAGGTGAAATTGCAATCCTAATTTAAGTTCCTGGGACACTAAAGAGTGGCCTGGAACACGGCAGACTGGGTTTGGACTTTAATTACTATATAGTAATGGGAATAATATTTTAAATTCCATTAAAATAGCTCTTCAGGAAGTCCAATGATTGGAACCAAGTGAAGGAAAGGGTGCCCTGAAATGAGTCTATGCCTAATATATTCCAGAAGTATCACATAGGGATGGATCCCCCAGAGCTATATTGGGCATGGACCTACAACCTGTGCCACTGGATGTTCCTTTTCTTGTCTAGCTTCCTCCTCACCCCAAAGCTTGTCCTAATTTACAGGAATGTACATCACATGCCATTCCTCTAGAGATGCCATCTTCCACTCTCAGCAGTTGCATGCCAGAATAACTACTCCACACTGGAAAAGCATCAATTGCTCCAGAAGAAAGCTTTTTAATAACACATCTGAAGGGAAAGCTATTACAAACAGCTCTCCTGAAATAGGGTTTTGGCAGGGGCTTCTCTCATAAACTGCTCTGTGTAGGCAGCCATTCTTCTGAGAGCTGCAGAGCCAGTCCTGACTTGGAGACACTGCTGCTGTTGTGCACCACAGCAGGAGAGTTCAAAGACCCTGAAGGCAGAAGACACAGAAATGGTGTGAAACTCCACCAGCCCAAGGTGTGAGTCAGGAACAATGACAGGAACTTTCCCTACCAGGTGAGGACATGTCTCAGAATGGAAAGTGCCTGCTCTCCAACCTAACAACACCTAGAGGTGTTCCTCAGCACAGAAACAATCACTTTAAGAGCAGAAGAACCCACCTAGATGTAATTTTAGATGTATGTTCCATGAGATCACTTTAGGAGCATTTCTTTGTTGTGCTGAAAAGGAAGACTAAAGCAATTATCCCAGGCGGAGACAGCTACACTTAACTGGTGTAACCCACCCCAGACTAAGGGGGTGCAGATCTGCAAGATGCAAAGATATTTCTACCACAGGTGGGGTGAGGTATTTGCAATTGGAGCAGGGAAAATTCAAAACTGTTCCACGGTTTATAGCAGGGGCTCTCTCTGCAATGCCACATAAATTCCAGATCACCTTTGCTCGAGAAAGGTGAACTGAAAGTGGAAAAGGTGCAAAGGAATGTCAGACCAACAAACAGGTGAATGGAGTCTCACTATTCCAGTATGGGCCAAAAGTGCTCAAATAAGGTAATACAGTGAAATCCAGATCAAACTGTCAGTAGGCCCATCAGGAAGAAAAATAAGTGTTTGTGTTGGCATGAGTGCAGCTAGGGATGAACCACCTGTTGATATTTTTAGGCTAGAGAGGCAGAAACCATAGGAACGTAGATTTTCAGTCTTTTCCAATTTGTGTAACATCATTTTCCTTCCTAGGAGATGCAAAGGCAGAAAGTATTAGAGGGTTAAATCTGAAAGGAGGTGTAGTGTCCCTCTTTTTCCCCAGTTTCTGTACCCTGACCGGGTTCTCACTTCGGTCTCTCATGGTCACTGCAGGGGTTTTCCTTCTAACCTTCACCCGCAGAAAAGAGAACTGGGCTCCTGAACTGTAAAAGCATTTTGGAGCAAACTACACACTCAGCCTCTTGTGTCTTCAGGGCTGTTGAAGGACTGTAACTACCAGTTCACCTGGACGCTCCCTAAATCCACCTCTGCAAAAGCAAAGTGAGCTTGTCTACACTTGCTTCAAGCAAGAGCAGTCTTCTGTCCTCCTTGGGACATTCATTCCTCCAGCTGATTTTAAATCAGCCTGAATCCTGGGGAAATTTCCATACTGACCTATTTTTTTTTTCCCTTGGGTAGTTTAAGTATTAAACATCATCCTTTAACAAATAGGCATTAAGGAACTGCATTGTAATGGGCATTTCTGAGATTCCATAATGAAACAGGGATTTGGCATGGACAAGCCACCTGAAACGAGTGCCTGCGGCTGTGGAGATAACAGGGCTGTAAACAGAAGGGCTGGGCTGTGCAATGGATGCAACACCCAAAGTCTGAGGAGACAGGAGCAGGCTCCCACCTCCTGATCCACCAGAAGAGCCCCTCTCCCAAAGAAAGGGATAATGTCCTTTAACTGGCAGCTCCTTCACAGACATCAGCGGGTGTGGGACATGAGCCGGTTTGAGGCAATAGCTTTTAAACTGGTTCTGGAGTCTTCAAGGAAGTCTTGATCTCATGGGAGGAGGAAAACAGAGAACTTGAAAGCCATTGTGGTAAGAGCCACTCTCTTTCCCTCACTCCCCAAGTATGAAGTTACAATGGTTGACAGACCCTGTGGCTGACCTGGAATATCCCAAGGGAAAAGAGACTATATTTCCTTATGAAAATGTCC
Source organism: Petroica traversi (assembly GCA_025920805.1). NCBI lineage: Eukaryota > Metazoa > Chordata > Aves > Passeriformes > Petroicidae > Petroica > Petroica traversi. The sequence goes on along the minus strand of JAHLSL010013733.1, from coordinate 15,018,892 downwards.
TGACCTCTTTTTCTTGGCCTGCCCAGAAAGAATTAAAGTGGGGATTTGCACACAGAAAACCCCAAGAAGAGTCAGCAAAAGCATATTCCAAATTAGAATCTAGGAGATATTCAGAATTTCAGTCCTAAACTAGGACCACTAAAACAGGGCAAATCTTGTTCTTGGGAATACATCGTTTTGTTCCTAAGTGTGGAGACAGGAAGATGAAGCCCCAGTTTGCTTCACAGCTCAAGGGTGGGTGGGTTTGATCTTGAGAAGCCCACATTTGAATCAAAGAGGTTTGTGGAAGCTGACAGCAGCACATGGCAGTGGCAATCCCACCCCAGACAGGTAGTCCAAGACCTCCCTGTACTCCTTACATCCAGGGGCAGGGCTGGGTGTTGAGAACAACCAGGCCAGAAGCCACAGGATCTGCCTGTCCTGGCACAGGATAAGGGGTCAGGAGTGAGAATCTGGCAGATGGGAACACACACTTTCCCTAGAGCCACCAGTGCCTTTGGAGCCAGTGCTGGCAGCAGCTTCCAGTCTCAGCCACCTCCTCCTGGGATCAGAACTTTCTCCCTTAGACAAGGAAACCCCCAGACCTGTCAGCTGCCACCATCCAGGCAGACCAGGATGAGACCTGAAAGGAGCACCAGGTGGAGGCAAGCACTGGGTGCTCTGAATGGAAAAGTAGGAAATCCTCTCCTTCCAGCCACAGAGAGCTGTTGGGTCTCTATCTCCTCCTGGGATGCTGAGGCAATGGATGCCATTGTCCTTGCAGCCCATATCTCCCAGCAAATCCCAGCAATGGAATCCCCACCACAACTATTGTTCACTTCCAGACTAGAGAAGAAGGAGTAATGGGAAGGTGGCAAAAGCAGCAGTGAGCCTGGGACCTCAAAAACACAGACAGGAGATAACCCCTCACCAGGCTGCAGCAGCCCCAAATCTTCCCATCACAGGTTCTATGTTGCACCAAGTTTTCAGGGTGGTAAGATCAGCACCAAAATGCTCATGCTGTAGCAAGGTGTCTTGCCTCACATCCCACTTGGGAAATAATTTCCCAGCAAAAGTTGTCAATGAAAGTCTGTTGTGTGTGACTGAGACTGCCTGGGGGGAGCTCTGAATCCTCTGGGGACAGACTTTACCTGTTAACCTACACATTAATGCACCCATTCTTCAGCTCCAGGGTGGGGGTATCACAGCCTCCAGCCTGTTGTGGAAGATGCAGGTGATGGATCTTTGATGTGCCCCCTGCTTCCTGAGCCTTCCTCAGACATCGCACCCACCACATCCTGCAGGAAGCCCAGAGACCTGAATCAGACATGAGTTGGGCAACTGGAGTCAGCAGTTTGGATATCTATTACTGAAAAGCAAGATAAGATCTCTTAGACTCATCCTGCTTGTGGCATGGGAAGGATCTATTGCAGGCACCCAGCTGGGGCATCCACTCAGCCTTGCAAAACCCTTACAAACCAGCTCTGGCTCCACAGATGCTCTCCCACCCTTCCCATGATGAATTCACTCAGCTGGCAGAAATGACAATGCACAGAGTGAGAGAGTGGGGCTTGGCATGACTGTCATTCTGCTCATTCATTCTTCCCCCTGGCATATCAAGTCAGCGATGATGAGGTAAAAGAGCTAGAGAAAGGCTGGTGGGATATCCCAGTGTGGATACTGAAGAGGAGTGAGGCACGCCAGACATTCGTGGCAGGTTTCCACTAGGGATGTGCCAGTAAGACTTGGTCCTGGCAGCTCCCACAGAAATCACAGGAAGTCTGAACTTCAGCCTATTATTAACCTATATATAAAACTTGCCTCCCTTCTCATCTAGGAGAGAAAAGATGTGTGTAGGGAAAGGAGAGGTGGCAGTCTTCCCAGGTGGGACTTGATCTCAGCACTTCTGAGATCCCTGAAAAGATCTCAGAAAGGAGCTATGCTTCCCACTCTCCCACTGCTGGAACAGGTGGGTCCACAGCAGGAAGCAGAGCACTCTGCATCTTTTATGCCCTGTGGAAACAGCAGCAAGGTGCAAGGGTGGTGGCTGAGCTCAGCAGGCCTCCGAGCACGAGCTGTCCAGAGTCTGCTCATGTGAGGAGCCAGCAATAACTGCTGGGTTTTCAGCAGCCCATAAGGCCTGAGGTCCAGGGCATGCAAGAGGGCAAAGTTGTAGCAGAGGGAATTGCATTGGTGGTGGTTTGACCTGCTTCTGGGACTACAGCCCTTCGCTGCAGTGTCTCATACTGTTCCCAGGATTGATCACAGCAGCTAATCCTGCTGCTTCAGAAACAGGCGAAAACTCTTTGCTCGTCTCAGTGAAGTGACAAGGGTCTTCAGCAGATTGTACTCGTGTACAGATGATGCTGCCCACACTGGAGAGGCAAGGTACCCCTCAGATCAGGCATATTTTTCAGAAAAATATCAAATATGGGATGAAGACACATCTTCTATCCTTTAGCAATCCTTTACACCAGTGGTGACCCAGAAGGGAGGTGCATCCTCTCAGGCTAAACAACCAAGTGAGTTATGTCAAGTTGGACCACAGCAGGCCTGGGAACCAGGGCAAATTGCTAGTAATAACTCTTCCCAAGGCCTCATATTGAGAAAGGAATTAACTTTTGCTCTCTGAGAGAGCAGAGAGGAGGTCTGGGAAGAACACTGCTTCCTTGACACCAGCCCCATGGTTTTCTGTTTCTTACCACTTACCGTACGGTTCTTCGGAGAGGTTTCTGGAATGTACAGTGCCCTTAGGGTGACTCTGGGCCGTGAAACTCTAAACCAGCTTGTGGACCTCTGTGGTAAAGGATCACATCTGTTATTATTACTTCCCGCTGCTGGAGCTGTTGAACTCAGGTCAGTGCTCAGTCTTTCATCGCTATTGTTTTTGCCGCTTGGTAAACAGGCAACTTTCCTGTTCCTGGGACAATGCATCCTGCAATGGATGGGCTCCAAGCTGACACCTCAGGGTTATTGTTGATTTGGGTAACAACAAATGCCTGGATAAATCTTCCATGTGTGTAAACTGAGGCATCTTCAGCTTTCAGCAGTAGAGAATTTGGCTGCTGAAACTTGAATGCCCTGGGTGCTGGGATGCTCCCCTGCATTCTGCACCACTGGTCTGTGAGCAACACTACAGGTGGTTTCAGACATGTCTGGGCTCTGCCCTAGCATGTGTAAGAGCTCTGGCCACTGCCTGGGATTATACTTGAGTTATTGCCTCCTTTCACATCAAAGACGAAGGAAAGCAGAGATATGTGTGTATCAAAGCTGGCTACAAACTTCAGCTGCAATAATGTTCAAAGACCCCGATCAGGGGTCTGCATGAACACAAGACACATTTCTTAGTGCTGGAAGTCCAACAGTAATTATGTTCTGGCTCTGCATTCCCGTCTCCCACTGGGACTGCCAAATCCACCAGCGTCGACTTGCAATAGCTGCACAGCCCTGCAATGTGGCTGGCCACAGGAGCCAGTTTTTGAAAGGCCATGGCAGAGAAAATGTTTACACTGAAACGTCTGGCCAGCTCTCTGACATTGCTTATGTCGCAGGTGGCCGCGGGAGAGGGAGAGGGAGAGGGAGGGAACCTCGCATGGCAGCAGATCAAAACAGGAATATCTGCACCCAGCCCTGATGAGTAGAGGGCTGTGGGGTTTCAGGTGTTTTTTCACCTTTGAAAGATATTTACAAGTTAAAGACAGTGAAGACAGCACCAGGAAATTCACCTGAGGGCTAAAGAAAATAACACTTTGCAGAGAGAAGCTGGGAGTTCAGCATGTTCAACTTTTCGGAGAGAAGATGGAGAAGCAGCTTGATTATAGGGTACAGCACCACTGTAAGGAGAAAAATACAAGGTCTTTAATTTCCAGGAGAAAGGCATGTCAAGGCAAATGGGTTTTAGCCTTGAGCCAGGCAAATACAAACGAGAAGCCCAGGCATGGGGAATTGCCCTTACCCAGAGCAGTGCTGGCTCTCCTATGGGCTGCGGGCTCAGCACAGGGGTGTTCCTTGGGGAAGAGGGAAGATAACAGTACAGAAAGCTGGAATATGTTTCTGGCTGCCCCCTGATCAGAGCAGGCTCCAACCAGACCCCCTTTTAAAGAGCATACAGTTGAGTGGAAGGGGAGAAAAGCAAGCAGGAGTGATTTTCTAGCCTGAGGCTGAGCTGGGCTGAGCCTGTGCTGCACTAGTCTTGTAGTGTGGCATCCTTGAGCTCCAGGGATCCAGAGCCAAGCCAGAATAATTAGTTGTGCAACACCTTTATGACTGGGAAACCTGCCTCCTGTCCCTTTATATAATGGCAGTGCCCAGGGGCAAGTCATCTCTTGTAGAGCTGCATGGCAGGAGCAGAGTCCCAAGTTGGGTGACAGTCACTGCCACAAGGCAGGGCAGGGACAGCTCCCACTGCCCCTGTGTGAAGGGCTGGATGCATTTGCAGAGCCATTCACTGGAATGGGAGACATTTCTCCAATCCCACAAGGGAACACAAAATGTGCTTTAACACCTCATCCAAGCCCAATACAAGAATTTCAACCAACCCAGCAGGTCTAGCTGATTTTCTTCTTCATCCTCTCTGTTGCAGACTAGTCACCTTCCACTCATCCTCCCTGCCCCCTTCACACCGTGTGTGTGTCATGGGACACAGCCAGGCTGCCCACACCAGGAGGATGCAGCCTTACAAACACTCTCCCACACACTGCCCCAGGCAGCGCCGGTGCCCAGCGCTGGCAGGACGCACCCAGCGCACACCTCATGCCAGGCACTGCCCTCCTCCTCCTCCTCCTCTGCCCGGTGCAGGGCTGGCAGCCCCCCAGCCCTGAGTGGGCAGGGGCAGGGCAGGAGCAGAGCCCAGGGCTGGGCAGGGAGCAGTGGGTGTCCTGCCTGGGGCGCTGGGAGCTGAGCTGGACCTGCACCACCAGGGTGGGACTGGGATGTGCTGGGCTCTCCTGTGTGTGGTGTTCAGCCTGGATGAAGGTTTGGCAGCTGGGGGACCTGTCCCAAACCAAGCATATCTGCTCAGAGGGGCCCAAACATCTGCCTGCACAAGCTTTTCTGCTGTGCCTCATTGGCACAGCTGCCAGCACAGCTGCCAGCACAGCATGGTGCCAGGTTGCTCTGCTCCCAAACTTGCCCAGGGCGTTGCCAAACTGGCACTGCGGGGGGTTGGATGTTTTCTCACTTGCTGTTTACCTCAAATATGTTTATATATATTTATTGTATACAGTTATATATTTATTTCAAGTAATTCCAGAAGTAGGCAAGTAACAAATTTATGCTTTTATCCATCTTAAAAATCATAGTTGTAAAGGCCCTGGTGGCCCTGCCTTGCATCTGGGACTGGAGAAATGGTTGGAAGACAGAGATGCAAGGAGGCAAGTGCTTTGGCCCACTGGTGAAAATTGCCAGTGTGGCCCAAGTGCAGCTCAGGAGGCCTCAGCAGAGACTTGACAAATTTTTGCTGACAAAACTCCTCTGAAGCTTTGGAAGTCGTTCACCTCTTATCTGACACTTCTGCAGCTCCTAGGGAGGACATGATCACTCACCACATCTTCCTCACAGAGGGAATGGATCTGTTCCCTCCTGCTCACAGAAGCACAGGAGCCCAGAATGGGTAAGGCTGGAGGGGACCACAGGGGTCATATAGTCCAACCACCCTGCTCAAGCAGGGTCACCTCGTCTGATGGCTTCTGATGGCCCTGTGGCAGAAAGGAGGTACCAGAGATGAAAACCAGGGACTGAAAACATCCCCTGGCCGTAGTTTTCTCTGTGAGGGGGTGTCTGGGTAGAAGGAGGGTTATCTGAGAGGCAACAATCCCAGACTGGGGTGGAGGGGGGAGGTACAACGTTAAATGAGCACTAATTATAACAGAAGTGGGGATATGGAGGGAAGCTCTGTTGTTTAGAGATGACGACACGGCACGGAGATGGTAAAAAAATAGTTTGGAAGAGTGTTTGGGGCATGATGCCATGGAAAGCCATTCTTGGAGAGCTGACCTCATGGTTCCCCAGAGAGAAACTCAGACAGGAAGGTGGTAGAACCCAGAGGTGGCTGGAGCTGGTGACAGGGACTGCCAGCCTGTGAAGGGCACGAGAAGGGACAGGAGACAAATGAGAGAGCCACAGAGAGACCTGATATCAGGGACACGGCATTTGCAACAGGGAACAGGGAACAGGCATGTGTGGAGCTGATAAGGATTCAGGAGAAGCTGCAGAGGGACTGGGGCCAGTGAGCTGTGTGCAGAGACAATTTAAACAAGAGCTTAAACCGGGAGTTAAGACAGCAGATAAAGGGCCTGAGGTTAAGAGAGGGAGGAGGGGAATATCTCTGCAGACAGCCAAAGAAAAAGGGAACTCACTTAGGGCTGAAGGGGCTGTGAGCCTTGAACCAGGCAGAAGGAGATTGGGAAGGGCAAAAAGACTGGGGTGGACAGGAGGAAATGCTCAAAAAAAGGAATGAATCCAGAGAAATGAGCATGTATCAACCATGACAAGCTCTGCCATGAGACCCAGAAGATCCATGAGTCTCACCCCTGTTTTTTGTTTTTGTCAGCAAATACCCATATAAAACCTTCAGGCAAAACATGTTTCAATCTCACTTCATAAAGAGACCAGGACTTTCATGAAGAGACCAGCTGGTCACCCTGGATTCCCTCTGTCCCAGCTGGTGGAAGAAGAGGGGCTGTAATGCATAATGAGAATGGAGCAAGACCCAGGTATTGACCTGTTGTGTGGCTTTTTTCAACTGCAGAGAACTGCTCCAGACAAGTGTATTAAGAGAATTGTGTTAAAGCTTTTAAGTCCAGCCCTCCACTGAGAAAAGCCAGCCTGAAGTTAACCCAAACAATCTTGGATTTCAAAAAACTGAGTTTACACATGAATATATAGTCCTTTGGGGTGTAAAACAGGGAGTTCTCAGCTGATGAACAGACCTTGTACCTTCTGTTTCCCTCCTGTTGCTCTCATCTATCTTCAAGCACCTCAATTCCACTCCAAAAGCAAACATCATAACCTCAGCTTTCCCAGGTCTGTCACAGCCCCTCCAGCTGGAGAACTTCCTTCAAGTCTCTCCATTACTTAGGAACGGAGCATGAGAGGGAGGCATCATCCCTCTTCAGCTGAGCACCAAATAGAATCTTCCAGGCCCCCCATTTGATGTCCCCATGTCCATTGTATCAGAGGACTCAGTGCTGTAGTTTCAAGCCCAGTATATCTCAACATCCAGCACTGACCACTGACAGTGCGGACCAACAACACGAGGAGATGTTAACTCAGCCCACTTGGAGGAGGTCAGTCACATAAATCACTGAGGCCAAATAATGCATAGGTCACATAAAACACCTGAGGAAGAAGACAGTGCCTGACCACAGCAGGTGGGTTCCCAGTGCCTCTGTCTGGTTGGGACCACCAAGATGCTGGAAAAGAGAGCACACCAGCTGGGTACTCAGCTACAAAGAGTGGGGACATTTGGCTGACCCTGATCTCCTCACACCATTGCCATGTAGACCTCCTCTGACTGGGGAAGACATAAACACAAGTAAGAAATTAAATCCAATCAGGTGGCATTGCAGGAAAGTTGGACCATGACTGAAGATCTTGGGACAGCAGTATCTGACTTGGTTTTGAATCCTGCAGGTGGGACTGATTTCTGCAGAGTCAGCACTGGAGTGAGAAAGATACTGGAGGGGAGGCCCCCAAGGCAGTGAGCCTGGGGATGATAACAGGGGTCTCAGAGCTCTGAGGGGAACAGGAGATTCTGCAGTGATCCTGTTCCTACTCCACAGCTGTAGCAACAGCAGACACATAGAGATCTTTTCCAAAGTTCCTAAATAACTTGGGCCTGAAAGTGGGACTTAAACATAGGAACTGGAAGCACCAGAGTGCTTAGACTCTTCAGCCAGAGAACAGTAAAGATTTTCAGAGGGTGTAGATTAATTTATTCAGTGTCTGGGCATCAGGCTATCTGTCTAGAGAAAGATTTGGATGTAGTGAAACATATGCTGGGCATGCAGTGCCAACACAGGCCATAAAACTGGATATTTGGGGCATGATTCAGTTATCCAAAACAAGCAGGTCTAAGCGATGCTTGAGGTACCTAAACCAGTCAGCAGATCTGACATGGGACCTTCAGGAGACCCTTGTCCTTCCAAAAGTCAGCTGGAGGTCAGGAGGAGCACCCAGGTCATTTAGGCAATGGAATCAATCTCCTGATGTGAGACACTGGAGTGAGTTTGGGAACCCCACACAATGTCTAGACACATCTCCCTTTACCCAAATACTTTGATCTATGTCTGGCATCCAGCTGGCCAGCAGTTCTTTTGCAAGGACTTTGTAATCTAAGTAACTTGGATGGTTTGGTAAATGTTTTCTGGGCAACTGAAAAAATATCTCTGAGATATCAGACCTGGTCCAGACAAGGTCTAGATCCACTCCACTGCTTTGGGTCTGTTAGATGCCCATCTCACTTGTTGCACTGGGGTCTTGGTGATTAGGAAAGTATCAAAAAGCAGCAAAAGGAGGAAGACCCAAGGCGGTGGACAGGCACAACCTGTGAGGAATCAAGGTCTTGATCAATCCCGTTGGATTCTGCCCTGAGCATTTAGGATTTTGCCCTCTGCATTTTAGCCCAAATTTTACCACTGGTGTCTTCAAAATGAGGCTGCAGCTTTGAGAAGTGCCAAGGCATTGCAAACCCTTCTGACAGATGTTAGACTTGTCTGATCCTGGTATTTCTTTCCACCTCAGTTTTCCCTTCTGCACAATAAAATCTTATCTACCTCATGTGGGCTCTGCGATGACGAGTAATTAATGTTAATGCAGTGCTTTCAGATCATCCTTGGACCAACTTAAAGCTGCAGAACTTAATGTCCAGCATAAGCAAGGGGACGATTGGGGATACAAACAGGTCATATGGCTAACCCAGGACAGGCATACATAATTGCAAAATATTAATTACTGTTTACTTATTATCATGAAGCCAATAGCAAAACCAGCTGCTTATCTTCCTCAGCCATGACTCAGAAGGAGGATGATGGCTGATCAAGATAGAGGTGCAGAGTCCAGTTAGTCCTGTACAGTGACACACGTGCATTTCTATGTGTATTTGTGTGTGCATGTGCAGAGGCACCTGACACAGCAGGGACCAGGCCAAAGCAGGCCATACTCATGACAAAGCCATGCAAGCTGAAAGTCCATGGAGATGAGCAAGAACTCACCTTGCCAAAGACCCAGATAGGAAAACGGATGTCTAGCAATGATTCATGTGTTTGAAAATGATGCTCATGAGAGACCATGTGTCACACAGAGAATTGAAAGATTCAAAGCTGTAATGAATTACTGTGAATGATTAAAAAAAAATGCTGTGCTTGAAAACGTCATTGTCAAAGATGCCAAACCCTGCTTGAGAGGCAAAAGAGAAAGAGGCAGGGAGAACAACAGCCAGGAATGGAAAGCTTGGCAGACAAATGGAGAGGAAACTGAGCTCAGTGTTTTGTTGTACATTGCCAAATCCTTTGCAGGATGATAGAAATGAGTTTTGGATTGAGCTTTGAGTGAGCTGGTGGTCACAGGACTGCAGCAGGATGGGTCTTCCACAAGTAAGAGCCACACAGGTGATATCCTCTGGTTAATAGTTCAGGGCTGACCATGTCATGAAGCAAAAGGGGTGGACTCTATTGGAAAAGCAACAATTCCAGCTAAACCCCAGTAGAGAAGCTTAGGAAGGGCCCTGAAGAGTGGTGAGGGGAACGGAGTTTGGTGCTGCTTGCTGAGGTCTCAGAGGAGGGGTGAAGGGCTCACACTGCTTGGTCTAGTGGAACTATTCTTTGCAAGGAGCAGTGGAGAAGAGGGAAAACATGGACAAATATAGAAGTTTTGGGAAAATGAGACCAGAGGTTTGGTTTGGGAAATCTATGCCATGGATGATGAAGAATTTAGCATTACAAAGTTTTTCAGGCATTTTCAGGTGTCTTCAAATTATCATCAGACCTCAGAGGACCTACCAAATCCCCTAGGCATTCTCAAACAGCTCAAATTGCAGCCTAGCATTTCCATTTACATGCAAAATTGTCTTCATGTGAGGGCTTGGAAGAGTGGCCTGAAAGCCCATGGCTGTGTCCCCTGCTGGGCCACTTGCAGAGTGCCAGGAGCCTATCGGCCACAGGGACTTTCTCTGCAGGTTGGTCCGGAGCCAGGTGTATCCACTGCCAGCAACCAGAACAGCTCTGTCACTCACACACCCGTGGAAATACACACATGGGATCTAAACAGGTCCTTAGAACAAGAACAGTTATGAACTGCAAAAGCAGGATCCACAAGCCCAAGCCCATTTGCTTTCAGGGGTCTTTAGTTAATGTCAGTGACTATGACATACAAGTCCAAGGAGGTTATGCAAGCTGATGCTGCTCAGTGAGGAGAAAGAGGGGCTGCTGGTGTGCAATGGGACCAATGCAGAGCAATAACGCAGGTGCAGGTCAATGGCAGGAGCAATGGGGTGCAAGTCAATGGCAGGAGCCAACAGCTCCCTTCACATGGAGAAGTATCAGCAGGACAAAGTTGGTTTATGCCCAAAGTCCACGGGGTCCTCAAGTTGTTCCCTCTCTGCCATGCAGAGCCCAAAATCAAACAAAACTAATCTAAAATGGGCAGTGATGCAATGTCCTCCACAAGCTGCAGGGGAAAGCCAGAGGACTCCCTAGAGCCCACATTTTGGAGATAGTACTGCAGCCCTTGGTGCAGCAGCCCTGTATTTCACCCACCATTCACCAGGGTAGAGAACCAATTTAAAGGCAATCATCAAACATTTTTGCTGCTGACCTCTGCCTAACTCCCCAAGAAAGATGTACAGCAAACATCAGAAAATGACTGCTGTTCTCTGAGACACAGTGACATCATGATATTCCCCTCCAACCCTGGTGTCATGATCTAGCTCCTGATTATATTCTCATCTGGAATAAAGAGGTCTAGCCTAAGAAAATACACTGAAGCTTCACTGGGTCTTTGAGATACAATCAGTCTGGAAGGCCCAAGTCTGATGGGGAAGTCTCCTCCTTACACTGCAGATGAAAGTTCAGAGCAGTCCAAGTCCTTGCACAAAGCTGTTCAGAGAGTCAGGAGCTCAAACGCCTTTTGTCTGACACCTCAGCCACCACCTGATAACTTTGAGTGTATTATGCCCACTTTCCTCTTCATTAATTCCTTCCCAACAACTCCTGGCTGTGGTGGAGTCTGTGTTTGCAGCCTGAACATCACAATGTGTTCTGCTGCTTCCTGAGTGCTCTCAGGAGCATTCCTTGCTCTCAGTAGCAACATTGCTTTTAGGAGCAATATCCTTCCTTAGTGCTTTCAGTCACCCCTTTGAGATTCTGCTAAGGTTCTTGCACTGTCAGAATTCCATTGACTTCAACCATTCAGAGAGAACAAACAAGTTAAACACAGACTTATTTTTCAGAAGAAATATTTTAGAGCTCTTTCTATTCCCATCCCTCAAGCTCCTGGAACCCAGTATTTCTAAAAATCTCCAACAATCAACTTTTAAACTCTTTAAAACCATGTGTGGGCCCAGATCTACAAAAGAGAACCACTTTTACTCGGTTGCCTTCTTACAAAAAGCAGATGCTTATCTTGGTGATAGGTGCACTTAACAGCTTGGACTAAAAATTTAAGTCTTAACAAAGAGATTTTGTTACTATAGCCTCTTGACAGAGCTGTTTCATAGCCGTGAATTAATGTGGGTCATGTCCACATTGTAACACAAGCTTGATCATCAGACCTAAACGAACAGATTTAATGGCTTCAGAATAAATAGGACTAAACTGCTAATCACAAAAAATGCATTAAAAGGTAGATGTTGTGCCTCACTCTAGACCTGAAGTCTGATTGTATACTGTCTCTTCTGCCTGGAGGAGACACACCAGTAGCCATAAAGACTAGCGATTCCAGGGTGCTGAACTTGAGATTATGTCAGGGATCTCTAAAAGCAGGAACTTTCCTGCTCCCTGATGAATGGAGAGTCAAAAAGTATATTTCAGACATCCAATCTGTCTTTTATTGTCCAACAAGAAGCATAAATAAATAAATGATGAGTCATAGCATCTTCCTGTTTTTGCATCTTTAGCTAAGAGGAGGTAGATTTCCATCTGAGGAACTCCACCCCGTCTGCATCTATTGTCTTATTTGTCCTGGCTCCCACACTCACCAATTTTACACTCTCTCACACTTTCTGCAGTATTGTATCTCCTTCCTAAACCCTATGTGCCTGGAACAATTGACCTCTCTTCACAGCAGAGTAGCCAAACACCCCAACTGCCCTTGCAAGGGCACCCACCAGAAAGAGTCTGACCAGTGCTAGAGATTCAGCCTAATAGGGGTCCTACTTCTGGTATTTCTCTGTTCCCCAACACAGATCTGCTCATGTGGGCAGACCAGACCTAGGCACATTTTATCAAAAGACATCTGCAAACTGTCCTAGACTCATTCATGGGCTGGAGTCTTGCAGAAATCTGAAGCCCTCATGGCACAGATCTCTGTTTTAGCTGGTTTCACGCCACAGTGAAAGTTGTAAGGCAGATACAGGCCACGGGGGAAAGGAAATGCAAATGCACTTGCAAAGGTGAAGCCACTTAATCCTCATCTTCCACCATCTATCAGATCCCACAACTTCCTCTACTCTGAGATTCCTACTGACTCTGACCAAGACTCCACACTGGAAGAAGCCTTTGTGTCAGAAGGGACAGCACTGACAGCTCAGTGCACCCGGTGGGAACCCTCCCTTGTGTCCTACAGGTTACAGGAGGCTGCAGCAGAAAAGAGAGCGTGGGGGGTTCTTTTTTTCCCCAGTTCAAACTGAACTGTCCTCCAACAGCCTTCCCACCACACTTGTACTACTGGATCCTGTGTGGCAGTAATGGAATAAGGACAGTGGTTTCCAGAGAGAAGATTTGAAGCATGAGTTATAGGTTTCAACCAAAGGAATTATCAGCAAACATGGGGAATTTACCTTAGGAAAAAAAATCTAAATCAGTAATGCAAGTGCAAGTGAGCCTATGTGTTAGCAGAGGACGTTGTGGATGTGTTTACTCATCACCAGAGTAATTAGTGCATCGGAAGGCATTACTGCCAATCAACTAATGTAATAATTGACTATATGCAAAAGACTAATTCATCTCAAATGCGATAAAAGGAGTTTGCTTAACCCAGCCACGAAGGTGTTTAAACTCACCCATTTAATTTCACAATCAGGACAGGCTCAAACAGAAGAAACAAGTCAGTTACTATGTTTCATCTGACAGGTAATAATTTCTTATGATGTGTTGACTTAATTCTCTTGCAATCACATGAACATGCCCTTAATTAAGCACACAAAGGCAATCTGTCCTGACGAGCAGGGGAGAGAGGAAGTACAGTGAGGGATGACAGTGACAGAATCACACACAGGTTGGAGACCTGGGAATAAGAAAGGAATTTTATAGCAAATGGAAATGTTGTACTATGAGGAACAATGATCATGACAGTAAGGCCTGGAGAGGCAAGGATAAGCTCAGATAGGCTGAAGAAAATGCAAGGGTTAGAAACTAGTGGGATATATTAAGGGCTCTATAGAAAAGATTCTTGAATTACATTGGAAGTTGAAGAAATGCAGAACTGCTCTTAGCAGGAAATGAGAACTCGTAGCAAGTGATCCTGGGTGCAAGAGGAGGAGTGTGGCCAGTGGACAAGGGAGTTGATCCTCCCCCTCTGCTATGGCATGGTGAGGCCACATCTCAAGTGCTTTGTCACTTCTGGGCTTCCCAGTTCAAGAAGGATGTGCAGAGGAGGGCTACAAAGATGGTGAGGGGACTGAAGCATCTCTCTTCTTATGAGGAAAGGCCAAGGGAGCTGGACCAGTTTAGCCTGAAGAAGATCTCAGTGTTTATAAATACCTGAAGGAAAGGTATCAGAGGATGAGGCCAGACTCTTTCCAGGGGTGGGATGAGTGTGTGACTGAGTGAAAGCTGGTACATCCCATACTGTGCTGCAGATGAAGGAAAGGTTAAACTGGGACGTCTGACCAACAACAGAAAATGTTAATATGGGCTGGGACAAGAGTCCAGAATGGGATAAACACAGGTTGAAGCCAAGTGGGCAGAATTTAATAAACCAGAGGTACTTAAGGAAGCAGTCAGAGACACTTCAAACCCATTAGTAAATATCTTTGAGAATGCTTGGCATTCCCATAGGACAGGTGAAGGGTAAACACAACATCTATCTTTAAAATGCAGGCCCAGGAGGACACCAGGAATCCCATCTCAGTCAAGCCACATTATGTACCAGGAAAGATCCCTGCCTTCCCAGCTGATTGATCCATTTGTAAGTGCTGGGAACCTAATAAGGTGATTGGTACAGGTAAGATGGTTTGTTGAGGAGAAAACACATCAAATCAAACCTGTTTCCTGGCAGATCATCTTGTGGTCTGGGAGGAGGTGGGACATGAGGTACCACTGTTGTCATTCTCCAGCATGAAATCCTCATACAAAATCAGCAGAGAACAGCTGCTGTTCTGGTTAAAAGAGATTTGTTATTGGAAGCTTTCTTCTATGAATTGTGCTCTCAAATACAGGCACATCTCAAAATGATGCACAGAGGGGCCAGGCTTGGACATCATTTTGGTCTGTACTTTTACTGATTCTCAGGCAGGAAGAAAAGGAGCCTTACAGCGAGTCTGGGAGGGCTCCAGAGAACAGGCTCAGGTAGAATACAAATTACTTCATTAAAGCAAACTAAAAGTCTATAGTGTCATGGGGAAAAGGGTGGCTATCATGTGGTTGGTAGGGACAGGAGAACCAGAACTAGGTTATGGGAAGTAATTCTTTTGCTTTTTTCATTGCTGATAGTGTTGGACCTGGAATCCAGTGTCCAAATGCACTTACAAGCTAGAAGAGTCAGGACAGGAGAAGAGCTGGAGGTTTCCAGTGGAGAGTTCTGGTGTGAGTTGCAACCTGTCTGGGGCACAGCTCCCAGCTGGAAGAAATCCAGCATGAAGACAACAAGCACTGCACACAGCAGGGACCTGGGGGCAGAGTTGGGCAGCCTAAGAGAATGAGGGTCTTGCAGGAATCACCATGGTGCTGGAGCCAGGATTTGCAGTGTCCCAGCTCCAGCAAGTGCTGCTACAACAGACTTCCTTTCCTAAGCCCATCCCAAGGTTTTGTGGCCACATTCTTTGGGGTATTCGCAAACTTAGGGGAAAATAACACTGTTTGTGGAAGGGCATTCTCCCCTCACAGACCTCGACTTCACAGCTTCCTCCTGTCGTACCCATCTATAGCATGGACTTTTCTCCCTGTGCTTGGGTAAAATAAACCCAAGGGGTGGGAGACACTGGCTGGGAACAGAAAAATGCATGTGTTCAACAAGAGGGGCCAATGGAAAACCCACAGGAGCAAGACAAGTAAGGTAAAGGTAAATCCCCTCAGTCCAGTTCCCTGACTAATGCCCTGGGTGACACAATGCAGGTGAGTCAGCAAGGAGGAGGGAGATCCCTCTGCTTGAGCTCCCCACAGGGTCCCTGACCCCCTTGCCACCCCCTAGTTCTGCTGCCAAACCCTGCTGGGCACACCTGGAACAGGGACAGCCTGCTTCCATATATTTACCCCCTCCCCAGAAGTGTCACCTCACCTTGTGCTCAGTCACTCCACACCTAAGAGACCCCACCAACTCATGACACAAAAGTATTATTCATCAGCAGCTGGGAGAAAGGGAAGTTGAGGTTTACTTTCACAAGGAATTTACTTTTTTTTACACCATTCCCTGCCTCGGGGGATGCCTCTGCAGCTGGCAGTGAGTAGGATAAGCCAGGACTGTCACAAAGGAATCACATCTTCCTAAATCAGATGGATGTTTTCCCATGCTAGAGATCCTCACCAGCCATGCTGGGCTGCTGCCACAGAAGTTTGAAGGGATTCAGTGGGCATTCAGCCAAAGAATAGATTCATACCAACATTAAGGGTTATGCTGAGTGTTACCTGTCCACAACTTGAGCCCTGTGAGCCACTCGCCACTTCTCCACTTCTTTTCCAAAGCCTGCCCCTAGACTGCTCCCCCACACCACTTACTGGTGCAGAAGGGTCCTTTGGAGATGGGTTCATCTCTCAGCCACAACAGAGCACTCAGCACAGAGCTGTACAGTTTGCT
Organism: Petroica traversi; assembly: GCA_025920805.1. Classification (NCBI taxonomy): domain Eukaryota; kingdom Metazoa; phylum Chordata; class Aves; order Passeriformes; family Petroicidae; genus Petroica; species Petroica traversi. The sequence goes on along the minus strand of JAHLSL010013733.1, from coordinate 15,002,746 downwards.
CTGCCCCTGCTCATGAGCTGGAAGCACTCAGTACCTCATTTCCATTACTCCTCATTTTTCCCCCAGTTTGCAAGCAGAGCATGTGGGACATCAGCTCCACAGCTCCCTGCATCCGAGTTTGGACCTTCCTTCCTCATATTGCCTAAAAGTAGATGGATTTTTTTTGTTTAACTGGAAGAGAAAAATCATCCCAACCCACCCAGTTAGCATGGCTCCTGGAATATCCCTCTAGTATTTAGCTAAAATCCCACCCCAACTTTTTCCCAGTTCTCCTTGCCCAGCCCAACATCTCTCTCCACATCCTGCTCAGTGGCAGGACTTGGTGCTGCCAGCCCCAAGTCCCCAGCAAAATACTAATGACACACACACTCCACCAACACACCCACACCTACCCCTCTCAATTCCTCCTGCAGAGAGATCCCTCCACTGCTTAGACTTCCCAGGGAAGCCACAGCACCTTGTCTCCAGCTCAGTCCTACAGTGAGTGTTCCCTGAGAACTCCCACTGCACTGGGATGTGACACTCCCTGGGTCTCTGGTGCTAAAACCTGCTCTGGCTGATTGTCCTGAGACCAGCTCAGAGGTACACACAAATGGAGCACTGCTGGGAAAGGGTTAAAACCCCAGCCCTTGGATACTGGTGGGGAATTTTGGAAACCACAAGGAATTCAGGCTGCTTTGTAGCAGGGTGTACAAGCAAACCCAAAGACCCACAGGCAGTTTGCTGTGTGGTTTAGGAAGCTCTCAGCTAATTGCCACCTCCCGTCTGAGGTGGTGCTGGACTGTGTAGTAATTTAGATGCAAAACAAGATCAAGACATTCACCTGAACTCGATCAAGCCAGAAAATAGAATTTACATGCAACTTATAAACCTGCTCTACAGAGGAGGTTGTAAAACCAGAGACTCTTTGGTCCAAAGGACAAGGAAACAATTAATGTCTTCTTATGGGAAAGCAACTCCTACACAAACAAGACATCAGATTTAGTGCAGACCCAACATGTATATGAGGAAAGCAAGCTTTGTGAGGTATTTATGTTATTCAATGAGATATTATTGTGCAAGAAATATTATATATCTTGTTGGTTGGGAGCAAAGATGTAGGAGGGTATTATTAGAGCCTTTAGAGACATTAGATAGGTCACAAAAACCCAAGCCTACATTGTGCTTGAGAAAGATGCTGGTTTAAGAAATATGCAACTTAGAGAAAGGCAGCAGTGTTAAGTACAGACAAAAGACATTGCAAATTTTGAAAATTGTGAAAAGCACATTCCTACGGGAGCACTTTCTATTCCCCAAGCATCTCAAGCTGAGAGCTGTCTGAAAAAGTTTCTGTGAATGTTGTTATCTTTCTTGTTCAACACTCCAGCTAGCCTTCATTATTCCTTAATTGACTGTGATGACAAAACTCTTGGAAGAAGTTTAGTGGGGTTTTTCTTCACCTTATAGAAACCTTTGTGTAATTACTCCTTCACTCCTTTGTTTTACATAAATTTCAGAGGGTTTATGTTTAATATGCCAAGCTCCCATATTGCCAGCATGGCAACTCACAAAATACAGAATATTTGCAAGAATCAGGAAATATTTGTTTGGCAGCACATGACAAGATCCTTAGGAAATTCAGAAAGACCAGAAGGATATTAGGAAGAAAAAGATAGGGGGATTTAAAAAAATAAATTGTCAAGACTTACTTCAAGGATTAATATAATTTAAAAGACAACTTTCATGCTGGAGGACTTTTATACACATAGGAAAGTTTGTCCAGTTTATCAGGAACAAAATCTTTACTTCTGCAAGACCCTGGAGAATCTAAAATGGCATCTCACCTGTTGAAATTAATTCAGATAATTTCTCTACTCCAAAATAAAGGAGAAGCAAAAATAATTTTTCAAAGAACAGAAAACTCCACAAAGCTACAACCTGAACCTTTCAACAAGTGAACTCCACAAGGACACTGACTCATTGCAAGGACACAGAGGCAACACAAACAACCTGCTTCAGATCCAGACAAGTACAAAATAATTGCACTTTCTTTCTTACTGGATTTTTGAAAAGAAGTGATCATAAAAAAGCCTCTGAACTGAACATGTAAATGTGTCCTCTATCCTCATCTCTCAGCACTCATCACACCCTCTCTGTAAACAACCTCAGCAAGACAAATAACAGAAATAAAGGAGTTTATCACATAGCACAATTGCCAGACTCAGCAAAGTTTTAGCAAAATGACATATCAGAGGCTTCTGTGCTCTGGGTGGAGCAAAGCATTTAAAACACTATCCACAAATCAGACTGTCACCTTCATAGATGTTAATGGATTTTTTCAAACATTCTCATTAATTCAGCATATCCCTGTTAATCTCATGATTGGGACATTTTCCTCAAGATGAAACACAAACAAAATTTCAATGAGAAAGAAACCCAGTAGGATTTGGTTGTGCTTTAGCTACCTACTGAGGTCTCAAGAAAAGTCTTTAGATGACTTCTTCTGAATAATAGGCTTAGAGAACTTCTTTGATTTCACAGAGCTCATTAATATCACCTGTGCTTGTCCATTCAGCCTGTGAGTTTTATCCTTGACATGCTCATAAGGATTCTCCAACAAGGAAATGGTGAAGTCTCCTATCAACTGCTGGTACTTGCAGCTCTTCTACTAATTTGGGCAAAAGGGTGAGTCCACTCAGAGCTGTAATCCCTGCAAGGCCTTTCTGCAAAGGGCTTGCAGTTAGCATGAAACACACTTTGCTGTCTGCTTACTTTAACATCCAAAAAATCACCTTTGTCCCAAAAAACCCTGGGAAAAAATGTGCAGGAAGTGGAGTGGAAAACCTGTCTCCATGAACCATAGTTAAAATTCAGTATGTTAGGAAAAATAAGGCCTGAGTGGTGCTCACACTGAGGTGAGATGCTGTAAACTAAAGTGGATCAAAGAGTTATTGCATTCCAGAGAAAATGGCTGCCCCACTTCTAAACTGTGCCCTGAATTACCAAAGCCTTTCGGCACATCAGTCCTGGGTTTCACAGACAAGATTTCAAAACTGCAAATGAACTGCAACTAATGGAACTGGAATAGAACCAAAACAGCAACACAAAAGAAAGCCCCTGCCCTTGCTCAGAAATTACAGAGAACCTGAATCCGCCCAGGTGAAGTGCAAGTGTCTCACCTCATCTGGATCATCCTCATTAAATCCCTGCCCTCAATATACTTTCCTACTCTATCGTCTCTTCCACTCTTCCTCCTATCTTTCAGTGAGACCTCTCAGAAACATGGCCTCTCTGAAAAAACTACACATATTGCAAGACTTTATCCAGCTCCCAAACATATTCCATGATGTTGTGATTCAGTAATCTCTCCTCGTGAGCAAATAGAGATATTGCAGTGAGTAACTGCAGCTTTTCATTTCTTCAAGCCACAGCAAGTATTTTTAGAGGAATCAGATCCTTGTCAAACAACAGCAGTAGCATCACAGCCAAGGTTCCTGGAATTGCCTTTTGTCTTGTTGCTACCAGGTAAAACTCAAGACAGTGCAGATTAGCAGAGAAATAGATGACATTGAGGATGTTTGTCAGCATTGTGAAAAGTGAGGATCAAATCTGAGGCCACTGTATTTACCTCCCAGAATTAACAAGCCAGGCTTGTGATGCAGAATCATAGAAAAATGGAGCTGGGGATGTCTGCCTAGCAATTCATAGATACCTGGGGCAGGATTAGTGGATTAGTATTGCTCAATATACTTTTATTAATCCAGAAAAGGAAGTGAGCAGTTAGGTGACAACCGGTTCATTGCTCACACCCTTCTCAACTGTGTTTATGAATATATTAAATAGCAATGACCATAAATTAACACTAGTTAGTTACACAATAGTAGAGAACTGGGATGCAAAGTGACCTGGAGAGAGGCAAGAAGGGGTCAGTCATTTCCTTGTGATTACAGGCAGATGTTTATCTAGCCTGTTCTTTGAGATTCCCATGCTGGGAATATCAAGCCTGCCCAGACCACGCATTCCAGCACCTAGAGATCCCACTATGACATTGTGATTTCTACAATGCACTCTCCTAATTTTCTACCTCTCCAACTGAGAGAACAGTTTCTTCCTTCTATTTTAGGTGTTTAAAAGTTAGCATTGGACCCCTTTCACTCTTCTCTGTGAAATAGGAGCGGTTCGTTGTCTCTCACCTCAGTATTGGGCCCTAAGTAATTTCTTCTGCAAGGACACATCTCTTTAGAGATATTATACCTGTACACAGCCCTAAAGCATATAGAAACTTTCTCTTCTTACTCGCCTCTTCAGACCATGTACAAATAGACCAGGAGACAATAGACCACAGTCTGAAAAACCTCTGCTCTAGACCAAACAACCCTGTCCCATCCATGGATCATGTTCTCTCTCCCTCCGGTCTCTGTTGCATTCCTCTGAACTCTCTCCCACTGGTATGTAACCTTCCTGCAGGGCAGTGCCCAGACCTGGTCATATTACTGCCATGTGGGCATGATCCACACTAAAAAATTGTTGAAACTATTTCATGTGTCCTACAAACAATTCCGTTGTTTATACTTCCCAGGGATGATTAAATTTTTGTTTCTTTTTTGCAACACCATCACTATTGACCTATGGTCAGCTGATAACTGCTACAGCCATCTGCAAAGCCCTTTCTGTGCAGCTGCTGGCTCCCCAGGTGTCTGCTTTCCTTTATTTGCACAAAGGACTGTCCCTGCATCCACACCGAAACCTGCGCCAACCTCCTTGAAATAAATCCCTTCTCTCTCGTCAGAGCAAACAAATACAGTGAGCAAAGAGCTGACATGGCTGGGCACGTCACAGTGAGCAAGGAGGGACAGCAGGGGGTCTGTAACACTGGAAAATAAAACTCCATAATGCCAACTGAAAAGGAAAATATTTTTATTATTCAAAACATGCTTAGATCAGCCTCTCCCTGAGCAACCTGACCACCACAGTAGTCAACTCACTGGCAACATCTGTTCCATAAGTGATCAGCCACATTGTTTTTTAATTAAATCTCTGCTTACAAGTGGAAATTTCTCACAGCACCTCCTGGTTCCTTGTTTATGTTCTGCAAGATGCAGCCCAAACATCACAACTCTCATAAGAACCTGGACAAATGAGGGTGGAATTGCAACCCTAGCACCACGCAGCTCTGGTTACCACGGGTGCACAAGGAAATTCAGGCAGGGATTCCCAGAAGCAAAAGTGAAAATTGCAGCTTCCCCAGTCCCAGAGCCATAACCAGCACAAGCTGCCTCCCTGCAGAAGCCCCCTCCTGAACTACGCCCACCTGAACATTGCATTTCTTCTGTGGAGGGAAGGGATCCTCTGAGCTCCCAGCAAGGTGGAACTTAAACATCCACCTGGGGCTTTACACTTCAGCAGCCTGGCAGGTGAGGTGGATAAAACAGGTCATGGCATCTCTCAACGGCAGTGACCAGCAAACCCATCAGAGTCATCCTGGCCTTTCATATGCTCTTCAGCTAAAGCTGAAATTCAAAGCAAAATAGCAGGAAGAAACAGGAGGATGGATGAAGGGGAAGTCAGAAATTTTCTATAGTATGTATACTTTTCTTTTGTTATCAAAAGGATACAGTCTGGAGAGTCTTGACTTTATAACTTTACTCTGAGATGTCCCATGGAAGTGACACAGGTGTGACACAGGCTTCCCAGAGAAAGCTGTGGATTCTCCATCCCTGGAAGTGTTCAAGGCCAGGCTAGGTGGGATGCTAGATGACATCACTGATGACAGAAGTTTTGATATTATTCACTTGAATTTTAGTATCAGGTGGACCTTTGAGCAACCTGGCCTAGTGGAAGATATCCCTTTAAGGTCTCTTCCAACCCAAACCATTCTATGATTCTGTGACTGAGGAGTGAGTGCTTTAGCACCCAGGAGCCCTACAGCCTTCCCTGCTGTAGTTTATCATGCAGGACACTGTTCACACACCTGGCATTCACAACCAGGTATCAGGTTCTCTTGCAATTGCAAAATACTTGTAGTTTAAAGGTACCCAAAAGAATGTAAAATGCTAAGTTTCTCCACAAGCACAGCTTCTGCAGCATGAAAGAGCGTGGCAAGGACCCCAGAGCTCAGTGAGGGGGATGGGGCAGCCCCACCTCACCAGGCTGAGCAAACCATGCCAGGCAACAGCCAAGCTTGCACTACATCTCAGCAATCTCAGCAAGAACAGCCCAGCCTCTCCCATAACAAGAGGGAGGAAGGCTGGAGAGGGTTGATGAGAGTACCTGTGAGGCCCTGGGATGCTGCATCACCCCCATTTGACCATCCCCTGGGAGAACTCATGCCACACAATGAGCCAGCAGTGCCACTGAGCCAGAGCGAGAGGGCCTTGCAGGTATTTTTCTTTCTTTTGGCATCTGCAGTGTCTGTTTCCAGCCCATTAGCTGTTCTGTCACTGCCTAGGTGTGGATGATTCCACTCCAGGGGCCCAGATGAGGCCCCATTGATGGATTAACCACCTCAATAGGCAACGTGAAAGGCAGGCATGATTTGTGCACTCAGCTGCCAGGAGGAATTGGATGTTAATCTCATGCTGATATGGGTCACATCCTCAGCTCACAGCCTGAATCACATCCTCACCTCACATTCCTGACCCACCTTCTAGCACAGTCCAGCCCCATTAGCAAGGAAATGGTGAGGGCAAATTCAAGCACATCAGAGACACCAAAGGGGAATCTGTGCTTGAGAGTCCCATTATAACTGGTGGAACAGGGGTGCAGCTAAGCAGTCTTTAAACCTGGCCCACAGAAGGAAAATCTTAAGCCCTGCCTTCTTTCTTTTAAAGAGTTTGGAGAAATGTTTCTGAAGATGGACATGGACAAAGAGCCATCAAACCACAGCTGCATGCATTTGTTTTCCTGGCCCACTAAAAACAACCTTCCCAGAAATAGCAAACCCCTCCAAATAACAGGAACCAGGTCTGGTCCTCAATTTGGTGAGTGCCCTGCAAAGAAATTGCATAAGAAACTTCTGATTACATAAAGTGCATTGCACAATGCATTATATAAAGCTCAGGTCATGGCCTAATCAACCAGCACTCAGCTCTCTTACATCAAGAAAAATTAATCTGAGGAGCAGCAAGGAGGGGGGAGGAAGAGGAGGATGCTCTGCTTCTCTTGGGAGGCGTATGGCACTGACGTGGCCCACGTGCCTGCTGAGCACACCTCCCTCCCTGAGCCAGCCCAAGAGCAGCAGCTTCCAGCAAGACTCCAGCTTTTGGCTCAAAGGCCACCTGCAGGATACCTGAACAGGGCAGGGAGGGAGATTTATGCATCCCTCAGAAAACAGACCCATAATCACTACCACCTCAGCCTTAACCTCTTCTGGCTCCAACACGAGTGCCCAGAGGCACAGGGTGTCCATCAACCTCTGCAATGCGCCTTGGAGGGGAGAAATTAGAAACTCCTCATGAATGCATTGCTCGAAAAGGCCTGGTTTTCTTTTCTGACACTTTTTGATTCGAATCAGCAGGAAAGAGCCAATGGGAATGTTTCAGTGTTGACAGTGATAGAGGAAGTTTCACACCAGCACTGGGAAACCAAAACAATCTGAGAATTCTATGCTGAATCTGGTGCTAGAGGTGCTCCTAAGATACAAAACAGAAGCCAAAGGTCCCACTTCTCTGCCCTAATATACAGGTTTTCCATTTAAAAAGAATTTGGGTTTCATAGTTTTTAAAGCCCAAGAACAACATTAAATTAGTCGCAGGATTTCCAATCAATCTACCACAGGTCTGGCAGGTGGGATCTGCTCCTTCTCTTGGAATATTTTGCTCTTTGAGATCCCTGAGGCTACCTGTGGCTTTAATACAACTCTTTCAATCAGTTTCAACAGGTCTTGTATTGGATTTTGAGCATTCAAGCACTCCAGGATTAGAAACATCTGCAAAAGCTTGCATGAATCCATGTCTTGCAGAATCAGATCAAATCAGCAGGGGTGTGAGTGAAAATAATTTTAACTACTGCAGGTCTCAGTGATAATAGGGTCCATTAAACAGGAAAAACAATAAATCTATTTGGGACATATGCTGAAAATAAACAGGGAGGTTTCAGCCATGCTTTGAAGTATCATGGACTGGCCCAGAGGCAAAGAAGTGCCAGGAACTGCTTGGTCCAGTGTGCCAGACATGCAGAGAAGTTTAGTGTAGCAGTGGCTGAGTATTGGAAAAAGAGGAGAAAGGCCCTCTTTGAGGGTTGATTTTGCAGCTGGGCTGTTTCATGGAAGGAGAGATGGGAATGCAGGAAACAGCAAGGGCAGTGCAGACAAATCCTCATGGGATATTTCTGAGCCTTGGAGGCAGATGGTTTCTAATAGCTCTTCCCATGAGAATAACCATAAAAGAACCTGAGAGGAGATAGGATTTTGTGTTCTGCCACCTTTCCCTTTGGTCACAGGAACACCAGCTGTCACCAGGGGAATAGAAGAGGTGGGCAGATGGAGGGGTGTTTCAACACCCTGGCACTTCCCAACACAATTGTCAGCACATTTAGGGAGAAGCAAACCAAAAAAACAAACCAAAACCTTGCCCTGTGTAAGAAAATCCAAAGGGAAATCATGAGAGGTGAGAAGGAGACCAGAACATATTCCCTGTGACCAGCCATTGCCAGGGAGGGTGTTCCCACCATGTTTTCTGCAGAAAAGAATGAGTCAAGGAGAAGTTACCACAGACACGATGGGGCATGCAGGTGTGCGCAGGGAGACGGCTTCACTCCTTGGGTGAGAGGAATGGGGAGCATAACTCAGGAGACCTTCCTTGCAGCCAAGATCTCTATGGGTGAGGTCAAACAGGTCCTCAGGAGTCAAGGATTCTGCAGACAGATCAACATGCAGAAGCCTGGATTTGGAATTAGGACAAACTGAAACACTTGGAGCCTGCCTGTGCCCAAAAGCCATTGCAATAGCAATGGGTTTGGGTTGGAGGCAGAGGATGGGAATTGCTCCTAGCTACTCCTTCCACCCATCCTCCTTTCCTTCCAAAAATGGTGTTATCTAGGGGTTATTCAGTTCACAAAGGCTCACTGTGCCAAGGCTAGATTTTCTGAGTCTGTAGATGAAAAGCAAACCTGTGCCACCAGGGAGATCATACCTGTAATGCAAGAGTGAGAGGGCCCTTGCACAAGGGTTCCTGACAACCACTGCCCCATGCCTGGCCAAAAGCTGTGGGCTTTGGTGCTCCACATAAAATTCCCTGGGTAGACACAAGATGCAAACCCACGGGACACTCAGGTTGGCTACACCTCCTGTTTGTCTGGTTGGGAAACTGGTTCTGCAGCGTGACCAGGGAAACCTGGCCCCAGCAACGCCTGCACCAAATCCTCCCTTTGTGTGAGACAGCATTGAACAGGTGCTTCCACTCAGGCTTTCTCCAAAGAGTCTGTGCCACCCACACCTCTGTCCCACACAAACTGTGTGCTCAGGGGATCACAAATAATCCCTGGCACAAACAGACTTTGCGCCGTGACCTGGGGAGATAATCACTCACAGAATTCTTGCTAAGATCAGGCTTTGCAGCTTGTACTAACATAAAGGTTAGTTTATGTCAAACTAACATCAAAGCCAAGTGAAAGAAAACAGATTTGACCAAAAGGTCTCATAGTTGGTCCTGGCAAGTCTTAGCTACAGTCAGGCTATCCAGAATCATCTTTGATGCACAAGCTGATGGCTCACGGGGCTTTTTGTCACTGTGGGTTGTAGCACAGGATTGCTCAGATGCAAAAGGGAGGTGAGACCCTCTGGCAGAGGAAACCCCCATGAGCCATGGAGCACCAGGGGATTCCAGGGTCAGGGAATGGATGGGGAAGAAGACACTTTGCACCAAAGAACAAGGCTCAGAGGAGAGCTCTGCTTCAGCTCAGGGTCAAACCATGTGCCAAAGCAAAGTCACAGAAAATACTGGTGGCACATTCCTGGCCAAGAAACAGCTGTGTTGGTACAAGGTAGGCACTGCACAGTCAGAGTTCTTGGCAGTGCACTGGCCCATCAGGTTTTGGGGTTTTGTCAGGCCTCAGATACAATACAGGGGAGCCAGCACTGACCTCCTTCAGCCCATGGTCTTCACCCAAGGACCAGGGGGTTCCATACCCAAATCCCTTCTCTTCCCAAAGAAATGAGACACAAAACTGAAGTGATTGACCCCCAGGCTAACAGCCACTGTGAGTGTCAGACAGACACAGGTGAGATATCCATATCCCTCCTTTGGAAACCCTCCTTCTTGGCACAAAATAATCTGACAGAGAACACAGAAATCACTTCCATCATGGGCATGGCAGAGGGCTTCAGCAGGAGAGCTGGCAAGAGCCCTTCACCTCAGCACCCTCTCAGTTAAACATACATGAAAGGCTTGTGTTCCAGCCTCTGTAGGTGGGAGGGGAGCCAGACCTTGATCTCCTGAAACCACACAGTGGGATAGAGAGGTAGAAAGGTAGAAAATAGGAAGGGAGCCAGGGAAGGAAAGGAAGCCAGCTGTAGGAGAGCACAGAGCAGGACTACACACCTTCCCCTGGCTGGAGCAAACAGGGATAGAAATGGTGGGTATTTGGCTCAAAGAGCTGTATTCTCAGCGTGCAGTATTTTGGGAATTCCCCTGCTGTGCGGTGTACAGAATCCAGGACATACCAGTTAAAAACTGTTAATACCATGTTTCTAGATGGGAAAATCCACTGGCATTAGAGGTGCTGTCCCACAGCAATCCCCTTTCCCAGGCATCCCAGGGGAGCATCATCACCTGCATGTGACCAGCTGCATCCCAGAACCCTCACAGTGGAGTCCACCCCTCCCAGGCTCTATCATGGCAAAGAACCTGGTTCTTCCTCGCCTTGTTTTTGGTGTCCCATGCCTGGCTAAGGAATGGCAATGGAAAGTGATATATGAGTATAGAGGGAGACAAGTAGCAGTGACATTCAGAGTAATAACTACCACTGGACTTAATTAAACAGGCATTAGTCACTTTTTGCCACAGTAAAATATTTGCCAGCACTTTTCTGTCATGTTTGTTATTGCTATGAAACTTAATGCATTTTCAGGATCTGATCAATATGCACAAGATCACACACAGCATAAGGTTGTGACAGAAACAATCCATACCATGTGAAAGGAGGGATCCCAGTTGATTTGCACCAAGGAAAATCTTGTCTGCCTGACTCAGTTCAGCCAACAGACCTCTGATTTTAGTGACACTGCTGCTCAAAATCTCTGTCTTAGTATGGCTCCATTGCACAGGGGAGACCCTTTGCAAACAAAGTCGCATGTCAGGTTTTGGCCAGAGCAGAAGCAGCAATGTTGACCCAGAGCTCAGGTGAAAGTGCTGCAGAGCCAGCCTGGTAATGCTGTGTGCATGGCTTGAGACAGAAATGGCTTTTCTGCACCACTTTTCCTTGCTGCTTTCCTTCTAAAGCATGGGAGAAACACCAGCACAGTGCTGAGGGCAGGAGGAGGCAGGCTGACAGGCAGCTCATAAGTGGGCCTCTTCTTTGTCATTCTCTTCAGCCTCTTACCTTTTCAATTCCATTTCTTATCTGCTGGGAGAGCTTTGGGGCACCACTTGCTGCCCAGCCATCACCTGAACTTCCTCTCTGTGGCCTCTTTTTTCAAGGGCAATGAAACAATCCAAGGCAAGGGAAGCTGACATCTTCTTGGAGGCGTGGACAGAGTACAGACCGTGGAGGATATCGTGGGAACACTCATTTTCCTGTCCTTGGGTCACCCAGGAGCACCTTGCACCTTCAGCTGTTGCTGTGCACTCTCCTCTCTCTGCTTGTGGGGCTTGGCTCCATCTCACGTCAAGATCAGTGATAAAAGCAGGGAATAAATAAATACAGTAAATTGAGAAAGATCAGCTAATCAGGCCAAGTGCAAATGCTACAGAGTCATCCAGAAAACATCCTGTAACGTGCAAACAGGAACTGATAGAGATCCTCTTCCAAGGGCTGATCTTGTTCATAACTGATGGATTCCCCTGGCCAAAACCACCTCCTGTATATCTGGGTGTGAGCACTGCTATCTGCTGCTGCATCATGCACAGCCCAGATCTCTCCTGGGCCGAGGGCAATTCCCAAATTGGAGAGAATGGAAGCATCAACAGGGCAGATCTGTTGTCCTCATTAGCCCATCCTGTCAGGGAGCATTTCAGGATGAAAGTGGGGGAAGAAACATGCCTTTTTATCTCGTCACATTCTTGCATATGGAAGGGAATAACTGAATCCCTGTGGCAAGCTCTGCCTGGCAGAGCAAGCCCAGCTCAGAAACTCATGCTGCAGCCCACAAAAACATCATCTTGGGAAGATCTCCTGGGAGTCTCGGCACAAAAGGGCTCTGTGCCTGGCAACAACTACAACAGTGGAAAAAAAGCCTCACTGTGGAGGCTGCCTGGGTCTCAAGGCACTGTAACACAATTAGTCTCACCAACTCACTTCCTTACCCTGGGGAAGGCGCACCACAGGAAGCCACCTGAACCTCTCACAGGAGGGGCAATGACGGGGAGGGCACCCACCAAATCAGGTGGTATCACACCCCACTTGCACTGCACAGGGCATTGCTGTAAAAAAGGACATTTTAGGGACCCTCAAAGAGGGGTAGTGAGGCAAGAGAGCAGCAGGATGAGGCAACAACTTGGGCAGCAAAAGACATGAACAGGAAACCTGCTCTTGGGTCAAGTTCTTTAGTCCAGGCCCAATCACAGCACTCTATCCCATTCCTGTCATTACTGCTGCTGACCTTGCAGAGCAAACTCTGACATCCAGAGATCTGCAAGGCAGGTGGACAGTAACCATCAAAGCTGACCCCTGGCATCACTCAGGCTGAGGAGCTCCACACTCTGTGTGTCTGGTTTGTATGGCCAGGTTGTGGTAGCAGGGGGCTACAGGAGTGGCTTCTCTGAGAAGATGCTGGAAGCTTCCCCCATGCCTGGCAGAGCCAACGCCAGGTGATTCCAGGATGGACTCACCACTGGCCAAAGCTGGGCCAGTCAGGAATGACAGTAATGCGTTTGTGATAACATATTTAAGAAGAAAAAACAAATTATTGTGCAGATGTAATTGCATCCAGGGAAGAGCAGGGTGAGAGGATGTAAGAGGTGCAGCCCTGCAGCCAGGCAGGGCAGGGCAGGGCAGAAGGAGGGGCAGGAGCTGTTCCAGACTCTGGAGCTGAGATTCCCCTGCAGCCCCTGGAGCAGCCCATGGTGAGGCAGCTGTGCCCCTGCAGCCCAGGGAGGGCACGGGGGAGCAGAGATCCCCCTGAACCCCTGCAGGAGCCCAGGAGACTCATGCTGGAATATCCTGTTCCTGAAGGACTGCAGCCATGGAAGGGTGAGCCATGCTAGAGCAGTTTGTGGAGAATTGTAGGCATGGGATGGACTCACACTGGAAAGGTTCATGGAGAACTGTCTCCTGTGGGAAGGTCCCCATGCTGGAGCAGGGGAAGGACTCCTCTCAGGAGCAGCAGCAGGAGCAATGTGTGATGAAGTTACCATAATCTCCATCCCCATCTCCTTGTGGTACTGTGGGAGGAGGTAAAGCTGAGAAGGAGGGAGGGGTGGGGGGGAAATGTTTTTAAGACTTATTTTACTTCTCATTATCCTGCTCTGACTTTGATTAGTAATAAATTCAACTAACTTTTTCAGTTTGAGTCTATTTTGCTCGTGATCATATTTGATGAGTGATCTCTTTGGGTCCCTATCTCAGCTAATGAACTTTTGTTATATTTTCGCTTGTCCAGTTGAGCAGTGACAAAGCAGTTTTGTTGGGTGTCTGGCATCCAGCCAGGGTCACCCCACTACCCCCTGCAGTTCCCAGCCTAAGCCTGGCCATTCTCAGGGCTAGGATTTGATGAGCTCCTTGATGAGGCAGCAGTGTGCTCACACCTCAGAAATGTTCCCAAATAGCTTTTGCTGGCCAGGGTCTGCCTGTGGTATGAGGGAGGGCCCAGCAGACCCTGAATCCCTGCCTTTATTCCTTCAGGATTCCGCACTTTTCCCTGCTGCTGTCATCCTGACCATCTCACCTATGCCTGCAATCTTCCCTTTCCCAGCATGGCCATTTCTCACAGCACTGGGCAGGGTGTGACAGGATCACAGCTGGGATTCCAGACTCAGGGAGCAGGAGATTGCCCAGAGATGGGGTTACAGAGAGATGGAGTAATGATGGAGAGGAGGGATGGCTTACCCATGCCTTTTGCTTGAGCTCTAGTTCCACCTCACATGGCAAAAAAAAAAAAAAAAAAAAAAGAAAAAAAAAAAAGAAAAGAAGAAAAGAGTCCCTTGAGCCATAGAATACGTAAGAGAGAGCACAGCTCCACCATGAGTCATCTCTGCTTTGAAACAGGATGAAGACCTGAAGTTTCCCACACCCTGAACACGGAGAGCAGCCTGGCACTGGCACTCCATGCCAGGGGAGCATCTCCCACAGGGTCAGAGACACACAGCCCTCAGGGACAGCCCAAGCCAAAGCTCCATCTGAGGGGAGCAAACATCATGATACATGGCTCTCAGCTTCTTGTCTTATGTGACATTCAGCAGGATTCCTTCCAAGTCTTGTGGAAGCTGTCCCTGCTGGTGGTAGATCACCTGGGGGGAAAAAATTATGTTTTAGGTCCCATCTGACCAAACCATTCTGTAAAATCCCAGTTTAATGGGATCAAGTCAATTCTCCCTGCAGAGCCAGAACCCAAGCTGTGCATTAAAAGACAGCCAGTTCTATCTGGAGAGGACTCCTTGGATATGTTTCGGCTGAAATTCCAAGATGAATACAGGAACTTCTCACACGGGTGCCACAATCCCACTGGAAAGACTAAATGCAGATCTACCCTTGGATAAGCCCATGTGCTTTATGCTGCTGTAGAGAGAGCACATGAAAAGCTTTCACCTTCTCTGCCCTTTCCAAACTTTCCCTGTGTGTCCCTGGAGATGTAACATGGCACAAAGGCAGCACCAAGCGACAGTGCTTGTGGGACCCACTAGGTTCAGGATCCCAGCTCCAGCCTCTCTGCTCCCACCCCAGATCCAGAGGGTGGTCACCCAGCACTCCTAGGATGTGTGGGGAGGTTGATGCTGCCCTCCAGCCCTCCCAGCTCATTTGTCAGACACATGAGCTGAAGGCACACAGTAAACAAGTACAGTTTGTGCCGGGAGTTTTTCTCTGACATCTTTGCAGCCCTTTTAGGGGTAACACAGGTTCAGGCTGTCCTATAGGTAGTGTAAGGGCAACTCCAAGCCCAAGCATTTCATTGGTTATGGGTACAATGTAGAAGAAGCACGGAGGCAGCTTGGACAAAGCAGAGGGCAGTGCAAGCCCTGGGCTGCTCTCAGTTCTTCGTCCATGCCCATCTGCCTCCCAGGTTATTTATGTTGTCAGTGCACACAGCCTAGATCCTGTCTTCTCAAGAACTCTGTGTGGGTGATCCCCAAACAGACCTCAGATCCTCTGGCACCAGTTACAACATTCCTGCTGTGCACACTGAGCTTCGCCTCAGCAACACTCAGAACCTCAGCGGCTCAGGGACAAGGAAAACAGATTTCTGCTCTCAGAATCCCCAGAGAGCTGCTCTGGTAGTCAACTCACCTTTGTTGTCTACAGCAGCTCCCAATGGAGGCTGTGTTTTTCCTAGGAGACCCAAGCTCCTGGAGGGCTGCAGCGCAGGCGCTGGCACGGCCGGGCTCTGCCCTGACTCACAGTGAGACCCGTTTGCCCCAGGGGTACCAGTTCCAGACACCAATCCCAGCCTGAGCAAGGCCTGCCAGCACGCTTGGCCCAGCCAAAATTCCTGATGAAAAGCTAATACTCATAAATGAAGGTTTGCTGGAAGTGCTGGCACGAGCCAGCAGGATGTTGCTGAGCTCTGCAAAGAAACCGACCAGCAGCGTTGTGGTTTCAGATGAAACTCAGGACATGCGAGTCCTCTGGCCAAGTTTCACCACTGGCTTTCAGTGTCACCCTCAGTAGCAGGACACCAGGAAACTGGGCTGGGAGCACAGGCAGATCCCCAGCACATCCAAGGCTGGAGCAGTGAGCTGGCTCAGGAGGCAGAGAGGAGCTGGTCTCTCCTGTACCCACAATGACAAGATTCCCTGGCAGCCTGCAGGTCTTGGATTTCATCTCACTCCCCAAAAGGTGGTAGGGAGGCAGCCCAGCCCTCTCCAGCTCACACCAGGGACACAGCAGAGGCACATGTGACTGCCACCTGGCTCACCAGATGGGACTTGGGTGGGCAGCTCACACACCTCCACCACCAGCCTAACTTGCATCAGTGATTTCTGGACCTCAGGCATCCTCCGCACTGTGTCACCTCTCCATCCCTGTCAGCAGCACTACCAATGGGACCTGCAAGCCCAAAGCCTCCTCTAGCCTCTCCAGCTCTCATTCTGCAGCTCCAAAACTGCAGCTTGTGGATTCAGGGCTGATTGCTTCTGAGAAGGCTGTTTTCTCCAACTGCCAATAGATTTTTGCGCATGCAAAACTTCAGACAAGCCACCCCCCATTTCCGGGGGCAATAAGTTCATGGGGAAAATCCCTCCAGTCAGGGAAGGCTCTTCAGTCCTCATCACAGGTGGGGTGGCAGCTTTGCAGCATCCCATTTCCATGGAGCTGCCTTGCAGCAGGAGAGGTGCAGGAGAGGTCTTGAAGACATGTTTTACAGGCTGACAGTTTAACTTGGACCACTCCTGAGCATTGGCAATCCCACACCTTTTGGAAGAAAACCCTCTTGGCTGCTTTTTTTTTATTGTTCAAGCACAGCAGCAGGCACATGAAATTATTTTCATGCTCAGGAACATGTCTTGTTGGAAGAGGGGGAAAGAGTGGCTGGACTCATGTCCCTGCTTCCAGCACTGCTGGTGACTCATCCTGTGACTTAGGTCCCTTTGCTCCACATCGTGTCCAGCTGAGATGGGAAGGTAAAGGCAACCATGTCCCCACACTGCCAGACCATGTCTGTAAGATATTTTTATAGCACTTTACACATACAGGTGGTAAAGATTGCAGCCCTAAAAGGGAGCTGGCAGGTTCACCCCCCAGCCTGGCTCTGGGGAGGTGAGGGAACAGCTCCTCCACTTGGGAGATGGAGTAAAGCCAAACAAGAGCACAGGTCTGGAAAAGGCCGATGCTTTTATCCATGGTGGCTGAATCAGTGACAGAGCCCCACCTTGGGATGGACAGCACATCACTGGGGTGAGCAGGGGGTGCCAAATGAACTTTTGGATGAAATTTTGGTTTCTGGCTGGGACCCATGCCTGTGGCGTGGAAAAGAGCAGGGGAAGGAACCCTGCAAGCCCATCCAGCTGTGTATCAGCATGCCAGTCATCCTCCTGCCTGCACAACAGGGACAGGCTTCCCCTCAGTTCAGGGTCATTCCCAGACTCATGCTGTCATATCCCACACATTCCCTGCCCAAGACCCCGTGCTTCCCCCAAAACTCCCTCCCCATGTGCTGCTCACGCCCTCCATGTCTCATCCTACCTGCCTCCAACCGTCGGTGCTTCAGGGCAGGGAAAGTGTCTCATTGCCTCCTTTCGATGGGCTGTGGCAAATTGCTGGTGTTAAACAAATTGCAGCTCCTGCCAAAAACCATCTCTGTCGTGGGGCAGGAGCTGGGAGCATTAGTCACCCAGGGAATTGTATTTGCCTGTGTCAAAAAGGGCTGGGGGCAGCAGCTGCCTTGGTCACTCTCTGCTATAGGCCAGTGCTGATGTGGCCCAGGCCACCAGGCTCCCAGCTACATATTCCAGGGAAAGGCTTGTCATTCCCTAAGTCCTCACCACCCTTCAGCAAGTACCCAAAAAAGTGAAGGAAAGGCATACGTGTATGAATATAAGGTATGGAGTAGGCATAAGGCAGGGCAATACCTTGCCCTGTAACCATGCAAGGAATGGACATGAAGTCTACTTTGAAGGGCATAAGGGAAAGGAAATGTCCTTGGAATGGGACTGCCTAGGGAAGAGGTCCTGGTGCTGTGGTGGCAGGAGGAATGTTAACCATCTGCAGCCCCAGGCTGCACTGGGAGGGAGCATGAGATTTGGTTACCAATTATTCCACCTGGCTGAGCCTTTAGCAAAGATAATCCCCACTGACAAGACCTAACAGCAAGGGCTGGCTCAGCCCTGCACTGCAGGACACCCCTGCACTGTACAATCCTGCCCTGAGAGCCTTGGTCCCACTGGATGGAGGAGAGGCACCTCCCATCCCCTCTGATCTTTGGGGAACAGCCTTGTTTTGGGACAGGGTCTGATGATCCCTGGTATCCTTACAGAGCCAGCTGCCCACCTGCAGTACATCCCTTCATCCCTTCCCTGTAATGCTGCCAGGGTCTCCCATCATGCAGAAGGACATGGTTACCCCACAGCAGCATCTCCAGTCCACAGCCATGGTCTCCCCCTGCATTCACACAAAGCAGGTCAGCATTACACCAAACCAAGCCTGGCTACCCTGTGGGTTCACAGAATCACAGAACAAGCTGGGTTGGAAGGGGCCCACAAGGATCATCCAGTGCAGCTTCTGGCCTTGCACAGAACCACCCCAAGAGCAGCACCATGGGCTCAAGTGCATTGTCCAAACACTTCTTGAACTCTGCCAGGCTTGGTGCTGTGATCACACTCCTGGCAAGTCTTTTCCTGGCAAGTGCCCAGCCACCCTCTGTGTGAAGAATCTTTTGATGATATCCAACCTCAACAACCCTTGACACAACTTTAGGTCACTCCCTCAGGTCCTCTCATTGTCACTACAGGGCAGAGATCAGAGTCTGCCCCTCCTCTCCCCCTCACAAGGAATTGTGACTGTGGTGAGGTCTCCCCTCAGTCTCCTCCAGTCTGAGCAGATCAAGTGACCTCAGCTTTTCCTCACATGGCTTCCCCTCAAGGCCCTTCACCATCCTTGTTACCCTGCTTTGGATGATGTCTACCAGATTTATATCCTTGTGTTGTGGCACCCAAAGCTGCCCCAGCACTGGAGGAGAGGCCACCTAGTGCAGAGCAGAGCAGGACAATCCCCTCTTTGCCTGGCTGGCAATGCTGGGCATCAGCCCCCAGGACAGGGATGTCCCTCCTGGCTGCCAGGGCACTGCTGGCTCACCTTCAACTCCTCATCAACCAGGACCTCCAAATCTCTTTCTGAAGGGCTACTTTCCAGTCTCTAATTCCCCAGCCGGTCTGTACATCCAGGGTTGTCCCATCACAGGTGCAAAATCTGGCACTTTCCCTTGTTGAACTCCATGTGGTTGGTGACTGCCCAGCCCCCCTAATTTGTCAAGGTCCCTCTCAGGACCTCCACGCCTTCAGGAAGTCAACAGCTCCTCCCAGTTTTGTATCATCTGTGAACTTGCTCCAGTTCTGCATCCAGGTAATTTATGAAGATGTTGAAGAACAGCCACAGATGGAGCCCTAAAGAACCCCAGTGGTGACAAGTCCCCAGTCTGATGTCCCCAGTCACTAGAACCCTTTGTGCTTGACCTGCCAGCCAGTTGCTCACCCATCCGATGATGTCTTTCTCCAGCTGTGGGATGGACATTGAAAGCTACAGTGAGAGACAGTATCAAAAGATTTACTGAAATCCAGGAAGATTATATCAACTGGCTTCCCTTGATAACTAGGCAGGGCAGAGCCTGAGAAAGTCAAACTTAAAGCCTAGTGGGGCCACCACTGTAGTTTGCCTCCTAGACTGTGATTCTCCTGTTTTAATATGCATGAAACAATGTGATGGAGCCAAAAAGGAGAGACTCAAGGCTAATAAATCAATACAGCACCAGGTTCCTGCCATGCCCTTTTCTGGCACCTCCCTTAGACTTCCCATGCATATCCAGGAGCAACATTAACAGGAGCAGTCTGGCACCTTCAGCAGTGCAGGAGTCACCAGCACAAGGCACAAGTGTTTCTCTGCAGGCTCACTGCCAACACAAGCGCTCAGCACCTTCGTTTGTGACAGCAAATGGAACCCTGGGGAACAGATTCCCTCTTTCTCACTCTCTGGTGGGAAGAGGCAGAGTTTGCTGAACCTGGTCATGATGCTCAGCAGGAAAGTGGAATAATGGCGAGATCCTTGATACACCCCCAGTTCACTCCTCTGCCAGAGCCCACCCTGGCATCACCAGTTACCCAGCACCTCCCCACAGTGCTTTTGGACAATGTTTATTTTTCTCCTGATGGCTGCTGAGCCTCTAACACTTGAGTCTAGTGCAAAGGCTTCACAGCACCAGAGAATACATCTTTGTGACAGCTTGTATGGTCTGAGCAACTTGCAGTTTGTTTCTGCCTCCCCCTCTGCCCCCAACAGGCCTGGGGTGCCAGCAACCAGCACTGCTTCTCCCACTGCCCCTCTGTCCCAACCCCAGCCTCTTTCCAGACTTCATTTCTCCCATTTTGCAATTCCCCCACCCAATATCTTGATCTCCCCTTCGCTGTGGTGCACCTTGTACTTACTAAATGCCACCCTCACCCCTCCAGCCGCATCACTCTGCCTTTCTGAGGGGACCACAAGCACTAAAATCTGTTGCCTGCCAGAACTGCTTTGCTTGGGAGCCAGTACTTCCCAAAAGCTGCTGCCTTGGCTGGGAAAAATCACTTCAGGCCCAGAGTGTTTTCTTGATAACAGAAATCCCAGCAAACAAGTCATTCTCCAGCCTAGCAGAATGGCCATTTGGGGAACAGCAAGCTAGGGGAGATTATTCCTTTTCTGTGCCAGATTACCTCCAATAACTCCTTCCCAAGCCAGTCATGGAAATTTAACCTAAGGGTTTTCAAAAATGACTAGTAATGGTGGGTGTCTGAGCAAGATGCTTCCTTAAAAAGCCTTTATTTCCAGGACACATGTGCTTCTTGCTTTCAAGGGGTCAGCCTCAAGTCAGAAAGCCCCACACAGACCCCAAACAGCCTCTGAAAAGATCTCAGCAGCCCCAGAGAAAGAACATCAAAGTCTGAACAATTCAGTGAGCAAGAAAACCTCACAGCATTCAACCTGCTGTGGTCATCCCATCATCCCAGCTGTGTTTTATCAACCTGCTTCCCCTGCTCCCTTTATAAATCTTGTTATGGTCACTCAAAGCAGCCAAGGGCACCTGGTAAGCAGGATTCTGGTGGCAGAAAGGCTCCATCCTCCTCCCCTTCTCCTGAGCCTCCCAACAACTGCTGTCTGAGACATCCTTGCAAAGCATGAGCTGATCCTTTTAGGAGAAAGCTGCCCAAAGGGTGGCTCAGGAGGACCCACCAGCATTTGGAAAGCCCTGCTAGGAAGAAAAAAGCATACAAAAAGCATGCACCTCTGAGCCCTGTCTTGGCTGCCTTCATCCACACCAAATATACCAAACTCATCATTCCAGCCCAGTCTTGCATTTGGAAGCCTCTCTGTTTGCACTCACCCCCACACACACAGGAGACCCCCTGTAAAGAGCTTTGCAAAACCAACACATCAAAGCCCATTGCTATTGCCTCAGCTCTCCCTTTGTCCTCATCCCACCTCTTGCAACATGACACGGCTCCCCAGAGCAGCTCTGTGTTTGTGCAGCTCTTGTTTATGGCTGGGACCACAGCTAATCAAACAAGTGAGTGCCCACTCACTGCTCTGGAAGTAGAAGCCCTGTATGGCTGTCAAACAAGCGTGCTCTGAATAATCCAGGCCCTACCCCAGCTTTCACAATAGGAATTAGTCACAGTGCTCCAACAGGAGCAGCAAACCAGCAACAGCAGATAAAGTTACAGCAGAGACTTCACTTGTCCTCTGTTGTGTACCTGAGACACCCCTTTCCTTTGGATCCTGCCTTTCCAGACCCCTTAGAGGTGCAGGGACTCTCTGCTCCTGACAAAGGTGCTTTGCATTTTGCTTTCAATAAACTGTCACTCAAGAAGACAGAGCACAGCAACATCCAGGCCCTAACAGCAACCAGAGGACACCCACAGGAGGCCACCAAATCGATTAAAGGGTTGCAGCACCTCTCCTAAGAGGAAGGGCTAAAAGGGCCTGGAAAAACGAAGGCTTCAGGGTGACCTAATTGTGTGGCCTTCCAGTACCTGAAGAAAGCATACAAGAAAGATAGAGAGGACCTTTTTACAAGACATGTAGTGATATAGGGAATGGTTTCAAACTGAAAGAGAGTAGGTTTAGATTAGGTATCGGGGAGAAATTCTTCCCAGTGAGTGTGGTGAGGCACTGGAACAGGTTGTCCAGAGAAGCTGTAAATGCCCCATCCCTGGGGCACAAGGTCAGGTTGGATTGAGCTCTGAGCTACCTGGTCCAGTGGAGTATGTCCCTGTTCACAGCAGAGGAGTTGCGATGGGATGATCTTTATGATCTCTTCCAATCCAGATATTCGTTTCAGATTCTGTGGCTTTATGGTCCCCAGGCTTTGCTGAGAAATGGCAAAGTGACTTTATCCATGTGCACTGCCCAGAAGGATTTAACAAATGATAAAGCATCACCTAGAAGATCTGCAGTCTTTGACCTTCAGAATAGCTCAAAGATGCCTTTAAATATTTGGATACTGGGAGATTTAAGGCAATGGGGAGTTATCCTTCCCCTGAAAGCTGAGGCAGAGGCCTGTGGGTCAGCTACAGCTTTGGCAACAAGAGTACTGCAAGCACAGCTGGGATAATTTGTTATCTGTGTTTTGCTGACACAGAGGTATCCCTTCGAGGTGATGTAACCTGGGCTAGCAGTGGTCAATATGGTGAGTCTTAGGTGAGTCCATGACAAGGTCTTTGCTGAGGAACATGTTTGTCACCAAAACTGGACTCACATCTGGCTGCAGAGCACAGTGGCACCACCTTGTGAAACACCAGCAGGTCAGGACTTGTAAAAGGGTTTGCTTATGAGTTTCATTTATCATCATTTTATTGGGACCAGCAGAAGATACACCTGGACATTTCCTGTCCCTTTACTGCACGCTGCAAGTGGAGGGTGGAGGAGCAGTTTTATGCCTTTTTAAAGGCAAGAAGGAAAAAGTAGAAATACAACACCTGACAGTGTAAAAGAAGCAGATAAAAGCAGAGCTGGGCTGGTGAGGACAGGAAGGGCTTTCCCTATAGCATATACCCTTCACAAACTCCACTGCAGCAGGAGAGGACAGGGCAGAGGTGATTCCAGCATTGTTCAGTTGAAAATGCAGAGGCCATCTCCACATAAATATTGGGGAATAGTGGCAGGGAATAATCCACTGAGGGGCCACAACCCATGGCAGCCCCAGAGATGGGGGAGCAGGACCTTCAAGCCTGCCTGGTGAATAAGGTATCTGGAGGAGCTCTGCTGCCCTGGAAGCTAATGCAGGCTCTGGCATATGCCTGTGCCCTGGAGAAAAGCAGGTATTTGCAGAGAGGAGAATGTTCCAGCACTCACAACATGCAGGGAGAAAAGCAAGGGCAGGATGGGGCTCAGAGGGCACAGGCAGAGCCCTGGCACAGGCAACCAGTGCACCAACTCCAGTGGTGTCCAGCACTTGTGTTGGCAAATTTACATGATTCAAATGTCAAACTGCATGTTCAGAGTGAAGCTAAATGGACACAAAAAGCAGGAACAATCCAACCACCGAGGAAAATTACAGCCATCGCTGTAAGGTGGGTTGGGCAATTCCAACATCCAGGGGATGATAAAGCACAACAAAGAGAAGATTAAGAATTAATCCCTAATTAGTTGCTTCTGAAACCTGTTGAAATCACTGCCTGCATCGTTTGCTAATGGACCTGTCAGCAAGTTCTGAGGCTGCAGGGGTCACAGCAGCACAGATCATGCTGCTTTGTTCTCAGGTGAGAGGTCTGGTTTTTGCCCATTAAGAGCTTTTGATGTTTTCAGTTTAAGCAAACTCAGAAAGCAACAATGGGCAAGGTTCTACTCCACATGCAGCCTCCCTCAGCACAGGGAAGAGAGAAAAATGATCCCTGTAAATTCAATATACCAGATTTATCCCAAATCCAGGGGTGCTGCACACATGTTCCTACCCCATAGGACACACCGATCAATGGGCTCTAAGCAAACAGTACCAGCACAGAGCCCCATCTCTGCCACAGCCCACTTTCAAATGCTTCAGAGAAAACATCTGAAAAACAAGTTGTGAATTTCAACAAAGCCCTGGACTCACTGTCAACAGCAGGAAAGGCCAGCAGGTCTTGAAACAACACACCTAACATGCCACCTGAAATGCTCCTCATCAAGCAACAACTAGTTATCAGGTTGCCTGTTTTCTTTGGTCTGCATCTGATTCACCCGTGCTTTGCTGTTGGAGTTGGTGTTCTGCCTCCACCAGATGAAGGGATGGGACAGTGTACTTGCTCCATCCTATTTCCCTCTCTTCCCTCAACAGGAGTCTTCACAATCATTCCACATCAGAGAAATAACTCTGCATCCTTGCTCTGAGTAGGGTCACCTGAAGCAGGTTGCCCAGGACTATGTCCAGTTGGGTTTTGAGTAAAGAAATAAAGTAAGGAGATTCCACCACCTCCCTGGGCAACTTGTGTCAATGTTTAACCACCCTCATGGTAAAGAAAAAGCATTTTAAGTAGGATTTTCTGCATTTCACTTTACCCCTCTCACCCATCATTTGGCACCAATCCATCTTCTTTACTCCCTCATCTGGTATTAAAATGCATTGGCAATAACCCCCTGAGCCTTATTTTCTCCAGGCTGAACAAGCCAAGCTCTTGCACCCTCTCCCCCTCATGACAGAGACTTCAGTTCCTTTATTGTCTCTGTTGCGCTTCACTGGACCTGCTCCAGTATATTCATGTCTCCCTTTTACTGGGAAAATCAGCACTGAACACAGCATGCCAAATATGCCTCACTGGGGCTGAGCAGAAGGGTAATTTTTTTAACAACTGAATTTTCAGTTTTGCTAACCCCTACAACAGCAGCATCTGGTATAAACTCCCTACCAAACCAGGAAACTGACTTTCTGTTGCACACCTCAGCCATATTTTTCAGACCCTGACATTTTCATGTGAACATAGCTCCCAATTCCTACAATGAACAAGAAGCAGGAACACTTTCAAAAACTTTATCCCATCTTTATCTTTTCTTCAAAATAAAAAGGCATTCATATTCCTGAACACAGTAACGGGTCCTTTTCTGAACCGTGTATATAAAGATAAATAGAGTAAAACATACAGTTCTAGGATTTAGAAAGCTAAAAGGCTCTACTAGAATTGATTTATAAAAAGGAACAGACCCAGAGTGAACAAACTGTCTCAGGACAGGCCACTCTGACACCTCTCAGTGATTTCAGATAGTCCATTTTTCTGTACGAGCTTCCACGCTTTTGACCAGGCCTTCTCCCAAAATCTCAAAGTCCTCCAGAATTGCCTCCACATTGGGAACGCAGACCAGCTCATTGTTCAGAGTTGTCACCTTTCTTCCTTTCATGTTGGAGACCTGTAGGACACAAAATATTGCACAAATGGGAGCACCTGCTCAGAGTTGCATTGCAACCTCTGCCAGCTCTGAGTAAGAGAAGTTCCTCTCCTGCATTGTCACATCCAAACCCTGCTCACCATTGCACCCAGTTCCACAAGCTTCACTTCTTAACACTATCAGAGCTCATTTTTAAACCTTATAAAGTGCAAAAGTGACCTTCCAGCCCCTTTCAGGGTTTACCCTGGAGCTACAGTCCAAAGAATTCAAGGAAGTCAGGAAGCAAAGTAAAGGCCAAGGGCATGGTGGGATGACAAGTGTGCAGATGCATGGCAGAGCCTATGTAAGCAGGGCATAAGGAGTATGGAAAATGGATCACAGCACAAGGCTGAGGAAGAGCTACTTCTGCTCTGCACTTTGGTGGGTGTCAAGAATTCAGGTGGGAAGACATCCTTAGCACCAACAGTGGCAAAAAGAAAACCCTTGTGTTTAATCCAGCCAGATTCAGCTCCAATGCAAGCATCTCCTCCTCTGTTTCACCACTGTGAATAACTGGGTTTCACAACAGCAGCCAGGCAGAATGGCCAATGTCCTCTGGCTGTGAAGAGAGGAGAGATAAATCACCCAGAGACTGACAGCAGAAGAGCCTGGGCTGCCAGCTCCGAGCCATGAGTAACCGGTTTCTTTGCGTCTTTCCTTCATAGAAAGCAGCATGAATCACTCCAGCGTGCCTCACACCTGGCTTAACCACCCTCTAGGGTTTACCAGCCCACACAGTGCAGCTGGAAAACAGCTCCATGCACCAACGGAGCCATGGGCACTCTGGACCTGTGCTTCTTGTGGGTTGGGTATTTCTGGTAAGATCCCAAAGCCACAAGGATGGGATAGTCCATTTCCCTTCTCAGATCTGCTGATGACTGAAAGCACCGTGGCCACAGCCCTGTCTTGGTTCCTCCCCTTCTAAGAAGCAAAAGAACTATGATCTCCATTTCTCAAAGTGCTTTGGGGCTCACCAGAGTTGGTCAAAGCAATTACCATGCAGAAAAAAAAAAAAAGCCCTTCAAGTTTTCAGGGTATAAAGATAACACTAAGCTTAAAGCAGAGACAAAATCTCACCTTAAAAGGCTGAGGCTGGAAGCTCAAAGGTTTCCACAAAACTGCAATCACTTCTCCACCATGCTTGTCATAGAAGAACAAGGCAAGATCATCAAAGGCATCCTGGGTAGAAAACAAACACAGGTTAAGGACAGTGACAACCCACTGAGTGTCCCTCACTGGGGTTCTCCATCAGCTGATGCAGCACCACCAAGCTGTACTTCCCCAGCGTCCAGCAACCATGTCCAAGATTTCACACTGCATGGACAGAAAGAGGCAGGCAGCTCTGCCACAGTACATTTCATGGCCCCAAAGACAAGCCCCAAACCAGCGTCTCAAGCTCTGCAATCTGTTCAGCCAAGGTATCAAAGCTCCTTCTTCCACCAGATCAAACCCCACATGAGCTACCAGCACACAGTGTCCAAAAAGGAAACAAAAGAGCAGAGATTTTAAGTAACTGTGGGGTGCAAAGAGATGGAAAGCTCAAAGGAGGTACTGCAGGAATCTCTCCTCCTTGCCCCTTGTGTTTCAGCAGTGGTGCCAATGAGCACCTCCTTTGGTGGTGCTGGGCAGCAGAGATCAAAGAGAGATCTTGCACAAAGGGATGACTAAAGCCCACGGTCTGGCTTCCCCCAAGCCCACACCAGCTGGATTCCCAGGGCTGCAAGAGGCAGATGAGCATCACAGCAGAATGAACAAAGCAACTTCTCGAACCCCAAAGTCTGGCCCTACAGCTCATCAGCCAACATGCTGATACTGAGGGATGTGTACCCTGAAAGAAACTGACCAAGACAGCCAAGCAGCTGCTCCCTGATACTTGTTTATCTTGGTGGAGATTAACATCAGGCAACAAGACATATTTACCAGGCTGAGCAAACAGTCCCCAGCATCAGCACAGGAGAAGCTTCTGAATGGGGTTTCACCAGCCTCATAACAAACTATTGTCCAAAACACAGACCCTCTGCTCCCTCTTCAGCGTTCTCCTCCACCCCCTTAATTTCTCAGCTTTTACCAAGAGAGGTCTCTGCTGCTATCGTCATTTCATGAGGATGTGCATGAAAAGAAAATCAAAATCAAAGACAAGCTTTGATGGGCTCTTGTATGGACATCCCAGGACTGCAGTAGGAAAAAAATGGTGGACTGGGTTGGTGTTATCAGTGATCCTAAAGGGCAAGGTGGCATTTTTAGAATACAGACCTAATAAGCAAGGAGGGGTGGTGGTGTTGGTCATCTTCAGAGACAGATGTGAGTTTGGACTGTTGCTGCCCTCACAGAGGGCAACAAAATTAGGTCATCAAGATGGGAAGATCCCAAGAACTGCCAACTCATCCCACTCCATGGGCTTTCACAGGGGCAAGCCTGGTCAAGGCATTATTTCACCAAACTGGCCAGAAAAACCATTGTCTAAAAATACATTGAGAAAGAGGCAATCCACCCTGGCATTTCTATGCTGAGAGCAAGGGGTTATGCTCAGAGTCCTGTCAACAGGGAAGACACTTCCTTTAGGCAAAGAGTGAAGAACAGGAGGGAGGGAAAGCTCACGGAGTGCCAATAAAGCTCAGGGCACGCTGACCTCCAACGTGCAGCTCTCTGAAGCAAAGGGGAGCAGAGCATGTGGGAACCTGAAGAAGCCCAGCTACTCTGCAGGGCGAGGTCTTCAGTGCCACGCGATGCTCCTTATGAGAACAGTACTTTTTTAAATGTGTCTTGCTGGACAGAAGCCAGGAGCATTTGCAGTAAAGAAACCCTCCCAGGCTCAGCTAATTTCCCAACAAAACCACTGTTTGGCCCGATACCCAGCCCAGTTTTTTTCCCAGATAGCAGGAAGCAGAGGGCAGATGTTAAAAGGATGGCATCCAATTCAAAATCCCAGCATTTGCCCTCCTCCCAGCGTCATCCATGTGATAGAGTTTCAAGCTGGCCTACTGAGCTATGGAGATGCCCATCCAGTTCTTGGGAAATTGCAGCATTAAAAGGGTCAGGTGTATTAGTCACTGCACTGCTGTTTGTTCAGAGGCTTGGGGAGTAAAAGCAAACAGTTCACCCTCCTTTCCACATCCCATGTTCTCTGCCCAGTGTCACTGGACTTGTCTGAGCCTGCAAACACCTTCTTCAATGAAAAGTTTCAGAGAAAAGAGAGAAAAGGCAGGGACTACATTTGTTCCCTTCTCAAGCTGCTCTATCTATGGTTGCAATTCAGCTTTCAAGGCCCAGAGAAATCCCTGCCATCAGCAAAATCTACAGCTGGTTCCCATCTCACAGAGATATGGGGGACCTGAAAGCTCAGGGCTGCAATTTGCAGAGGCCTCATTGTCCAGGAAGAAGGTGTATATGGCACCTGGAAGAACATTAGAGTGTAAGATTAGTGTAAGAAACCATCTGAGTTTTAAGAATGAAAACGGTGGAAAAATGTAGTGAGTAAAACAATACCTGGATCTAAAATGGGATTATCAGACCAAGCAGCTCCATCTGAAGCGTGGGTTTTGCAATGAGCTAAATGTAATTTAGTTACGTATCTACTATTTGTTAGGTATCTATATAGTTAAGTATCTACTTGTAGCTAGTTAAGTATCTACTAGTTAAGTATCTACATTGTTGGTTAGGGATAGGGTTTTTTTCCATCTCACCCTTTATCCACCCATTTTTTTTACTGCTTCTACCAAGAGATTAGGCTCATTTCATCACAGCTGCTAGAAGAGCCTTTTAGGGAGGTCTTTGCTCAGAAAAACGTGTCCTACAGTAGCATTTCCTGGTTCAACAGCAGCTCAGAAGGCAAATGCATCAATGAACATTTGCTCAGTGCTCAGGGCATTTTAGGTGCTCTTAGCAAGGAATCCACCAGTGTGAAACGCTATTAAAGCTACTTACTTCCAACAAACTATATTTGTGGTTAACACTTTGAAGTCTCTGACACCCTATTGTGACCTGCCCTGATGCTCCCAGTTATGTGACACAGATAGAGCCTTCCCCACGACCCAGCAGAGCAAACTGCCCAAGTAATCCCCAGGCTGGGGCTACAACGGTGACTTTCTTTTAAAAGAAAAAGGAAACCTAGGTGTTAGGTTTGGGATTCAGCTTAGAAAGGTTTCAGAAAGGTTTCAGATTAGTTTCAAACTAAGCAAACTTTTCCACCTGAGAGTTACACACACCTCCTTGTCCTGGGGGTTTGGGGCAGCAGGGAAGAAATGTGGAACAGAAAGAAGCCACTTGTGTCCTCCCAGCTGCATCTGCAAACATATCAATCCAACAAACCTTTGAGACAAAAGTCTTCTGTCACTTCCTACAAGACAAATTCTACACAGCCTCTGGGAGGGCATTACCAACACAGAAGAAATGCAGCCACAAGTCCCCTGACAGCTCCCCCAGGAGCACAGGGGCTGATGCCCTGCTGAGTACATGAACACACACACGTGTACCCACTGCCAGCCCTGGGCTCTGTGCTGAGGGTCTCGTGGAGACTCTGCAGCCCTGAGAGCAGTTATTGATTTCCTGCTACCTCTGCCCTTCCAAGGGTGCACATCCAGACAGGAAGTTTCCTACCTGACATGAAAGTTTTTTCAGCTTTTCCTTGTCTACCTGGTGTCACCATAGGAGGAGTCAGCCCTGTCAGTCAAAACAGGAAGGGAGCAGACTGACCTGGAAAGATTTCACCAATTCCAGCTACATCACATAATCAAGGCTTACATATTTTAGGAGACAGAGAATTTTTATTATCGATTCCTTCCTAACATGCAGTAGCAAGAGCCACATTTCTATACTGTGGGAGACAGAAAGGAAAGCCTACAAGTTGATGCCTTTTTCCTGGTATTGTAAAAACGAAGTTAGACACAGTTAAGAGGGTTGGGGTCTTTACTTCAGTATTTTAATCAGGATCCTGTTTGATGCATCCACTTCACCCAGGTGGAAGTGTGGCAAAATGTACACCCCCTGTCAATCACACACACACCAGTCATAGACTTTACACATCAGCATATCTAACAAGGGAGCCCAATAATGAGGCTGGGCTGGGCTCAGCTCTAGTTTACACAATCTGTCCTACTAGGAGATCTTGGGTTCCTGAGATAGTAGGATGTTTGGTCTCCCTGGCTCTGCAGTTGTGGGCTGTTCAGTCTCAGGGCCTGCAGAACTCTTACAAAACACTAAGCACTGAACTAAGTGAAGGGTTACAAGTATGCATGCTAATACTTGTGGATACAGAGAACTGTGTAAAAGGTACATAAAAGAAAAGACAAAAATCATTCCAGCATCAAAGTCTTCCTGAGAGGTCTTGCCTTAAAGTGCAAGAAATGCAAAACATTACTTTAGAGGGACGTTTATAGTAAAGCAGGAAATATTCTCCTGCTCATCCACACAGAAGAGATCTCGCAAGATGGACATTTCCTCTGCTATAAACTCTTCCTGTGGCATAGGCAGCCCAAGGAAGCTAAACCTTAGTGAATGACAGCACATCCCAACAGTGAGATGGGACCCAGTAAGAAACGTGAGGAAGGTTAGCAGCCAGAACAGACAGCAGATGGACATGGCACAGGCAGCTTCACCCAATTTACCCCATCATGAGAGAACAGCTCAGGGAGGTGACCAGAGCCTTTGGCTTTTGTGAGCTCCAGAATGCAGGCAGATGGGCATGGCAAGCCTATCCTCAAGCCCCGTGTCCTCTGGATGGTCTCGAGACCAGAGGACAGCCAAGCCACCCTGGAGAAAAAGCTGCTTGGACTAAGCCTTCTCACACCACATCCCCAGCAAGCACATGGGCAGCTCCACAACACAGCCACCACAACTCAGATCAGCAGCCACGATGGAGACCCAACAGGAGCTTCATTTGAGACACCAAATTTAATTTAGCCTTGCTGGAGAATCCCCACCAGAAGCCAGCCAAGGGTTTGCTCAACAAGGTGCTCTGAACTGTAAGTGGCAGAGAGGCTGTTGATGGGCTGAAGCTCCAGGGAAGCCCTCTCTGGGATGCCTGGCACCTGCTTTCCCTCAAAAGTGTCTGCCTGCAAAGCCTTCTCATCTGGACAGGATCACAGAACAGGCCTTCTCTATCAGATCTAATCTGGAATTGAAGAAATTGCTGCCTGAATCCCACAGCCAGCCTTTCATCTCTACCCAGAACCTCACAGGCACCAGAGCAACTCAATCTAGTTTCTGCAGCACATCTCCTTGAAGAAGGAAAAATTCAAGCAGTCAGTACTCAACACCTTCCCTCTTTTCATCTTCTACTCTGATTAAGCTCCCTGGAAAAGGCACAGAGCAATGCTTCAGCTCCTGAGCACTACTGCCTTGCTAAACTCTTTGACTTTAGAAGAGCAGGGGCAAACAGGCTGCACAGAAGAGTGGTTACAGCCCAAACCAGGGGAAGAAGCTACTCCCTGCCCTTCTCAATTCAATCAAAGCACCAAGACATTTAAATCCTGTTTTCATGTGGAAATCTCAGTAAAGGGCAGATGTTTCTTTTCTGCCCATAGAAGAACACAAAATCCCACAGCATCTGTGTGGCAGATGTCTCCCTTTGTTGCTACATGGATGCACTGTCAGCCATGGCTACAGCCCCGTTGCTCAATTCTGTGGTCTGTGCTGTTAAGAGAGAGCAAATTACTCTGAATCAAAGCCAGTCAGTTCTGTGTCCAAACTGTTTTCTCATCCAAGATCTCTCATAAGGACTCACTGCTGTCACCACCCTCCTTTCGGGCACCAACTCTTTGTAGGGTCTGGATCACACCCAGGGGTCCCAGCCCACAGGACAAGGAGGAGCTGAACACTGCTTAGAGCAGCAAGAGCCAGGGAAGGAGAAATAAAAAGGTGCTGCAGAGGCTACCAAGCAAAGCCAAACTTGATGAAAAGGTCTTGCCTTTAAGCAACAACATCAATACAATGAGACATGAAGCCAGATTTCTAATCAATGGAGTAGCTTCTCCCGACAGCTCAGCACCATCCTGCAGTGCAAAATCAGCTTTTGAGGCCTTCCAGCCTAACTGGATATAGATGAGTTCTCTGAGACCATGTGCAGCATCAGCTCTGTGATATTTCCAGGAGAAAAAACACCTGTTTGCCTAGAAAAACAAATATTCATCAGCCCCTTCAGGTCTGCCTGCTACTGGATGCTATGAATGACAACAAACTGTTACTGCAAGATACCTCCAATATGATAGCCCCAAGGAATAAACCTATCTAGACCATTAAAGACAAAGAAAAGCCCCT
This sequence comes from Petroica traversi, assembly GCA_025920805.1. NCBI lineage: Eukaryota > Metazoa > Chordata > Aves > Passeriformes > Petroicidae > Petroica > Petroica traversi. The sequence goes on along the minus strand of JAHLSL010013733.1, from coordinate 14,970,124 downwards.
AAGACACAGATGCTGAGGCAGATTTTGGGCTTTCTGCTCTACCACTCTCTCTACAGAGAAAGTTGCAAGCAATTCCTGATCAGTTCCCTCCCAAGAACCCTCAGGTCAAAGGACTAGGGACACAAAGAGAATCAACACTGCTTCCAAAAAAAAAGCAACCTCATATCAATCTTTCTTCATTGGAATGTTAGAAAATTGGATTTAGGAGCAGCTGTAATTTGCAACCTGACCAAACCCTATTCCAAATCTATTGTAGCCTGAATTAATAAAAACAGGGAGTAAAAAGCAGTAAAAATTCAGGCAAATTGGATGTCACTATTGACTGGACCAAGTAAATCATAATTGCCTGAAGATTACTGAAAGCTGCTTTCCAGGAAAATCTCTTCTCTGCCTTTCACTTCCAGAGCCACTTACTCACATCAACTTGTCTAGATACATAAAAATGTCCTATAAACCCTGATGAGTTTCCTGATTGACTGCCTCAATCTACAGCCTGACCTGCTGCAAGCATTTAACAGCCTCTCCAGAGAGACAGCTCTCCCAACCAGCTCATCCAGCATCCACCAGTTTCTCTCCAAGCAAGCAGTCTTCTTTCTGTCAGGTTTCCACAAGGGTTGCTTAGCTCTGACCCCTTCAGAGATACAGAGGCTCTGTCCCCAAGCATCTCCAGCACCTTGGCAGCAGCTAAAAGGTTCTGTTAGCCCTAGAACCCACTTCCAGCACTGGAGTGGGAGAAGGATTTCAGACTTGAAAACTTCCCTTTCCTACCCACAATCCTGGCTAAGGTTTCATAGCAGAGGTTCCATGGTCCCCACCACTGAACAGTGAGGGGCTGGTCTTGACATGACTCTTCAGACCCAGACACCAGCAAGGAAAGTGAAACAGCAAACAGTTCCAAATCTGCTTGCTGCTCCCTTTTAAAACATTTGTGAAGGATGCTTCTCCCTTTTCTTCTTGCCCCAAGAAATCCCCCAGTGCTCTCTACAACATGTCTGCAGGACCTCGAGGTTCACCTTCCTTCTCAAAGGGAGGAGAGTACGGGGCACCTCCTGTCCCACATGTCCTTCCAGCTAAAGAAACTGTGTTTTTTGCAGGGAAATTGTGTGCCAATTTTGAGGTCTTCCTCAGTTTCACAAGGCCCTTCACACACCCATGTCTCTCATTTCCTCACCACCAAAGACTGTCCCAAGCTGCTCTGAGTGACAGGAGGACTGATCTTGCACCTTGGTAGGCCTGGCAGCTTTGCTGAAGCCACAGCAGATTCTCATGGGCACAGGTTATCATGCAGTGTGGCTGGCATGCAATCTGGAGGGTAACAGGGCCATGCCTAGGATGAGGAAACCTTCAAAGAAACCCTTCCAAGTTTTCTTTGCCCAGCTCCTAAGGTACCTGGTTAAGGTGAAAGGGGAGTTTGAACTGAAAAGGACCAGAATCTTCCAGCCTAAACTGAAGTTTCATTCAGGTACCACTTTTTCAATGGTGGCCAAACATTGGGACAGGGAAGCAGGAAATCCACACCTCTGGAGACAGGCAGCATTCAGCAGGACTGGGCTCTGTGCAGCCTGCTCTAATGTGAAAGCTGGCTCTGTCCTGAGTGGGGAATACAGCCAGAGACCCCCACAGCTCCCTTCCTGCCACAGCCAGCCTAGGTTCCCATGCTGACAGTTCTGACACTGCCCACAGCACTCCCATCAGCAAGGGATGATGGCACTCCCAAGTCCAAACAGGCTTTGATAATAGGGCACCACAACCCCACCTCTCTGCACACCCAACACTAACTTTTAACCCAGCTACTACATCTGAAGCTGGGAAGGGCCAAAGCGCCAGCTGCTGCAAAGCACAGGCTGTCCAGATAGAGGAAGGATCACTATCATACAGCACCTTGTGTATCTCCCCAGCTTGCCAAGGCTTTGGCATGGCCTTGTGGTGGAAAAGAACATGGCCGATGACTTTGGATACTGATGCTCTCCATATTCCCACATCACCAACTTCCTCTGCTGTTATGCAAGCAGTCACTCTGTGATCAATACTGATCTTCTTTGGCTCACACAGCCTAACAGCAGAAAGCCTACTGAGACCAAGTGATGGGTACTTGTACATCCCCCCAGAAACTGTGTGTGGTTACTGCCCATCATGCACACCAACTGGCACAAGCAGCCATGAAAAGGGAGCGAACTGACTGAAGACAAATGGCTTACAGACACTTCTGTGCTGAATACAATGTTCTTCAGCAAAAGCTCCTAGTGGTTTGTTTCTGAGCTTATTCTCCAGGACCTCTCCTGGAGAAGCAATGCCATCCCATGCAAATACCTAAAGATGTCACCAACCACATCCTGCAGCAGCAGGCAATCCAAACAGCACAAGAGAACTCCCACTCAGAAACCCCATCTGCCTCCCAGCAGGCCATGCTTACCCTGAGCTCCTGGAGGTACAACTGCACAGGGTCATAATCTACCACAGGGAAAAGGATGTTCGTGGCAGAACTGTTCTTCACCACGCCACGGGACACTGATTTCACCGGCCGGTCCACGCTCTCCAGGTGCCGAGGAATCTGGTTGGAATTCAGGTGGATCAGGACATCATAGAAGTCCAAAGGAGGGCGGAAGATCATCTGTAGGGAAAAACAAACAGTGCTACTCAATACAAGACACAAGCAAGCAGGAGAGGTTGACAGAGGTCTCCAAAGTCCTTGTTGGCGTTTTATCTCCTTCTTGTTAGAAAGCAGTAACCAAAGACAAAATTTTTGGGGATTAATGTTAGAAGTTTGCCACAGACCCCAGGAAGCCTTCCTGAGAAAATGCTAGTGGGTGATAGCTGAGAGAGGGACAAAGAGATGAGCTGAGATAGATAACTGCACTGCACGTGCAGAGTCTCAGGATGAAGAGGGAAATCAAGAGGCCAACAGGAGCTGAGCAACACCCAGGGGCACAAGGAATTGTTTAGTAACAGGATGGCCCCTTCTGTCCACCAGGATTTGCCCCAGAGGGCAACAGCATCTTCCATCAAGCAGACAGAGGGTGAGAGCAAAACCCCATTAATGGAGGGGAGCAATCCCAGACCCATAAATATTTGGACAGGCAGGATCTAGCTGTGGATACAGCTGTATTAAAATGGAACAAATTTAAAACTATGTGTACATTTTCAAATGGAACAAATGATGCAGAGACATGAACAGAGGCATGGGACACTGCTCAACTTGGCACTGGAAGAAAACCCACTGCCTGGAACTGGTTTAGAGCCAGGCTGGGGAGAACACACATGAAGAACATCAGTGACCAGCACTGAGTCAGCCTCAGCTCTGTTCCATACAGATGCTCTGTCCCACCCAGTGACCAAGTCCATGGCTTTCTGTGGGTGCCCTGGGAGCAAACACACATCTGCATCTTCATGACAGCAGGCGTATCTTGATACCTTAGGATTTTAGTTTTTATATTTTTCATATATTTGTAACCCTGCAATTCTTTAGTGTATAACCCTGATATACAGTGTTAGCTACTGCTATTCCATTTTGGTCAGACAAAACAATTCCTCTCCAGGCCTGGGAATCAAGGACACCGGACTGTCTCAGGCCCTGAGGAAGGTAAACAAAAGTGAGTTGGAGGGGAGTAAACTTGGGGTAAATAGCTTCATTATCTGAAGCTGTTATGGCAAAATTAACCCCTAATATGCAAATGGACCAAACTTGTAAAAGTGTGAAAACCTGTGACCCATCATCCATTTTTGGATGGGCTGGGTGGGCTTCATCTGCCTGAAGTGTACCTGAAGGCCCTTCAATAAAATAACTGCTTTTTATTCTCTTCATTTTGTCTGGCCTCTGTTTTTAGGTAAGCTCATCAAGGCATCAGACCCCATGGGAACCAAATGCAGACAAAAAAACAACTTGGAGCACCTCCTTAGATACAGGAGGCATCTGCAGAGGAGACAACTCCAAACTAAATTGAAAAGGCTTTTCCCTCCTCCCTGCCTCAAGCTTTGCCCTGTTTATCCATAAGGAACACCACAGGCTGGGAGGACACTGGCACAGAACAAAGGGATTCCATGGCAGTAAGAAAAGTTTTCCCTGCAATGGACAAGAGGAAGGGAGACAGCAGATGGCCCAAGGAGGTTCAGTCAAGGTACTGGGAGGCTTCTCTGGCCAGGTGACAACTTGTTTTAGAAGCTAACCATCCCCAGATCACAATGCACCTCTTGAATTTCAGTCTTGGGCCAGCACTGTGACTGCAACACACTGGATGTGCCTCATTCCTTCACAGCCCTGTAACACACACTGCTACTGCCTCAAGTACATCCCCACCCCATAATATTTCTGGTGCAAAATGCAGCAGAACTGAAAGCAGTCAGTAAGTCCTTTTTATATTGCCTAGGCAGAAAAAAAAATCCACTGCATGTGCTGCTTTCTGGTTTTGGTTTTAGTTTGGGGTTTTTTGTCCCTAATGTGAATCTGCCATATCTAACCACTGCTTGACTTCTTTAGTCCTTTGAGCTTCAACCTCCTGGTTCACTACTTGGCACACCAACAAACTACCCTTCAAAACCCATGTATCCCCCTTCAAAGGGCAAATAAATATGTTTACATCTCTCAAGTCCCTTGCAGAAATGAATATTTTAGTTTACTGAAAAAAGGAATTCACTGAGAAACTGAAGAGGGTTAAACTTCACAGAGCTTTACTTCTCCACTTTAACCAAAATAACATCATCCTTAAGTGCCTGGTACTGTCCTGCCAAAACCTCCAACACCCTGAGCTTGGTTAGATTTGAGCACACAAGCCAGATTTGCACAGCTACTCCAAAACAGTCTCCCAGAAGAACCATTTGATCCAGCCATGGACATAAAGCCTGCCTGTCACAGGAATATCATGTGTTTGCTCGTGTACCAAGAAAACCAGAGAATACAGCATGAACTTGTCCTAGTCACCCCAAGCTGCAGTGTAGAGCAGGTTCCCCCAGAAGCAAGGTGGCACAGAGGGACAGCAGCCTCCCTCCTCTCATCCTTGCAGTTCTGCCTCCCAGGGTAACCACATGGCCACAGCCTGAAACCTAACAGAACCCAGCAACCACCACTAAAGCCCAGTGTGCTTGGCCAGAGCCTGAAAGCCCTTGTGCTGTTGCCCCACAGGGTTACCTTCACATCCTGGCTGTTCAGCGGGTCCAGGAGCTGCTGCTCCAGGGCACGGAGAGACTCCGAGGCGAGCAGGACAAGGCGCTGCAGAATCTGGAGTGGGAAGGAAGGCAGAGGGTAAAACCTGGCATGAAACAGAGACCCCCTTCCCTCATGAGGCTGTTAGAGCTGGCTCCAGCATTAGGAGCAGGGAACTGCCCCGAGCCAGCAGCCATCAGAGGTAAGGGGACAAAGGGCCCAGCTGACCTGTGCTGAGGGGCGCTCCCGGGTCCACATGGAGGTCCACTGGTCTTTGGGGGTGGCCAGGAACATGACAGGGAGGCGAGAGCGAGCTGCTACAAACTTGTTCTTGATCTCTGTGCAGTCAGAGTCTGGAGAGGGCAGGCAGACAGGTGAGATGCTCAGCCCCATCCACAGCCCACCAGCCTCCTCACCCCCATCACAGCCAGGAAAGGGCAGCACAAGAGATGCCCCACTCTGATCCCACAGTCATGCGCAGCAAGAGCTCCTTTACCTCGGGCTTGCCCCTCATTCCCATTAGATAGACCTTTTTTCTAAGCCCACTCAGGCACTGGGACACAAGCTGGAAACTCACATTATAAGCACTAGCTTATAATAACTGTCACTAGACAGTTCATATAATCCAAAAAGTGTTCTATCTTTCGTCTTTTACTTCCCCTGAAGTGGGGGAAAAAAAAAGCTCTTCAGTTTATTAAAATAAGCCAGAGGGCACTTTGAAAAATATCAGTTTTCAAAACCCAATTCTCTCCCAAACACCTTTACCTTTTATTATAAATCAGCTTTAAAATCTGGGTGTAACAATCTCCCCAACCCCATGACTTTGCAGAGCCAAGACAATCCCATGGTCTCTTGTGGTTCCAGCATTTATCCAAAAGACAAACAACAGACAAAACACTAGAGGGCAGGAACAGAGGGCTTCAAAGACAACATCACACATCACATCCAACACCACCCACGCTTGTCGCAGATTTCAACAAGACCACAAGCAGCAGAGCATCATCACTGAGATCCACCCCTTCAGGGCAGGAAGAGAGAAAAAGTAAAAAACAAAAACCATACATGGCACAACCAAACCCATTCTGTAGGCAAGCTATACATGACAGGACAGGAGCAAGGGAGTGGAAAATCTCCTTGCCCCCAGCACAAGCTATGATGCCTTCCTGTATCCAAGAGATCTGGAGCCAGGCACTGACCAAGGAGGGCTCAAGAATCTCGTGCTGCAGCTCTTCTACCTGCTGCCTGCTCACCTGTGAGGCCAGTGTTTAGGTTGACAATCAGAGGGTTGTTCTTCCAGTCAAAGGTTGCCAGCAAGTTGAGGAAGCGCAGGAACCCCACCTGTGGAGAGCTGCAGGCAGGACAAAACAGTTCAACATCAGCATTTGCTCTTTTGGCTGCACTTGGGGGTGACTCACTGAATGCCCAACCCACAGGCAGACCAACAAGGGATATCTGTTATGGGAAGGGGAAGTTCAGAATTAATTTGATGCAATTCCCCTTCTCTAGATCTCCACGGAAAGTCTTTTCCCCCTTGTTCCTCATTCCTCAGGAAAATGAAACCAGCAGAATGGAAACCATAGCCACCCCCAGGGGCCCAATCTCCTGATGCTCTTCCCACCCAGACTCCTGGGTCTGGGGCAAGGAGGAGATGGAGAGAGGGCTGCTTCCATCTCTGGTGCAGGTCTGAACACCAGCTAAGTTCCCAGTGTGTCTCTTCCATTGCAACACAGCCTGTGCATAAAGCCAGATAGCTGGGAAGATGGGGATTCTGCTATTTTAGGAGACAGGAAAGCATTCCAGGCATCAGACTGTTGCTCCTGCTGCTTTGGGAAAGGAAACTACACCCCGAGTGCAGGGCAGAGTAACCTTTTGACTCCACACAGAATAAAAACATTTCCTACAACTTCATTTCACTTCCTCTGGGCACTATAGCATCTGCCTGACAGGGGCCAGCAGGGTCTCTGGGATTATTTACCAACACACTGCTCCATTCAGTTTTCAGGACCGGACCCCTCATCCTTCTCTTCTCCAGGAAAAGGGAGGCTGGAGCTCCCATCATCACCATAACATCCTTCCTGGGGAACCCAGGAGCCCCAGGATGCTGGTAGCCACAACACACCCCTCACTCTGCTTCTCCTGGCCATCACCCCAGAGCAAGGAGCCTCACCAGTCCTCCAGAAGGCACAGACATCCTGGAGTTGTGCCACCAGCACCTGGAGACCACAAGGACATTCACTCCCAGCCTTACCTGCTTTCCCCCTTTCTCTGCAGTGCTCAGGGTAAGGAAAGCCACTGCAGTGCTAAGCATCTCCATTTCCTCTGACAACTCCCAACAGGACTTGGGACAGCATTTTGGCAGCACAGGGGCTTCATGCTTCCTGCTGTGAACCCTCCCAGCACCTCCTGCCTGAGCAGCATCCCACCTTTCCTCCATGCCAGGTAATGAAAGGCACTAAATCCTCATGGGGCCAACCCAGGCTCCTCATCCTCACCTGGGTGGTGTGAACGGGGCTGGGTGGAGGAAGAGAAATGCCACAAGCAGGTCCACACACTCCTCTGAGATGCTGTCACTCAGGAGTTGGGCGCTGATCCAGCGTTTGGCCAGCCTGGAGGTGCTGCCGAAGACAGGGTGCTGCTGCTGAAGCCTGTGAGGAGGGAGACATGCCACTGCTCAGGCCACTCACCCCAGGACCCAAAACAGCCTCTTGACATTCGGCAAGAAACGAGAGGGGCAAAAATCTGCAAGGAGCACTTATATAGCGTCACAAGTACAGGGACTTTCAGCAGGAGTTGAGATTTTGGGGGGAAGGAGGCAAAAAGCTGCCTCATGCTCCTCTCTAAACATGCTGCATTTTAGTACTTGTCTCCCCACACCAGCGACTTCAGGGTGACAACTGGTGCCTTCCACACCCACATCCAACCCTTAACCCTTCCAAAGAGCCTCTCCAAAGTTGGCTGAAGGGCTACTTCCCACAGCAAACTCCTCTACCCACCATCACCCTTCAGCATCCAAGGGCACCTCCCTGCTGGTTTCCAGCCATGTCCCACATTGTGACCCCTCAGGCACCTTCTGCCTCACCTACCCATGCAGAGAGCTGGTTAGATAGGGCAGATGCAATGTCTCCAGCTCCAGCTGCCGAGATTCCTCTGTGTCCTGGTACTTCAGCATCCCTTCTGGGGTGACCACTTCCTTCAGGATCAGGGGCTCCCGGTGGTAGGCTACTTGGAGACGGAAAACGTAGCCATCCTGAGAGGGGAGCACAAGACCAAAATCAGGTTTGATGGTGACATGAGCAGTATGATGTGTGTTATGGTGCCCCTCAGGGATACAACCGCAGCTCCCTGACATCAATGCAGTCTCACCACACTCTTTCCTAGGCCCACCACCCAAATACTGGTTTTGTCAACTGGAACCACTGCCACAGCCCCCCACCTCAGTAAGGTCAGGCCTGGAGAAGGAGACCCCCTACCTTGTACACGTCCGTGTGGGTGACTGCAGGTCTGCAGACCAGCTGGTGCTGCTGCCGCAGGAGCTCAGCCAGCTGCAGGTGGAAAGCAGCCTTGATACGCTTGATGGCTCCTTTGTCCTGGGGCCACTGGCCACTGCCTTCCATGTGGCAGATGACTGGGGACGAAGGGATAGCAGGAGGTCAGAGAGTCCCACACAGAAACAAGGTGTTGGATAGGGGTGTCTGGAACTACAGACTAGAGCAGGAGGGCAGGAGGAGCCAGGGTTCTGCTCCTGCTCACAGCACACCAGCATAGCAATAACAAAGACAGCTGCTTGCCTCCATTTTCCTCCACCAGATCATCTCCCACTCACATCTCTCCCCACTTACTCTTCAAAGGGGTTATGTAGGCTGGGCAGGGCTTCTCCTGCGAAGGAAGCAGCAAGTGTTTGCTTCTGTTATGGAAGGAATAAATCGGCTTCATAGGAATGGGAGGAAAAACCTGAAAGAGAATAGCCACCCAGCAACTGAGAACAGGGAGCAGAAACCTCCTGGCAAGGCCTGTACCCTCACCCAAACCTCCCACACCAGCAAAGCCCTCCAGTACAGAGGGTTTGCTCAGCTTGTGCGCGGCCGGCCCAAAGGGTGGAACAGCAAAGAAGAGGCACCATATTACTCCAGGGGCTCTCAGGAGCCAAAAAACCAGAGAGTGACTCATTCTCTCAGTCCTCCCCCACCCCAGGGCACACCTCAGCTCCCTGCAGACCCCCACGTGGTGCCATGCCCTGGGACACTCACATCCGTGTACCGGAGGGCAGGATGGACTCCCTGCACAGCCGTCACCGTCAGCGGCAGCTCCTTCAGGTTCCACAGCTTGCGGCTCAGGTCGTCATAGGAGCAGACAACACTGACCATGGCCTCCTCGCCTGTTCCCGATGCCTGCGGACACACAGGGAGCCTCTGCATGCACCTCTCCTGCTCCTGCACTCACCTCACCTCCCTCATGGGCTGGCATCACAATCAAGCTCTGAGAAGCCAGCACTGCCACCCCAGGGAGCAGCTTCTGGCAAGAGCGATGAGCAAAAGGGGGAAGTAAGAAACAGCAAAGACAAGAGCAAGGCTGGCTGTGACTCCCAGCACCCACAGGCATCCTAGAGGCTGCATTTCCAGTAGCAAATAAAATTATTCTTTCTACAAGACACTAAGGCAGCACCAGTACTGCCAGAAATCACTGTAATAAAGGAGAAGCCATGAATGATCTGGGAATAAAGAGATCACACATTGGCAAAGTGGGAGCCCTGCTACTGTCTCCCCAGCAGTTACCATGATGCCAACAGAGGCAGCAGTTAACAGGAAACTCCACTGACTACATCCTTAGCAAAGACAGAGCTCTGGACCATGGCAAAAGCAGACACAGAAAACATTCAGAGCATCACAGGAACCCTAAGGAGGGCAGGAAGAAGAAACAAACAGAGAACTGGTGCAATCCTTGCCACTTCCACCTCCCCAAATACCAGCAGAGCAGCCTGAACAGGGAGGACACATTGGTGACACCAAACCATCCAGCTCAGAGGCAGCTGAGTCACACAAGGAGCCGACCAGCCTGGAGTTTTCTGACCTGGGCTCTCTGGTGGAGCAGCAGCACCCTCTGTGGGGTGTGCCATGAACAGCAAACCCCATCCTGCCTGCGGCTGCTCCCTTCTTCTGCCTTCATCCCCCACGTCCTCGCACTGCTGGCTCCCCAGGCTGCCTGCACACAAACAGCTGGAGGAGCAGATACCCCTGTACCCACCATCCCACACTCAACAGCAACTTTCTCAACAACAGAACTCCTAAGCACCTCTCAGGCTCCAGGAAAATGTACCCGTTACACTGGGGTATATCAGTCCTGCTAATTCCAGACCGGCCTGAAGGGACACAGCACACAGGTGTGCACAACAGGCACAACAGCACAACAGGCTGTGAAAACCAGCCTCTCATCCCAAATCTGACACTCAATTCTGCCAAGACTGCAATTGGTCCTGGCACAGGAGATCCTTTCCATCAAATGTGTGCCCATTCGATCTTAAAAAGTGGAAAGGAAACAATTTCTTCCTCCACCCAACAACCACGTAAAGAGCTGGTTGTACTGATGCCTTTTTGGGACTACCTAAAAACAGAGGGCAGACAAAATGAAGGGAATAAAAACCAGTTATATTTATTAAAAGGCCTACATTTTCTTGCAGATGCCCCCCCCCCCAAAGAAATGGATGATGTATCACAAGTATTCATTCTTCTATAAGTTCAGTCTGTTTGTATACTGGGGTAATCTTCCAATTACAGCTTCATGTTATGAAGCCATTTACCTCAAGTTTGCTCCCTTCCCAACTCACTTTTGTTTACCTTTCTCAGGGCCTGAGATAGTAAGGCGTCCTTGATTCCCAGGCCTAGAGAGGAATTGTTTTGTCTGACCAAAATGGGAAGACAGTAGCTATCACTCTATCTGGAATTTAGAGTTATACACTAACAAACTGCAGGATTACAAATATATAAAAATGTAAAAGCTAAAATCCTAAGGCATCAGTACAAAAAGACTAACAAAGTGTGCCAAAGTTCTCATGGCTCATCTCCAGACTTTAACTACACAAGCTGGAAAGCAAAAGCTGTAAGGAGACATTTCCCAACCTCCAAGATGCATATTTGCTGTCTGAAAGCATAGTTTCTTTGTTTCAGCTGCACATTCAGATGGAGCACAATCTAGTACTTTGCAATATGCCAGGAAAGAGCCTTTTCCTGGGTTTGCCAGCTGGACCTAAGGGATAGCAGCACAGAACTGTCTGGCCCATGTCCTGAAGGATGCAGTACCTCAAAGGTGCGGCCAGAGAAGCACTGTGGGACAGAGACATGTGGACAGAGGGGCAGAAGCAGAGAGAATAGGACAGTGGGATACTTGCAGGGGAAAATGAGGTCTGGGTAATGCTAAAGCAAGAGGATTGCAGCAGTTATGCCTTGGCTGCCATGAAAGACTTGGTAGGTATTTACCCTTACTATATTCTCATGGGAACCACCTAGCAGCCTCACTGCCACTAAAATCACCTCCCTACAGCCCTTCCCTCACTGCTCTTCTTGCAGAGAGCCCAGCCCCACCAGGGAAGCAATCATACCTCTTTCCCAGTCCTGATCACAGATTCCAGCAGGGCTCCTGTGTAGCAGATGGAGGAGTCAGGAATGTCTGCATGGCTACGTGGGAGAAGGCAACAGAGCATTAGAACTAGAGCACACCAGCCTGTTGATGCTATTGACACTGCATGGGTCCCATGGATGAAAACCCCTCTCTGAAGGAAGGTCCAGGTGAAAAGACCAATCTCTGTGCATTCCTCCCTGCCAAGTAATCCACCCAAAGTGGACAAGGCATTTGTGCAGCTCCACAAATACAAAGCCAAAGCCACCACTGTGCAGCCTTCCCTCACAAGATCCATCCTCAAATCAGGACAAAGAGGCACAGGCAAACCCTCCTCTCTGTGCAAGAGGGCCTCATTTTTGGCAGATGGTATAACTGCTGCAAAGGCTGTCCAATGCCACGGGAAGATGCAATCCTGTGAACCACTACAAGGTCTCAGAGGATTTTACAAAAATGTCCTGCAAGGGTCAGACAGCTTTAGGAGTGTCCAAGAGTCCCGTCCACATGTAAGCACAGGACCAGGCTGCCTCCTTGCCCTCTCCATTACGTCCAGCTATCTGGCTACAGCTGCCTGCCCTCCCACCAGCTCACAAAATAAGGAAAACTGAAATGACTTCCAGACCTCACAAATCCAAAGCACCTCACAAAGCCTGAAGCTGACAGTAGGGTCACCAGGGACAGGACACACGGCAGAAAAGCAGCAGTGACCCACAGCTGCTGCTCAGTGTAACTTACAGCTTCAGCAGGTGCCTGATGATCTGCTCAGGAATGAGGCGCTTCTGGCAGACAGTGCTGGCCTCCCACACCACGGCCTCACAGATGCTGCCATCCTGGAAACGACGCAGCTCTGACTTCTCTCCCCAGAAGGTCCGGAACTCCAAGGCCTGTAGGGGACATTGACCAAGCCAGGGTCACTTCTGGGCCAGACAAAACTCTCCTAGGATCACCAGCCGGCCTCACAGCTGACTGCAATCACAGCACAGCACCAGCTTTGCTCTAACTCAGCACAAGCCGGGCTCCCCTCACCTCGGGGTGATCGGCCTGAGGACCCTTCTCCAGCGTGCTGGCAGCAAACTCTGGGAGAAACAGGAGCCCAAACGTCAGGGGCCCGACATCCTTGTGTTTTGGGGGCTCAGCATCAATTGGCCACTGTGGAAAAAGGAGGAACATGAAGCACAGGGAGAGATGATGTTTCTGGAGCAGCAGCTGCTGGGATATTGGGATGCAACCTCCTGCTATGTTCTCTCAGGTGCCCAGATAAGCACAAGCCAGAAAGCCTCATTTAATAGGTCTTCTGAAGGAAACAAAAAGTTGTCTTCTTCACCTTGCCCCTATTACTGAACCAAGACTTCTGCCCAGACCAAGTCACACAGCTGCATCCCACAGCCCAATGCTGGACCTCAGGTTCTATATTCCCAACAAAAGACATGCCTGTCTCCTTCCCCAGTGAGCAGGGATGTCCTTCCTGTGCTCTGCAGAGCCACAAGAGACAGCTGAGACCCCACAGGCTGCAAAGGATGCAGTGCCATTGCCAAGCTGCATTACCTCGGGGATCTGGGGCAGGGAGTGAGCCACAAGCTGTGCTCTCTGGGACAGACCACGTGCCAGCAGTGAGACAACGAAGGGCAGGGCTGCAGCCACGTAATTCCCACCCCGATCCATCAGCTCATTCAGCAGCTGCATCTTCTTGCAGGTACCCTGCAGCTTGGAGACATGCTTCAGGCTACAGAGAAGAAGAGAAGCTGGTCACCCACCTCTGCCACCAAATCCTTTCTGAGAGAGGGATGTTATATGTTACAGGATGAATAAAATGGAGAAGTGAGGGTCCTAGCCCAGGACGGGTGCTACAAGAATGCCTTTGGGCATCTCAGGAGATGCTGGGCACTGTTTCCAAGGCTTGCTCCCCTTTTTCTGGGAGGCTATCTACACAGTAAAAGTGGAACAGCCCAGTGCACAGAGGCTCCAGTGTCTATCTCAGAGCTCAGCATGGCCACCTCCCACCAGCTAAGCTCAAATCTACCCCGGCCCACAGCCAGAAGCAGCTCGCTCCTCCTGAGGGAGCTGAGCAGGCTCCCTCAGCACCATCCCACCAGCACAGCAAGACTCACTAGAAGACATGGTCAAAGGTCCTGAGCATGGGCTTCGGGGTCATGAGCAGCACCTGAAAGCCATCCACCATCCGGTCATCCAAAATCTCCATAGAGCGCTTGGCTTCAAACTGGACCTGAGCAAGGAGGGAAGGCAGTGCAGGAGCATCAGTGAAAAGGGAGAAGGAAAGCAAATCCCTCCAGCAGTGGTCACTTGTGCTCCTCCATCAACTGGGCCAGCCCAGTTCCATGGTCAGCAGCACACACACACCAGTCTCTGTCCTTAGCATGAAGCCAAGCCACACACAGCTCTTGCTGCTGGCCAGACAGGCCCTTCTTAATATCCCTGGCATCAAGGTGGGGCTTTTTTCTCCTTCAGAACACTTACATCTGCTTCACAGCTGCTTGGCTTCACCCAAAGGTGCACACGAAGAGGCACACAACTTTCCCACATCACTCGACCAAGAGTGGTAACATAGCATTACATCTAATGTTCACTTCCAAGCTTCAAAGCTGGATATGTTAAAACCTTAAAAAGCCACACTGAATGTCGCTCCTTGGCCCCAACATTCTCCTCAAAGACATCTAACCACTCTCTGCCTGTCTGAGCTCACTCCAAAGACATCACCTCAAGGAGCCACCACAATCTGCCCAGTACCTGGTGGTATTTGCTGGCAGTCATATCAGCACAGAGATTCACCAGTCCAGAGGGATCCACAAAGACCACTTCAAATGCCTGGTGGAAATCATCCAGGGCAGGCTGGAAAAGCAAACATGGTCCTTAGTGCTACGGTGCATCACAGACAGCAAGACACCCCAACACAGCTGCCATCTCCCATCCCTGCAACAGGCACATCTCTGCCCCAGGAGCACTGATACAGACAGACACAGGCACAAGACCCCTCAAGAGGGCTGCTTACCAGGGAGGGGTCAGCATCCTTCACTAGACTGATTCCCATCACACTCAGGTCAGTGGTGGCTGTGGACAGACAGGAAAGAACAAGTCACACCACCATCCACATCTTTCCCCTGGTGACAATGGCACAGTATGTGTCAATACCACCAAGGTCTCACAACATCAACAGTGCAAAAATACAGTGCTGGCCTCCACCTTGTGATGGGGCATACCCACCCCTCTGCCAGCTGCACCATCCAGCCCTGCTCTGTTGACTCATCCCCTCCCGTACATCCCACTCACAGGGGTTCAGCACAAAAGCCATAATGGCCTCTCTGCCTCTTCCCCCACCGTGTTCAGGCTTTGCGCAGAAACACCAACCTTTCCCTGTCCAGAGACGTCCCTGGAAACTCACCCAGGAATTGCAGAGTGCTCCTCAACACCTGGTACCCACTCATCATCTTGACAATCTTGCGCTTCGTCAGCAGGTAGGCAACAAGCATGGAGACCAAGAAGCCACTGAAGCCCCCCAAGCCCTGTGAAAACAGAAGTACCACAACCCCATTGCAACCCACAGATTAAGACTGAAACCCTAACATAGCACAAAGCAAATCCACAAGCCACCACCCCACCCACCTGGACAAAACCAGCACCATTCCACCCTAAGAAGGAGAGCAGGCCAAAGGCAGGTGAGCCAGGTAAGCAAAGCCCACCTTGACACAGGACATACCTTGCTGAGCTGCCGCTGGTTCAGCCAAACTTTGAGGAGGGCCAGGCCATCCTTCATGCCTGGGAAGTCTGTGGCTGCGTTGGACAAGAAATGCAGGTGGGAGAGCATCACTGTGTCACAGAGGATGGAGTTGTTGTAGTGCGGGGTCGGGGGCTCGGTGGCTCCTGTGTGGGGAGATGACAGCACATTGGACCCAACCACCTGCCCACAGAAAAGGGCTGCAGTGAACCCACCTGCAGGCACTGGGTGCAGTCTCTGCCTGAAACAAACAGCTTCATACTCCCCCAGCCCCAGACTGTACCTTCTTTGGAAGTGCTCTGCTCCATGAACCAGGCGGTCCGGACATTGTTCTTGTTGGGATAGAAGCGGCTGGGTTTGAAGAGATCCGAGTCAGGACAAGCATGGAGTCGGACAGTGACCATCTTCTCATCCTTGCCTGTAAGCACCCGAGGAGAGACGTACAGGAGGAAGGGATGTCAGAGATTAAACTGGGAAAACACAGAACATTCCCAGCCTGGACAAAGGAAAAAGCTCCTTCCCAGCAAAGTTCAGCAGCAGTTGAAAATCTCAGAGCAGAGAGGGACCACAGCCCAGAGACAATGATAATCCTGAGGTCACACTGCTCATGTCCCAGTCCCATCTTCCTCCCCACTGACCAGTCTGGCACCCTTGCCTGCCCTGGCCCTGCCATGCCACATCTGTCCTGTACCCCAACCCACAATCTCCTGAGGGCTGTGGGAACAATCAGGCTCCTGGGGAAGGCAGAACAACAGAGGTGAACAGGGCTGGGGAGAGCAGGAAGGAAGGGCAGTGCTGGACATGGATGTGTTTTTAAAGATTTCGTTTTTTACTCCTTGAAGTACCCAGAGGATGTGCCAGCCAGTGAGGCCAAGATTGGAGAGCCCAGCCAAGCTGCAGAGGAGGATTGGGAAGGGCAGAGACCCTGAGGACCAGACTCCAAGTGAGGGGAAGAAACAGCTGAGAAGCACCCAAAATTCATCACCAATTGGGACAGTAGCCGCAGACTGATTCCTCTCCTAAGGGTCATTCAATGGTATGAGAACACCACCACCACCCTCCACCCAACACCAGTACCCAGTCACACCCCACACCAGAGCAAGGCTCAAGTGCCACCTTGAGGCCTCAGGAGCAGGATGGGCTTCAGATGGTTGCTGTTCATGTAGGCAAACTTCACACTGCCAAAGAGCTTCTCTTTGGACAAATGCTGGGCAATGTGGGACAGGTACAGGGCTCTCTTCCGGTGGTAGCGTTGATTCAGGTTATCTTTGTCCTGGAAGATTTCCTGGGAAGAGAGGGACAGAGCAATGGCACCTCACCTGCCTGCTGAGCTCAGTTCAGCCCGAGGCACCCCACCACCCACAGCTCTCCCTGGCCCCATAGGCAGCCCTATCTCAGCCCTAAGGAGCACCAAGCTGGTTGGGAACTTGCTGCTGGCTCACAGGCTCCAGGAGACAAGAGCAGTCACACAGACAAAAAGGGTGAGCTTGGTCTCAAGATTTTCTTAGAAGCAACTCTGGGCAGCAAAGGGAGATTACCAGCCTCCAAACATCCCCCTTCTGAAACACAGTCTGGGAAACTGGGGTAGAAGTGTAATTGGATACAAAAACAGACAGCTTTTATCTCTCTGGCAATGTTCAGGCCAGGCAGACAGAAGGAAGAACCTGATGAGGAACTAAGATCAAACAGCTGCAAGCTCTGATAGAGCAAGTGGCCAGACTGCACTCCCCAGCTCCTCATGGGAGTCACCCTGCATGTCCAGATGCTGTCACCTCACTGAGGAATGAAGTGGGCAGGACAGGGGTCATGGAGGACAGGAGAGGACAGGGCTCCAGTGGGCCCCAGGTCATTTAGGAGGTGGCTTGGCCAGACTCACCCGTGGCATGGTCACTGCAATGTCCACGTTGATCTCTGGCCTAACGCAGGTGCCCAGCAGGTAACTGCCCACCACCTTCAGCTCGGCTGGGGGCACGAAATGGAACTTCCCCTTGACCTTGAAAGGCACTTGCAGGAATGGGATCTTCACATCCTCAGAAAGCCAGGTCTGGTCAGTGAGCTGGGAACAGACAGGACACACAAAATGCTCTGAGCATCAACAGCAGCAGATGTGCAGTGACCAAGACCTCACACAGCTCCCCACACAGCTGCACCCAGAGCTTAAAGACAGTATCCCCACTTCTTCCTCCAGGAAAAGGCCCCTAAGAGAGACAGCCCACAAGAGCAACAGCAGAGCCTGCTCCTGCTCCATTCAGGATAGGGGTCTTGCCACCTCTTGCATAACCCTGGAACATACTTCAGTTTCTGGGGTCTCTGGGATGGTGCTCAGTAGGCTGTTAATTTCATGGAGGAAGGCATCAATCTTCTTTTTCTTCGTCTCCTTCAATGTCACTTCCTTCAAAAGCTCCTCAATCTGTAGAGGGAAACAGGATCCTCAAAGGCAGCTACAACACTGGAATTGCTCCTGCCTTTTACCTTGTCCTCCAACACCAACCAAGACCAGTGCAGAGGCAGTTGGTAAGCTGGTGAATACACCAAACTCTCCACAAACCCTGCCTGGAGCTGGCAGTTTGATCAGTTCCTGACATTTTCTGTGAGTGCTGGACTGCAATCATCTCCATCCCAACCAAGGTCCAGGTAAAAATCCCAGATGTAATTCACATAAGCATGGCTCTCAGGAAGGCTGTTTGTACAACAGAGAATCAGCTGCAGGAAACAACATCACAGGCTCCCACCACAAACCAGGCCCTAGAAACCCTGTCTCTGGCACCAGCAAGTAGCCAGGAGATCAAAGCTGTTCCTCATAAAAATCACCAATTTTAGAACCACCTGAGGGATGGGATGCCATCCAAAGGTACCTGGACAAGCTCGAGGAGTGAGCCCAAGAGAATCTCAGGAGATTCAACCAGGCCACGTGCAAGATGCTGAATCTGGCTTGGGGGATAAACAGACCCAGAGCAGCCCTGCCCAGAAGGACTTGGGGGTGCTGGGGGTGAGAGGCTGGACATGCCCCGACTATGGCACTCACAGCCCAGAGAGCCAAACGTGTCCTGGGCTGCACCCAGAGCCCCGTGGGCAGCAGGGCAGGGAGGGGATTCTGCCCCTCTGCTCTGCTCTGCTCTGCTGAGACCCACCTGGAGCTCTGCATCCAGAGCTGGGCTCCCAGCACAGGAGGGACAGGGACCTGCTGGAGTGAGCCCAGAGGAGGCCACCAAGGTGATCAGAGAGATGAAAGATCTCTCCTATGAAGAAAGGCTGAAAGTATTTGGATTGCTCAGCCTGGAGAAAAAAAATGCTCTGAGGAGACTTATTGTGGCCTTCCATGCCTGAAAGGGCTACAAGAGGGACTTGGAGAGGGACTTCATATGAGAGCATATCGTGATAGGAAAAAGGGGCAATGGCTTTGAACAGAAAATAGGTTTAGATTAAAAACTGGGACGAAATTCTTCCCTGTGAGTGGCAGGGCACTGGCACAGGCTGCCCAGCAAAACTGTGGATGCTTTATTTCCCAAAGTGTCCAAGGCCAGGCTGAATGGGGCTCTGAGCAACCTCATCTAGAGTCCCTGGAGGAACCTGATCTTTGAGGGCCTTCCAACCTAAACTGATCTATGATGCTACGACCCAGTTGATCTTCACCAAACACAGGCACCTTGATAACCCAGGTTATCTCGGAGTCTGGGTCCCGCAGCCCGCCGCGCTCCCCCGTGGGGCAGTGATCGCCCCCCCGGCTGACCTGCAGGCGGAGCAGGCTGGAGTGGAACAGATCCTCCGTCTCCTTCAGCTGGGTCAGCTCCTCGCTGGTCGGCGGCTTGTAG
>JAHLSL010013733.1:14930997-14950436 GCA_025920805.1 Petroica traversi | reverse complement strand
TCCGGCGGGCGAGCGCGGGGCCGTCTGCGCGCCGCAGAGCCCGGCGGTGCTTAATCTTGGTGGGTGGGCATGCTGGATGCGGCCTGCCGAGAGCCTGAGGCGGCCGGGCCGGCAGGAACAGACACTGCGAGCCAGGAAAACCCTTCTGGCCAAGGGGAGCGGGCACCGCGAGCTGCCATCCTCCTTGCCAGCTTCCGCAGGGACTGGGAAGGACACCAGCGGCATCCTACGTGCAGACTACTGCGCTGGGAGGAATATCCCATTTATGTAAATTAGATATTGATGCCTTTACAGAAGCAGCTCTGAACACCGGGTCCTATCAGAGTCGGGTTGTCAGGGCATTTAAACGACCATCCTATTTTGGACCCGGGTAATTTTAATTATATTTCCAGCTTTTTTTGGATGGCTTTTGCATCCAATTAATTCACTTCTCTACGCTCTCCCATGAAACAGGGATGCTGTGTCTCCAGTGGGACCAGAGAAACTGCTCTGGGATAGCATCTGTGGAGTCTGTAATGCTCAGGTCCAAATTACCCTGAGCACACTCTGTACAGCTTTTTCCCTGCACTGTGAGAACACTACAAACAGGATCTCTTCATGTGTAGGCATGTTAAGACAGAGGGCAGAAGGTCACGTATCCATCCTGAAGGTAAACATGGGAATTCAGAGAAGTCAGTGAAGTAAGCTGAGTTCCGTCCCCCTCAGAGGACCCCTAAGCCAGATCAGCCACTGCTGGTAGGCTGTTGGGGAGAAACAAATAGGCTTAGGGTAAAAGCTAAACTCTGTTGGAGGCAGGGGGTGGGAAACAAGCTGTGTTCAGAAGATGTTTGCAGCTGACACTGTCTGCCCTGCAGGTCTTCCCTGGGTCTGACTTGCCTGGGAGCAGGGCAGGCTCTCACCCATCCCTCTGCCAGGGAAAGCAGAGTGATGCAGTGTCCTGCCCAGCTGCAGAGCTCATATCCACATTGCAGCATCTCTGCCTGGGACATCAAGGTGCCAAACCACTGCAAAAGGCATTGTTTCTGTTCCCAAAGAAGGCTGGCACCTGACCTGCTGCTTGGCTGGGGTGGCCCCCTGCATCGTTGCCATAACCACCTCAAGCCTCTCATCCCTCCCTCATATTTAATGATTTCCACAGAGGGAAATCGGCTGGAAGTGGGGTCCCAGCCTTGGGTCAACTAGACTACAAGGAATCCTGCAGGTTGGTGCTTGTTTCCTGCTTTCCAAGGAGAGTGTCCAGAGACCCGAGCTGCTGAATTTGGGGAGCACATCACTCACACAAGCGCCTGTGGCAGGCTGCAGGTGGTGGCTGCATGAGGCTTCTGGTCCCTGTTACTGCTCATGGCAGCTCCTGCCTGGCTGCTGCTTCACAGCCTCTGCATCCCAGCCACCAGCAGCAACTTCCCCAATCCGCTCCAGCGGATCCCAGGAAAGGATTTTTGCTGATTATAGCTTCCAAATAATTTTTTCCTCCATCTCAGTGGTCTGGGTCAGATCCCTCAACCTTTACCCTGAACCTTGAGCTGCATAGACAAACTCTTTTCATCCATTTGCATCCATGTACACACTCCCCTGCATTCCAAAGTTGCCTCCAGAACTGACTTCCAGTTAGTGTGGATATTTACCTCCTGTCCAGTTTTGCAAGTAATTCCTGAGTGCAGCCTCAGTGACTCCGCCAAGTCAGAATCAGCTCCTAACTTTGGAGGTCTTTATCCTCCCTGTTACCAAAAAAGACTCAGTTTCTTGGCTGGAGGAGCTCCTGTTCCTCCCCCTTCCTGACATGGCCAGGACTGCCACACTCAGCTCTGCTCCACTCCAGTGATTCACTGCCAGACACCTGCAGGTGCCGTGGCCATACCTGCAATGTCAGGCTCCTCTTTTTATTAAGTTGAGGGTAATTACAGCCCTGTGCAGGATTTTTAGGCAGGCTGGGCAAACCAGTTTGGTCATCCCTGTCCCCAAGGACACATCCTTGTATTGCCTGAGAGCAGCAGGGGAGGAGGGACTCATTCAGGGGCAGGTGCAGGGTGGGTTGCTGGGGTGTCCATTGTGCTAATCCCTCAGCGTTCCCCATTTACCCCTGCTGTTCCTGGCATGCCATGTAATGCCCAGTTGGTGTGGAAGAACAAGTTCAGAGTCTGTTTTGGGGGCACTGGGGGGAGTTTGGGGGACTGGGAGGAATAGGACTGGTCATCTCCTGGATGTGTCTCCCCAGGGCAGCCTGGCCAGCTCTGCAGTGGGGAGCAGGACCACTGATGCTTGTCCTAGAACAGGTTATTTAGTAAAGCATTTCAGCACATAGTGAGTCATTAATTACACCCAATCCTACAATGCTAATAGTAGTAATATTAATGAAAAAAACAGTTTTACTGCATTCCATACCATGTGCTCGCCCTTGCAGGCATCTTGCACCTCCTCTTATCCCACTTTGCTCAAAGAGCCACTGCTGAGCTCCTGCTTCTTACTGTGCTTAATTCTTGCTGCCCAGAAACACCTGGGGCATTGGAGGAATGTTTCCTGGTCCTGTCCTCAGAAATCTGGGACTTCCTCGCTCAGATGCATGCCCAGATGGGTTTTCAACAATGGTGAGCATCCCCAAACTCTGTGTTCCAGCATCTTCTCATAATGACTTTTTGGAGCTTCAGTTTTCCTGAGACAGATAGCAATCTGGCATCAATGGACCCCTAGAAAAATCCCACTCCAATACCAGCTATCCAGACGCTGCATCAAAATTCAACAATGGCATCTCATAAATGGCAAAACTCCACAAAATAGTTTGTATGCTTCCTTTAAAATATGTACATCACACTGCAGGAGCCATTACACAGTCCCTGACTACCATCACTTTGAGGTCTCTATCATCCAAATTTCTGGTGTTGTGTTCTACATATTTAACGCCAAGTTTCAGGAAGTTCACGATCACCAGTTTGAGGGCTAAACCCACATGCCATCCCTTCACTTCAGGGATGGCATGTGAGAGGAGACAGCCTGCTGCCCCACACTGTGACATGCTGGTGACAAGCTGAAATATCTCCTGTGAGATAACAGCACTGGTGGGACCATCAGGCTGGGGATGAGTTTTTTCTCTCCACATTGGGTTACTTCTGTTTCCATCTGTTTCTCACTTGGTTCGCCTTTGCTGAGGGAGCAGGGTTGTCCTTTACCCTGGGATGCAGGGAAGGTTGGGGGAGATGTTGAACCACTCTGTGATTGCTGGTGAGCCTAAAACAGGAGTTTCAGAAGAATAAAGAGGTTGCTGCTTCCCACCATCTCTACTCTTGGCAGAATGAAAAGCCTTAGGCTGATTTTCAGATGAGATTTTCAAGGGACACAAATCCCTTTGGCCCTTTGAAGCTGCTGGTAAACAGGATGCTGGATGTCAGCCTGGCATCCTCCTGCACACAGCTTTGGAACTCGCTGAGCTGGCAGAGGGACCACTGGGAGCGTGTGGAGCCACATCTTCGGTGCTGTCTTTCCTGGGAGCAGCACCTGAGCAGCTCCAGCCTCCAGCACCGGCTCGAGGTGCACGAGTGCAGCCCCGCACGCACACCTGCGTACACACACATCCCTGCTCCCTGGGCTCCGGCCTCAGGAATGCTGCCAGGAAGGGGCTGCGGTCGGTGCGGCTGCCGAGCCGGTTTAGCGGTCCTGTTCATCCCGACTTCTGCTGTGCCCGCTTAACCCCCTCACCACCTTGACCCTTCCTGGAGTCTTCCCAAAAACGCCACTGCTGTGGAAATGCTCCGCTCCCCTGGCAGCTGTGGGGAGCTAAACTTGTGGCAAAAGCCTCGGCACCACCCTGTAGCTTGGCATCACCTGCAGGTGTCTGCAGCTCCTGTTCAGAGCTGCCCCCTCCAAGACTTTCGCATCCGTCCCCTAACTCTCTTTGGCCACCCCATGGGCATGGCTGACTTTTTTTCTCCCAAGAACCCCAAAACCTCATCCCAGTGATAACACCTGGACATGGCATTTCTCATTTCCTGGCAGCTTCATTCACCCTGATTTGATGGAGTTTCTTGCTTCTTCTGCAGAGACGGGGCTCTGTCCCACTCCAGGAAATCTGCATTTCATTGTAGAATTAAATAGTTCCTCCCTTTGGTTTCTGAAGTATTTTCAAGCGTTTTAAATTCTCAAGTATTAACACATAACAGAGTCATTTGTAACTCCCAAAAATAACCTGACACACAGGCTAATGACACACTCCCATAATGTTTGACTATCCATCCCAAGTATGGCCATATCACAGAAACATGCAGCCACTGAGAATCTTCACAATGGCCATGAGGTGGAGGACTTCATCAGGGCCAAGGAGTAGGATAAAGTAGATATTTGTAGGTTTAACTTCAAAACATTGAAGTTTTAAACAAAACCACAAGAGGTTCACTCCAGGGTTGAGGCAGACACCCAGCATATCCCTGGCAGCCTTAAAAATAAGGTCCAGGAAAAATTGGAGCCCAGACACCACCTGTGGGAAGGGGTCAGAGGGATACCCAGGTCCCTCCTGATGCTCAGGGACCATCCAGGCACAAGGGTGTTGTATTGATTAAAACAAGCCTCAGTCATCACTCCCTTCTTGGGTGGATGATTGTTTGTTAAGTTTCATCTGGTTCATTAAGTCTCAGCCATCTGTACTGGGACACAGAAAGTACTTTGCATCCCCCCCACCAGCAGAAGCACCATCTTCAGGGCTTTACAAGTGAAAAGCTGAGGTTCACAGGATGGTACAACAGCCACAGCCTTCCTGGGTGTGTCAAACACTGGGATGGTGCATTAAACACCTCGCCTGATTTAAAAAAAAAAAAAAACAACAACAACCAACAACAACAAAACCAAAAACAAACAAACAAAAACTCTTAAGCAATCCATGCATATATGTCATGGGCAGAGAGGAAGAGACTGATTTTGACTCTCTGGACTGTCTGAAGTCAGTCTCTGGTAGCTTTATCTCAAAATTGTGGTGATCTGAGTTACACAAAGACAACTAACAGGAAGTTGATATGCTTTGAAATGTCCCAGCAGTGTTTTGCCTCCTCTCAAATTACCAATTTTCCTTCTGCATAGATTGTTTTGTGTACCTTGTTTTTATTCTCTGGTCACTTTGTTTGCTTTATGCAACAGGCAATAGAGCAAATTTACCTTGTTTCCTGTCTGTTGCCGGGTTGGCTTTACACATAGCAACAAGGAGGAGAAACTATTTTCCTTTTTTTTTCGGGTAGTAAAAAACCTGCAGTCTCTAAAAATCACATTGGAGACACTGAAGGAACAGAAAAGCTCTGCCCCCTTTTCTCTTGCACTCATGTCATGTTTTATCAGTGATGAGTGGCTTGCTTTGTTTGTCCCACCAAAGCAGCCCTTGGCAATCTCCTTGCAGTAGAATAGTTCTGTTTCCCAACTACAACCGAAAAAAAATCAGTCTTCAGGGCCACTCCTGAGACAAAAGGGAGTGGAGAGAGCCAGGAACATGCAAATGTGAGTTTTATTTATTTATGACTTAAACCTCTGAGTGCCAAATCGTCTGTCAGTGTGAGTTCCTTCCCCGCCTTTCATCCAAACCCAATTTGCATATTGCTGAGCAAATGTCAGCAGAGGTGATGGTGGTTATGAGGATGATGATGATGATGATGATGACAACTTGAAATCTTCAAACACACCTGACTCAGAATTAACAGCTCCCCATTCCAATGACTCTTCAAGACAGGTATGTTACATCCTCATTCACCTGATGGGGAACAGAGGCAAAGCAGTGAAGGGTTTTGCTGGAGTGCAAATTCAGGAATTCAGGAAGAGCATTCAGGAAATGCCCTCACAGTTCTCCATTTTGCTTTTGCTGAGATTAAGCAACAATGTTGACTGTGTCTCTGCCACATCCCTCTTAGTTTGTGATTTTCAGCCCACAGGGGCTTTCTCACCTGCAGATGTAGGTGTTTTGTGGAACTTTGCAGCTCAGCTGGGTGGAGGAAAAAGACCAAAGTCTTCCACCACGGGGAGGAAGATAGTGAGGCACTCTGAACCACATTACTAGCCACTCAAGGCTCCTCTTAAGATGGTGCTATCAGAAACCAGCTTCAAAGCTCTGCACTCCAAAATACTTTCCCTTTGGGTGTTGAATCCTTATTGTGCAGAGATGAGTCCCCAGCACTTGGCATCACCCCATGGTGACCTGGAAGGGAGCCAATCTGGAGTTGGGCTGGGATGAACTCCTTTCCTAGTCCTTAGAGCTCCTGCAAGGTTGCTCGGTGAGCCAGAGTTGTCATCTTCTTAGGTCAGAGATATCTTCTTCCCCAGCAGGGAAGATGCCTTTGAGGTCTACATGTGGGTTCTTCCACCAAAATAAAAAACAGATATTAGCTCTGGGGAATCTTGGCAAATCTTTGCTTGACCTTTAGCCTTGTTTGACCTCAAAGAGTAGGAGTTACCTGTCCTGGCTTAGACACCGGGGAGAAACATGCCCAAAGATGAGTCAGGGGAACACAGGGTGAGGCCAGATGCCTCCTGGAGGTGCTGAAGGCTGCACAGAGAGCTGAGGGCTTTGTGCTGTCTAATACTCAGGTGAAACCCAAAGTTCCAAAACCCAGGATGACAGCCATGCCTCTCAGCTCAAAGTTCTTGCTCTGATACCTCACCCTGCCCTGCTGTGCATTACCAAGCCGTGGGCAAAAGACTTCCTTGCCCCCTGGGAGAGGAGCCTCAGTCCTGAAATAGGTTGGTTATTGAACCCAAGTTTTATGCTGGAGATTAATGACTCTGATGTCATTTGGAGTTTCCTTTGCCTCCCCTCTACCTGGTGTGGGAGGAAATACAAAGAGACAGACTCCACAGAAAGCCGATCTTGCAGTCTGTGTGAGGACAGCAGCAACATCCAGGGAAGAAAGTATGGATACAGGACAATTTGAAGTCGCCTGGCAGATGGTGGGCATCTCACTTTGGGGAATTTCCCTTTGGTTTATTTTTAAGCAATTTGTGGAGTTGTACCCAAGACTCACAGAGCTTTTTATGAAAGGAATGGAGACAAAAGGGAAATCATTTTCAGATATCATAGCACTACAAGTTCTCTTTGTCTATGGGAGGAACAGACACAGACTGTTTATGTGATTCTGTGATTCTGCGATTCTGTGATTCTGATTCTGCAGGCTGGGAATCTTCTGCAACAAAAATACACCACAGGAAATGTTATAGAACAGCCTGAAAAGTTACAAGGGGCAGAGTATGACTGGATAGAAAAGGACAATTTATAATTTACTCCAATGTGAGGATGAGTGCATCAAAAAAGCTATCAGGTGGCGGGATCAAAGCAAGCCCAAGGAAATTATTCTGCACCCAAACAGGTCATTAGATTGGGCAGCTGTTTTGCACAGGATGTTGCAAATGCTTAAAATTTATCTGCCTTCAAAAACAACAAAACAAATTAATGGGAAAAATTTTACTGAAGGCTGTTATGTATAAGGACACTCTGACTCAGGGAGTCTGAATCACAAAAATATGTTGGAGGTTGAGGAAATATTCTGGGGAAGAATCACTTGTCCTAACATCCTTCCTAGGGTGGACTTGCATGAAGAGAAGTGCTGGGTTAGATGGGTCCTTGTGGGCTATTTCTAGATTCCAGAATAGAGAAGCTTGGTGTTAGCCATAACAAGTTTGCTATCCACCTGTGTGAATCTGCCCCAAGATCTCACTGCTGGGCTGAGCAATCCTCTCCTGGAGGTTTGGGGGAGACGGGACACCTGGCCCCTAGCAGGTGGGGACAGAAGATAGTGCCTATCAGGACCTGTGCAAGCAGGTCCCTGGAGATAAGGCAGTGTCTGGGGAATCACTTAGTGCAGTGCCTTGATAGAGCAGCAGCTGCTGGCTCTCAAGCCAAGGAACCAAGCCTGAAGGTCATGAGATAAAGTGAAGGCAGAGGAAACCATGACCTGGCAGTGAGAATTTCCAAATCTCCTTTTTTGTTCCTGAGACATAGGAAAACAAGATAAAAAAGGAAAATAGTCAAAGCAATACACAACCCAAGCAGGCACAGCTCATCCCAACTGACCCAGGCCCAGGTGCAAGATATGGCTCTGAAAGCTTGTCCAATATCTTCATGGTCCTCATGGTCAAGATGCCCTGAGAGCTGTGGGAGGAATGGACTGGCAGGAGCAGAATTCTCATCCCAACAGATAGGAGCACGTTTCATTCTGGGCTATTCTTACAGCTGTGTCCATAAAAGAGGCAAGTTCACTGCCACCAAAACAGCATCAGCTCTTGAAGCCTTCCATTACCCCCATATTAGTATTTTCCATGGATGGCTGTACACTATATCCTGTACACCAAGGACTCTGCAAAGCACTGCCATCCCTCTCTCTGTGTGCAAAGTATCTCTGGGGCAGCCAGTGACAGTGCTGACAGACAGCCTCAAAGTCTCAGGTCTCACTCAGCAACCACCTCCAATGGCAATAAAATGTGACTCCAATGGCCCCATTGCCCAACCGATGACCATAAAACACAGACAGGGATGGGATGCCATCCAAGGGATCTGGACAAGCTCAAAGAGTGGGCCCATGTGAGTCTCATGAGATTCAACAAGGCAATGTACACCTGGGCCAGGCCAACCCCTGGTCTCAGCACTGGCTGGGCATGGACAGACCCAGAGCAGCCCTGCCCAGAAGGACTTGGGGGTGCTGGGGGTGAGAGGCTGGACATGCCCCGGCCATGGCACTCACAGCCCAGAGAGCCAAACGTGTCCTGGGCTGCACCCAGAGCCCATGGGCAGCAGGGCAGGGAGGGGATTCTGCCCCTCTGCTCTGCTCTGCTGAGACCCACCTGGAGCTCTGCATCCAGAGCTGAGGTCCCTGGTATGAAAAAAGCACAGACCTGTGTGCTGTTTTAGAGTACAGTGGTTGAGGTAGAGTTAATTTTCTTCACAGTTGGTTTTCCTCACTGTTATGGGGCTTTGTGCTTTGTTGGCTTGTGTTTTGAGTTTGTGCTGAACACAGTGTTGATAACATAGACATATTTTTGTTATTGCTGAGCAGTAACAAAGACCTTCTTTCTCACACTACCAGGCTGGCAAGGAAACTGGAGGTGTACAGGAGGCTGGGAGTAGACACAGCCAAGACAGGTGACCCCAACTGACCAAAGGGGTATTCCAGACCATAGGAAATCATGCTCAGTACATAAAGTGTGGGGACAAAGGAGGTAGGGAGACATTTGGAGTAATGGTATTTTGTCTTCCCAAGTAACTATGATGTGTGATGGAATCCTGCTTTCCTGGAGATGGCTGAACACCTGTGATGCCGGAATGATTTTTGTCTTTTCTTTTATATACCTTTTACACAGTTCTCTGTACCCACAAGTATCAGCAGCATGCATACTTGCAACCTTTTACTTAGTTTGGTGCTTAGTGTTCTGTAAGTGTTCTGCAGGCCCTGAGACTAAACACCCCAGAGCTGCAGAGCCAGGGACACCAAACATTCCTACTATCTCAGGGACCCAAGGTCTCCTAGCAGGACAGATTCTGTAAACTGGAGCTGAGCCCACCCCAGCACCATTATTGGGCTCCCTTGTTAGATATGCTGATGTGTAAAGTCTATAACTGGTGTGTGTGATTGACGGTGGGTGTGCATTGCCACGCTGTCACCCGGGTGAAGTGGATGCATCAAACAGGATCCTGATTAAAATACTGAGGTAACGACCCCAAAACCCTCTTAACGTGTCTAGTTTCATTGTATAACACCAGGAAAAAGGCATCACCTGCCTGCCCACGGGAAGCAGCAGATTAATTTCTTGTTTTGCTTTGCTTGCCTGCATGGCTTTTGCTTTTCCTGTTAAACTGTTTTTAACTCAAGCCACAAGTTTTCTCACTTTTGCTGTTACAATTCTCTGCCCAATCACACCAGAGAGAGTGGCTGCCTGTGGCTTGGCTGCTGGCTGGGGTTAAACCACTACAGCCTATCAGAGAGGTGGTGGATGCCCCATTCCTGGAAACATCAAGACCAGGCTGGACAAGGCTCTGACCAACCTGCTCTATTTGAGAATGTCCCTGCTCACTGCTGGGGGATGGAACCAGATGGCCTTTAAAGGTCCCTCTCAACCCATTCTGATTCCATGATTCAGTAAGTGAGAAGCCTTTTTCTTTTTTTCTCTTGCTTTACTAAGATTTTGGAAATACCTCAGTGGATAAGAACAGTCAGGAGTTTCACGAGCTCCTATTTTCCGAGAGCCCCAGATAAAATATTACTCAAATGGCTTTTATTATTTATTAATCATCAGAATATGAGGAGTAACAGCAGGGCAATTTGATTGTGCTCTGTTATCAGAACTTTTGAAAGCTTTTGCAGGTTTTTAGACAGTGAGTAGATGTGAAAGAAGCTTATATGTATATATATTTCATCTATATCTCAAGGCCAGAATGTGAGTGACTAAACAAAAAGGAGGTTAAGGCAGTAGAGTCAACGGGACAATATTTTCACATGTATGAAAAAATTCCACAAAAAAATGCCTTATGGCACTGAAAATTGCTCTGGAAGAAGCAGCTGTACAGTTACAGGACAAGGTAGGCACACTAGCTCAGGGTTTGCAAACCCTCACTTCTAATTTCTTTTGCTCATAAGTGTTCAGGTAAATGAAAATATGTCTCACTCTAGGGAAAAACTCTGCATTTCTAAAGCTGAGCACGTGTTCTGGTGCTTAGGGAAGGATCTGAGTGTCCTGGCAATGCTCACCAGTGCTGCACTTAAAGAAAAAAAAAAAAAAAGGAGATAAATATATTAAATATGGATGCTGAGAGAAAAACATGGTTGAGATGGAGAAAGGCTTTTATCTATGTTTTGTGGCCTTCGTGGAATGTTGGCTGCTTGTTTTCAAAGAGAAGAATTCACTCCTCAGAAAGTCCTTGCTGATTCCTCTGGTTCCCATTTTGCAGTCCCTGTTCCGTACATTTTTTCAAAGGATGGAGAGGTTTTCAGGCCTCCACCCCAAAGGGTTTTTTTGCTTTACCCCACTATCATACCAGAGGTGCAAGATGAAGAGAGAAATAGCTAAAACTTACCTTTTTTTTGTTCTTCTTGACCACTGGCAAGTATGTTCACGTTTGTATTTGGTTTTGTTTTTTTTTTAACTTCCCCAGGGCAAAAGCAAAGAAAATGCCTTTGATGATCTTGGAGAAAAGGAGATGCAGACCGACAGGACCAGAGTACAGCCAGCTCACCCAGCTGAAAGCCTCCCCTGCAGCACCAGAGAATGTTTCAAAGACAAGAAGAAAAGCATATTCATTTAAAGCACTGGGCAAATGAGGGTCCAGATGCAAAGGCTTGGCTCTTAAACTCCCTCCCTCCTACTCTTCTAGATCCTTGAAATGTCCACACACAGGAAAAACAAACCCATTTGAGATAAAAACCATTTGAGATAAAAACCACGGCTTATAGTTTGGGACAGCATCAGAGCCATTCCCATCTTTAAAATGGGAATTTTGCTGAATGGACTGGCCCTGACATGTACCCAGACACAAACATGGCTGTTGTTTTTTTTCTGCACTCTTTCTGCCCTTGAATTGACGGTTAGAAGAGGCAAACAACCCATCCTACAGGCCAGGGAGAAGATCTGAGAGGTGCTAGATGGGACAATGAAATGGGATGTGCCAAACCTAATATGGATTGAGAGCTTCAGGTTGGTGTGGCCAATGGCTTTCCTGCAGGAAGGAGAAGCATGAGGGTAATTAATGGGAATCTCACAGCAGGTAAACAAGTCTGGAGGAGATTTACCTGGCCCTGCAGGCAGCTGTAGATGAGGATTGAGATGTTGGCACAACAAAGCATTGAGGGACAGCACCTGCAGGGCACAGCCATGCTCTGCCCTGTCCACGTGCCCCAGGGATCCTTTTGCAGGTCTGAGCCCTCCAGCCTCAGTCACAAAAACAAGGCAGGAAGATAGCAGTGGTTGCCCCAAAGTCTGCAGCTGGGTGCTGATGGAAATGGGGTAACCAGCAAGGGGTGGCTGGAGGGGACAGGAGTGCAGAGCAGCTGGTGGAGCCAGGAGGAAGACAACCAAACCCCTGAACAGCCCCTGCAGGCTCCCATCCCTCCCTTCTCCAAGAGGGTGTGTCAGCACTGCTCTCCAATATGGACGATGCTGGAGGGTTTCAGCCTTATGAGCTCAGTAGTTTTCTATTTGTTTGTTTAAGACCCCATAGAAGTTCTTTCCAAATTTCAACAGGACAGCAAGCCCCAGGGTGGAGATGACAGCACCTCTCAGCACGTCAGGCTATGCAGGAAGGCTTCTCCAGACTTGTTCACCTGTCTGGAAAATTTGCATTAATTACCCTCCCAGTGATTCAGGCTCCTGCAGAAAAGTTCAGCCTCTTCCTTTCCACATATAAATGTGCACAGAGCAGTTTTCAGGTCCGGTGCAAGAGTGTTCCCCTGCCCAATTCTGCTTCACACCCACCACAGAGCCATTTCCAGAGCTCACAACCTAACAGTGCACACAACAGATTGAGACACTGCATGTGCCACACAAGCCCTACAATCAGTTTTTTAGAGGAACATCTTTTTTTTGGGAAGATGGAGGTGGAGATGCTAAGTGAGGATCCCCTGCCCCTAACCTTCTCTTAACTCAAAAGATTCTTTCTGCTATTCAGCCACCCAAGCCTCTGTCCATGCCTTGGGCTTGGTGCTTATGCTGCAGTTTGGTTTTCTTCCTCTGGATCTGTTCATATTTATTGTGGGAAGGGTAACTGAAAGGCCGAATTCAGCCTCAGCAAAGCAAGGTCCAATTCAACTCACTTGGCCCTTCCTGTTTCCAAGTCTTCTTGTGGTTAGTTTTCTTGGCCTTGGCAGGACCTGAGCTGTGCCTCTTCATCTATACCTTGCTGGCCCTGCATTTTAGAGTTACTGGCAGAAGGTGAATGCATTGCTGCTGGAGACCAGCCCATGGAGACCACCAAAGGTATGGCAATGAGTGAGAGCACTGTAAGCTCAGCTGATAGCAGCTGATACTGTGCCATTCAGCATGGAACGTGGTGTTGCTGTCCCCAAGCCTGGAATGATGTGAGAGTAGAGAGCTTCCTCCTCCCCCTCATTCACCTTCTGCAAAATGCTGTCCCTCCCCAGCATGGCTTCTGCAGAAATACAAGGAATTGTCTGCTCTGAGGGTAAAAGCAGGGTCTGGCGAATCCACCAGGCAGCTGCTCTGTGCACTCCCACTCCACTCTGCTGCCAATGCCTGCCTAACTGAGATGGCTCATCCCCAGGAATGTGGATAGCTGTTAGTCCCTCCTTGATGGTCACCCACTCTCAAGGGATAAGCAGCCCCACAGAGCTGACCCTGCAGGCAAGGTGAAGGTGAAGCACTGGGGATGTTGGCTTAGTCTGTCCCAGAGCACACCCATGCTACCTTATCCCAGCATCCACACCATCTCAGCCACACCAGAATGCTGGGGACAGGGATGTCTTGTGTGGCAAGAAGAGCCTAGAATTCCAGCTCCCAACACAGAAACTATTCCTGGGACTGAACAATACGCATAACCCAGTCACAGCCCCATCAATAAAGAATTATGTTCCACAGATTGCTGCTTTGGAGGGGGGTAACAGTCACTTCAAGCTTCAGCAGGATCCTGATAGGTCCCTTCCAACTCAGCATTTTCTATGATTCTGTGAGATTAGGAGTCTCTGGGGACCACAGAACATACCACCACTCCTGTGGGCAGCTGGAGGACTCTCCTATAGCTGGCATCTTGAAAAGGCTCAGATATTCTGCACACTGAGCCCAGAATGGAAGGTATAAGGTGACCTGAACAGCCAGGTACACAAACTCTTGGAAATTCAAACCACTGTCTGGCAGGCATAAGGTCACAGTCGTCACACTCCTCAGGCCCTGGAATCACAGCTGAAATAGCATTGTAATGCACTTATAATTTATTCATCAGCTGAATGGGAGCAGCAGGCATTGTGATAGCACTCTTTTATCAAGCTCTTGTGATGGACTTCATCCATTTTAAAAGAGCAAACTGGAGTCAAAAGGGAAAAAAAGTAAACCAAACTTTATTCAAATTTAAACAAGCAGAATAAAGGCCAGTTCAAAATAGGGAAAAAGAAAAAGCTCCACTGAAGGTCTGCTTTCTCTGCATTTTCTTCTGCTTTGCTCTGAATCTTCCAAACTTTGCATTACTCTGCTGGTGGCTACTTTGATGTAGGAGGCTCCCGTTAACCCAGCTGCTGCTGACTGATGCTCAAAAGCATCTTTTCATCCCTGTGATGAGTTCTGCCTGAGGATCAGCTTGCCCCATTTTTAGGTGAAAGAGAGCCAGAAGGAGAATTGGGGACAGACTTTTATTCTCAAAGATTGACAATTGCTTCCCTTGAGTACTCTGATGCTCTGCTCCCCAGATAGAAGGACTTATATAGGTGTCAATATGAAGGTTAGGACACTTGTACAACTGTTCTTTTTTTTTTTTCTTTTGAGGTGAGACTCACTCCATGCAGTAATACTGCATTGTTCACTTGGGCAGCAGACCAGATAATCACACTTTGATTTTCCTCACTAAATGCTCAGGGAGTTTTATGGGGAAGTCTTTCTTTGGCACCATGGCATTTGTGTCAGGGCTGAGATCCACCATGACAGTGCTTGTCTGTCCTCTGTTCTGGGGCTGAGGTATCTAATGTAAATAAAGTAACCCCAGATTCCTCCGTTACTGCCCCTCCAGGGCAGCAAACCTAGCCTGCAAACCCCAAACACTTTTCCCCCTTATCCCATGGTCAATCTGTGCTGCTGCTGTGGAAATGGTGGGCTGCCAACACCTCTGTGGCCTCAGCTGGAGATTTGTACCCAGCCAGGGCAATGACACTACAGGAAGGAGACAGAGGAAATAATCCTGGCCCCTCTCTCTGTCTTCCATATCCTTACAGTGGTCGTGGCAAGAAAAAACAGGGTAAGATTTGGGGAGACCTATCAGCTATCTAACAGGAAGGGGAGCTGAGTCCAGAGCTGAGCCACACTGACCTAGGGGCATGTTCATTTTCACTTTGGTCAGTCTGAAGCACAAATACTAAAGAACTGTTTGGACAAATATATCTTAGGCTGTTTAGAACCATCTTTGGGGCAGGACAGCAACGAGGTGGGTCTCCAGATATCCTGCTCTGTTTCAGTACAGCCCAAGGAATAGTTGCTCGTTCTTTGAGCTATAAAGGGCTCCTGTAAGCTAAGCAGAATTTCTATCCCCTGCCTGATCTTCTTCATCACCTCACCATATGACTTGCTGGGGGTAAGAAGGTGTTAAAGATCAGCCCAGAGTCCATCCTAACATCCCCTGTTGATGTTTCATCAAAACACAGGAGTAGGGAGGAAGCAGGAAGAAAGGAAATGGTGTTAATGGTGTTGGTGGTGTCAGTGGTATTGTCTTTTATCCCAGGTGAATCCAGTTCCCCTGGGAAAGGAGCAGGAATCTCATCCTTTGAGCCACTCAGGAATGAAATAAGATAAAGCAGTGAAAAGTATCACGTGAGAGGATTCTGTCCTAGGAATGGAGTTACAGAGGCACTCCCACATCTTCCCACCTCTTGTCCTCTCTCTCTGACAGCTCATGGAGCAGTAACCCTCTAATGTGACACCAAGGCAGGTTTGCCTTTTCAAAGCTTCTGCTGTTGCTGAGCAGAGGAGTTAACTCTCAGTTTGTCATCCTTCATGAACACGGCTCACAGGAAGAAAGAAAGAAATGAGGAAAAGAGATATTAAAAAGAGCTGATAAGAACAAAGCAGAAAGGATTTAGAGAGAAGTTTTCAACTCAGATTGAACCTATTGCACTGGGGGCACCTTGAGGTCTAGTTTACAGTGACAAGATCTGCTGCTGGGGACTGGATTAATGGTATGTGTAACCTCCCGCTCTTCCAGTGAGACTTCCCCTTCCCGAAGCCCCATGTTACCACATCAGACTCACAAGAACAGGAAATATCTTGTTCTCTGAGCCCAAAGAACAAACTGATTCATGCAGGTGAAAATAAAAGAAAACAGAAGAAGAAAAAACACTGTTTGTGGCAGAGGACACCCCATGTAGAGCCCTGCTTGCAGGTGGGCAGTTACCACCCATGGGAGAACAGCTGAAGGAAGAGGAGGAGAAGGCTTCATGCTTTCATCATGATACATCAGAGGTGATTAGAGAGGAGAAATGCCATATGATAAATCAAAAAAGTTCTGCTAGCCTTAGGGCAGCCTGGGCACAGGGAAGGGGACACCAGGCAGAGCAGCTGAGTCTCCCTGGAAGCATAGGCAGAAATGCAGGCAGGAACCTTGGAGGAGGCTGCCAAGCTGCACAGGCTTCAAAACGCTCTGTTGCTTCAACAGATTCTATTTTCTTTGAGAGCTGAATGTTTTTGCAGGAGAGGGAAAAAAAATCAGAGTGAAAAAGACCAATATTCTTTCTAAAAGCAGACCTGATGGAAAATTTGCAGTCTGCTCTCTTGAATACACCAGGGCTTGCTTTACTTTCTGCCTTGCATGATTACATCTTGTGTTAACATTCAAGACAGGCAGCAGGCGGAGATAAATCCTGAATAACTCCAAACTTTGCTTCTCCCATCTCTTCCAGCATTAGGCGGGTTCAGACAAAGCCTGTGCTGAAGGCTGGCTGCAAGAAAATATGTTTTAAGGGCAGTGCAGTACCAAAAGAGCTCAGCTCCTGTACATTTTTCTCTAAGCATGAGCAAATCTGTGTTTTACCAGCAAGCTGGGATGCAGGTCTTCGCTGGCTGGCATCAGCACAGAAGTCACAGCATGTGTTATGTCCATCAACATAGACAATTTAAGAAGGATGTGAAGATCCGTGAATATGTCCTGAGGAGCGCAACAAAGTGGTGAAAAGTCTGCAAGAATGTCCTTTGAGGAGCAATTGAGGACTTTTGGGCTTGTCTAGTTTGGAGAAAGGGGGCTCAAAGTAATGCTCTCCATAGTGAGGAGGGGAAGTGGAGAGGGAAATGCTGAGCTCTTCCTGGTATGCACTGATAGGACACGTGGGAATGGTTGAATTATGTGCCAGGAGAGGTTTAGATTTGGCATGAGGAAGCATTTTTTGCAGAGTGGGTGGACAGACATTGGAATAGGCTTCCTGGTGAGGTGGCCAAGATCCCCAGCCTGTCAGTGTTTAAGGGACATTGGGACAATGCCCTGAACAACATGCTTGAACTTTTGGTCAGCCCTGAATTGGTCAGGCAGTTGAACTGGATGATTGGTGTAGTCCCTTCCAACAGAAATAGTCAATTCTTTTCTGTTCTATTCCACTGACATAAATAAAAAGAAGATGGGATCGAACTTCCACCAGAAAACACACACAGCATGGTACTGCCCAGCCTCCAAGGAGTTTCCCTGACAAACAGTGTTTCATGATCCAGCCCTCCAGCCCCCTGCCGAGTAAGTGAGAGCTGAATTAAGCAGCTTTCAGTAAATCTTAGCTCACTCCAAGGTGGTAAAGAGTGAGCCAGGGCTGCTGACCTGTGCCAGTGGCTGCCCTGTCCCTGTAGGGGAGCACACACTATGTCAGCAGTCAGGCAAACTGCAGACAGATGACGGATGTTCCTCCCTATTACCCCTGTGGCACTGAGCAATAACTCATCCCAGCTTCATGAGAAAATTGATGCCAGTCCCCACAGGGACATTGTCCAGGGCAAGATGGGATTTTGCAAGGGCGGGAGTATTTTATAGCCTGGAGGCAATCACAAGCTCTGGACCAGGTACCACTGACAGTGTTGGGGCACCTTTGGAGAGGGTAATGGGGGTGACTCTGGGGAAATCTCAAGAGGCAGGGGAAGGCCAAGCAGAGCAGTCTCAGGGACAAAGGGGAGGATACCTTACTTTTCACTGAGAAACAGCAAATTTGTCCTGGGAGCAGCTGGAGTTTGTGGAAAACCATCTGCTTCCTGCTCCCCTCCCTGGGCCAAGGTCTGGGGATGGAGCCAGAGCCAAGGCTGCAAAAGTTTCAGGGGGAGACTTCAAGGTCCCCATGCAGCACAGACTGCTCCAGCTGCATGATCTCACATCAACATGGGGGGGCCTGGCTGTCAGTCCTGGGCCTTTGGGAAAGTCAATGGCTTTGGAGACTGATCCAGTGGTCACCCAGGTCTACAGGGTTGTCATTGTGTTGGGAAAGCATGGGAGGTGATGGGGGCAAAGAAGAAGGTTAAAGCCATGTAATGACGTAGGATGATGGGATACATCATCCAACCTGTTTGTCCAAGGAGTAGGTGCCTCTGTGAGGTGGCCTGAGCCCTGCCATGCACAGAAGGATGAAAGAAATGCCAAGCAGAAATGGGTCATCCTCCTCCTGGACAATTACTGTTATTTTTCTTTATTTTTAAAATGAATATTATTTATGTTATTCATTAAATACTCACTAAGGAACAGGTGCTGGCTCATGTTTACTGGTTGGTATATCTCTACACTTCTTCAAATATTTCTCACCCTTAGCCAAACCAGGGAACAAGAGGAAGGCTGTAAATGGCATGTTCTTCTGTGACCGCATTGCACATTTGTGGAGAATGTGAGAACAACATGTTAGGGTGAGGGATGGCAGCTGCCTATTCCTGTCCTACTGTGATGTCGGAATGATTTTAGTCTTTTCTTTTATATCCCTTTTACACAGTTCTGTGTATCCACAGATATCAGTATGCATACTTGTAACCTTTTGCTTAGTTTGGTGCTTAATGTTTTGTAAGGGTTCTGCAGGACCTGAGACTAAACACCCCAGAACTGCAGAGCCAGGGAGACCAAACATTCCTACTATCTCAGGGACCCAAGGTCTCCTAGCAGGACAGATTCTGTAAACTGAGCTGAGCCCAGCCCAGCCCCTTGGGCTCCCTTGTTAGATATGCTGATGTGTAGAGTCTGTAACTGGTGTGTGTGATTGACGGTGGGTGTGCATTGAATTGCTGTCACCTGGGTGAAGTGGATGCATCAAACAGGATCCTGATTAAAATACTGAGGTAAAGACCCCAACCCCTTTAACCGTGTCTAGTTTCATTTTCCTACACCAGGAAAAAGGCATCAACTGCAGCTTGGGAGCTGCTGCAGGATTTTTATGGGGCCTTGAGTCATGCAAGTTCACTCCTCAAAAACCATGCTCTGTACAGAACCATGTGGCTTGTGACCATGGGTGCCTGTCAGTGGGTCGACCATGCCCTGTTGTGTACCCACTCATGACCTGTGACTATCTGGACAGGCTGGATGGATGGACTGATTGTGTGAGGCTCAATAAGGCCAAGTGCCAGGTCCTGTCCCTGGGTCATAACAACTCCTGCAACTCCAGGTTGCAGGAGCAGAATGGCTGGAAACCTGCCCAGTAGGAAAGGACCTTGGGACTGCTTGATAGGAGCTGAACATGAGACAACAGCCGTTTGCCCAGGTGGACAAGAAGGCCAATGGTATCCTGGCTTGGATCAATAATAATAAAAGCAGCAGGATTAGGGACATGATCCTTGCCCTT
>JAHLSL010013733.1:14858553-14930597 GCA_025920805.1 Petroica traversi | reverse complement strand
GAGGGGGCACGGGCACGGCCTGGGCAGAGGGGGAGCCGCGCCACGGCCGCCGCTGCGCTCTCAATCTGCTCTTTTAGCCCCAAAGAGCCTCCCGGAGGAACCTCGGAGCAGGGTGAGAGTTCTCCCCGCCCGCCCCGAGTTGCCCCCTGGGCTCTGCTGTGTGTGTATATTTCACAGAATTGTTACGGTTGGAAGGCACCTCTGGAGATCATCTAGTCCCGTATTTTCATATCCTTCCAGTGCCTGGAAGGAACTTATAGGAAAGATGGGACGAGACTATTTACAATAGCATTTAGGAGCAGAACAAGGGGGAATGAGCTCATACTGAAAGAGAGTAGGTTTAGATTGGGTATTAGGACGAAATTGTTCATTGTGAGAGGGGTGAGGCAGTGGCGAGGTGGTGAGGCTGTCCCGAGAAGTTGTGGATGCCACATCGCTGGAAGTGTTCAAGGCCAGGCTGGATGGAGCTCTGAACAATCTGGGATAGTGCAAGGTGTCCCAGCCCATGTCAGGGGGGGTTGGAACTAGATCATCCTCAAGGTGCATTCCAATCCAAACATTTTATGATTCTGTGATGTTTATTTCAAAGTAAGGGGCTTCCGAGCATCCCTTGATAGCTTCACTCATGGATGGCAAATTCAGAGTAAAGGCAGAGTTTTCCAAAGGACTCCATAGGCTCAGGGCTGTTTGACAAAGTTATTTTTCTACCCCTGTGTT
Organism: Petroica traversi; assembly: GCA_025920805.1. NCBI lineage: Eukaryota > Metazoa > Chordata > Aves > Passeriformes > Petroicidae > Petroica > Petroica traversi. Next base: position 14,929,880 of record JAHLSL010013733.1, on the reverse strand, counting down.
CTTCCTCTCCAAACTTTCAGAAGGCAGCCTTCAAAGGGCTGCAGCAACACATAATGGGTGAAGGTAGATTCAATTCCTCTCTCAGTCTTCCTATTCGTACAAAAAAACTTTTGTGGTTGCTACTTCCACTCTTGTGAGTACATCAAATAAGAAATCTGGTGCAGCCACGGCAGAAAAGAACTGAAGGGAGTGTACTTAAGTTATCAAAACAACTGGAGAAGGAAGAGGAGTTACACTTTTTTCCTAAAACAAGAGATTAGAAAACCTTGATGCCTGCAGAAGACGTCTTGCATTAGCCACACTCCTCTGCATTTGATATCTGCTTCATTTCTGGCAAAATACTGTCCCCATGAGTTTGCTTCTCACAGCAGTTAACTGTTTTAGTTGTGGCTCCTGATCTCTCATTTCATGCCCTTTGGCTTCTCTCAAACCGAAAAAAAATTTGGATGATGCCTTTGCTTGACTAACGTGCACCTTCGGTGCCTCTTGGCCTCAACAGGTCAAGGTTTAAGAGCTTTGTTCCACAAAACCAAAATAACCTGTAGCTTGGGGAATAATGGATTTGAGTCATGTTCAGTTTGGCCCCATTGTTTGGAAGGAAAGGAAGGTTTTGGCATAAGGCTTGCCTTTTGTAATGAGTTGGCTGGCTTACTCATGTAGGTGTGATAGGTGTATTCTTAGACTCACCTCCATTATTACTTATTCAGGAAGTCGCTCGAGTCTTCGGTTGGTAGCAGTGTCATCTTTACATCCGAATGGTCTGGTGACCTCTTCCTGCACTTACATTACTCATCTGGTTTTTTTTCAAATAAATCCTAACTGATCGAAATAGTTTTGGTTGGTTGGGGAGCTCTCTGGACTGCATATTTGCAGTTGTTCCTGGAAAGAAGCTGGAGCTGCCCGAGAAATAATTTGGGGACATGTGTTAATAAGTGTAGATTTAGGCAAGGCTCCCAGTTGCCTTAACTCAGCACAGATTGGATTTTTGGGTATTTAATGTCCTTGAACTGCTGTGCCTTTCTTCTGAATTCTTTTGACCAATCCTGTGATTGTAGTTTAGAGTGGGAAGATGAGGTCTCATGACAATTCTCAGCAGTGGGATTCCCTTCCAGCACTGAGGCTGAAATCTTCTTCTGTGTTGTTTCTGCCTCATCTTTCCTCCATGAGGAGCCCTGCATGGTGGATTTTCGTACTGTCTGATCTTTGGTTACGCATCTTGACTTCTGAGACACTGAAAAAGTGGTCTTAGACCCTCATTCTGTCTCTGGGGGGAAGGAATTGTGTGAGAAGTGATATTCTTGGCTCTCTTTGACTTAGGTCTTCACATGCATTAGACTCTGCTTATGGATTAGTTTGGAGATAAGAATAATACCCTAACTTTATTTGATGGGTGACTTCTGCAATATATTAATAGTGCATGCTGCTCTGAACTAGTGCTCACTTTGCATGTGTTTCATTTTCCAGACTTCTTACCTTGATGAAATAGTTAGCTTCACCTTGTTTTGTATTTTCAGTTTACTAAGGCTAGGAAAGCAGGATTAGAACCTTGCAATTACAGGATGTAACTTCTTTCTACTTCGTGGCAGTGAGAGTTTGGGAATTGTGTTCCACTTGAAGTGTAGTTTAAGGGCAGGAACTGGAGTTAAAGTACACAGGCTTCTAGTTAAGCTAGACTGTAAATATTTTGAGAAAAAGAAAAACTTGTGGTTAAGGTGACTTTAATAAAGAAAGTGTTGGGGATGGTTGATTGGGAATACAATTGCGTGATTTGTGTTTTGGGAGCTCTTAGAGCTGGTCACATCAGCTTTTGGCACCTTGTTTATTCTTGGAGAAATACGACCTTTCTCTCCAGGTTGTTGAACTAGCAGAATAAACTGAAATGAGGGAATGTGCTCTCTCTGCGCCTCCTTGTCAGAAACTACTGTCTAAAGCTGGTTCAACATTTCAGCACATTCTGTTTCAGTTACAAGTCCTGTAGCTCTATCATCTGATAAACTGAAGCAGAGAACAGTCCCCTTGAATGTTTGTTTAAATGTTAGGTTGTCAACACGCTGGCTATAGTAAAGTCGAGGACTTCTTAAAAATTCAAGCACAGTGTCTAAGCATTTTTTATCAGCTGATATAGCATGCTCAGATCTGCTGCAGTGCTTCAGTGTTCAGGACTGCCATCTAGACGGAAAGGGCAGCAGCCTCCAGGAGGAGCAACTGTATGAGGAGCAGCCTGTATCAGCAAGGGATCATCCAGCAGCCCCTCCACTTTGTGTGATCAGCTGAAGGTGCAAGTTGTATCAACCTTTGTCTTACCTATTGACTGTACTCCCAGTCATGCTGAATAGCTTTGTAATGTTTTGAACAGCCCTTTAAGTTCCTGACTAACATCCTCAAGGAAGGAGTTGAGTTCTTCCATGCACTGGTTACCTCTAATTCCTTGCTGGCGAGGCAAAAATAGTTCAGGGGCAGTGATGTCGTGAGAGGTTGTGATAAGAGCAAATGTCTGTCCCTCAGCTGCTGTCAGTAAGACTAAAGTTCTAGCAGAATCAGTTGTGTTGGGCCAAAGGTATCGGCCCACACTAGGTGAACTTTAGTTTTTGGTCCCAGACTCACTCACAGAGTATGTCTGATTCGCTTGCTGGGTTTTTTGAGTGACAAAGATTTTTCTTGAAATGAAATGCTTTGTGTCCAGGTCAGATAGTGACCACTGCTTCTTTCTTAGCTCAGCTGCAAAGGACACAGTGTGATAAAATGTGTCTTCAGATCAGATTCCACTGGGATATGTGGTAGTTCTGAATTGCTCTGTAAATGATGGAAATGTGTTTTTCTGGTTTTGCAGGCAGTGCCTGAGCAGCAAAGAGCCAGAATGTGCCATAATCTGCACAACTAAGTATGAACAGTTCAATGCCCCCTTTATGCCATAGGCATCTTCTGTTCATCTGAGAGGGTCCTTTGCTACATGGCAGAACTTCTTCACCTCTAATTCTGGCAGCAGATACATAAATGGGGACCACCACAACAAAGGTCATTATGCTGTAATCTGTTGCATTATGCTGTAATAGGTGCTTGTTGGGATAGATCTGTGGCTGAGGGCTGTGCATGGCGAAATCTTCACCATCTCAGGTGGTTGTTCTTCTCTGTCTTTCTTGAAACCCAGTGTCTTTCTTTAATGCTTGAACCTTCAGAGCCTGGAGGTTGATGAACATCTGCCCAGTGCTTTGATCAAGTAGTGGATACTTGCAGGACTATTAGAAAGTATTTCCTGATAGCTTGCTTGAAGTCCCGAATGTTTGGTGTAATTGTGCCTTAGCAACAGAGCTTTTAATTGTTTTTGAAAAAGACGGGTCTTCTAATTTTTTAGTTGAATGGTGTTCTTGTGCTGAGAGACAGAGTTTCAGGGAAGGTACAAGTGAGAAATTATACAAATAGAAACTTCATTAGCACTGCTCAGAAGCATGATTTGACCAAGTACACTGTGTCAAGAAGCATGTTTAATGTAGACCAAAAGTCAATATTAAAAACTCCTTCAGAGGTGATTCAGGCTGGATAAATTAAAATTAATATACTTAGCGTGGAAGGAAACAGGAAAAATTAACTACATTGTTCAAGTTACTATTTCATAGTTCTTAAGGCAGTTTATTTCATAAGGTGCTTTTCCTACTTGAAGGAACAAGCCTTGACACATCTGTTGGAAGGGGCGAAAAACACCAAGCATTATGATTAGTTTTGTCAAGTAATTAGGGGGCTAAATGCTTGTCAAGGCATTGTAATCCTTGCTTTTTGTAATTCATTAGCCCTATGCAGTATAGAGTTCTGTACTGTTGTATCTCAGCTTCTTCCAGGTTATTTGATTTCAAAGTAACTTGCAAAATGTGTTAATATTTCCGAGCAGGAAATGGAGAACTTACCAATAACTGACGGCAAGAATGAACACCATATTTTAAAGTTTGGTATTGTAGTCTGCTTCTCATGAAGATTAAAATTTAGCAAATAGAAAATTTCTAAACACTTAGAATTATATAACTGGTAGAACATTTAACTTCACAAAAATATCCTTAATGCTAGGATAAAAATGTGAGGTACTCTCAACACTAAAACTACCTTCTGTGGGTCTCTGCATTGCAAGGTTCTACAGAGTTTCTCTCCGTGTACTTGATCTATTTTTGTTGCCTTTAGGTCATTGATGCTAATAAGCAGTGGTTTGGTGCAGCAAAGGTACACGGAATTGAGGGTGAGTAGAGCCCTGCTTGCTCCAGGTCTGTGGAGCTCCTGTTCAGTCTCAAAAGCCAAGGAGCCTCTAAGCTGTCAGAAGGCAGGGAAGCAAAAGGTGTTGGTCGATGGATGAAAAGAACAAGATATGATCCCAGACTCTCAGGCCTGGGGAGTACCTGATTGTTCCTCACTCTGCTGTTGCGTACAGTTTTTTGAATGGACGTTCCTTGGTGCTCACAGACTGCTCACCCATCCTGTAGCCTCTTCTGGACATCAGTGTATCCTCAGCAGGAGATGGGCTAAGTCATGGTGGTAGCTCCCAGCCTTTTCCCTAGGGCTCCTCTGACCCAGGTAGGATTGTGGTGTGTGCTGAGAAGTACAGATAGTGGTTTCCAGTTCTGATACTGCCTGAACATAGGAGATCATATGCAGTTGGGTCCTGTTGTACAGCAAGAGGAGAGCTGTAGCACAGCCCAGCTCTTCTATCCCATTAGAATAAAACAAAACTTTCCATATTGGTGTATTGAGCACTGTTCATTGGCCTAATTTTTGTGTGGTGGTCCTTGGATAAGGTAAAATACAACTTGAGTTTTAGGTTTTTTGCTTAGGTAACAATGCAAGCAACTGTACCTCTTGAAACTTGTTGTCCATCTGTTCAAGAGACAGCAACTAAACGTGTGTAGATTTATATGGAAGGTTTTGACTCTATAGTGTTAGAACTTTTTTTGTGTGTGTGTAAGTTCTTTAGATCCAGTATTTTAGTGATGTTATGCCGGTGTCTGAGGGTTTTACACATCTGTAACTTTTCAAAACTCAAACATGTTTTTACCTTGCTGTTTCTGAAGTCACTCTTATGCTGCCTTGCTATTTTACATGGTAATACATTCATACAGGGTACCACTCTCTTGGTCTACTACACCATGCTTATTTTGCATCTGGAGGGTAGGGAATGTCAGGGAAAAAAACCACTTGCAGAACCTTAACTCTGATCTTTGATGTGCAGTTGTGTGGTTTATGGCATGTTCATCAGGTGCTCAGTGTGATGAATAGTGCAGGCTAAATGGTGCAGGTTTTATGTTGAAGTTAAACATTACTGAATTCAAGTTGGAAGTGTCACAGACACACATAGTCTGCAGTGTGGCTGGACTAGAGATGATGTGACTCATAAATACAGCTGCTCTTATGACTTGGGCTGCACGTGTTCAGATGTGTACATACACACATGCATGTACACAAAACTAGTCAGCTATTTCCAGAATGCTGCTTTGTTTTTAAAGCCTTAGTGTTTTTATCCAGCATTATAAATTAGGGGAATTGCAGTTAATCTTGCTAAGCTTTTGTGGTAGTGAGTTGCTGAGAATGTTCATCTCACCAGTCCAGTTTGATAGTAATAACTTTGGCATTGTGTACCCACCCTTGAAGCCCTAGTAGCCAAGAGTAATTAAATGGATTGATTGATTGCCTGTCGTCACAGTTGCTGAAATATTTAAAATGCATTTGCCCAAAGTGGCTTACAAAGAGAAGAAAAATGAGAGCTACTAAATTAGGGTATGTTTAGGATATTTTGGAATCTTGCTTGACTTGAAGAAATGTGACCTTAAGACTTCCTGGATGATTGTTTTAAATTGAAGCTTCTACCTGGAGAACAATAAGAACATAAAGGGGCTGAATGTTAAGTGGGTGACACTTCGAGGCATCATAGTGTTTGTGGTTTAGAAACAAAAGGCTGCCTGGCAGGTTGTGTCTTTTACTTCAGGTTTCAGTACTAGAAGCATGACATATGTTTCTTTTGGACTGCTTTGTTGTCTTAAAATGGTACAGGTAATTTAGATATTCTGGTAAATAGGTTTTATTTGAGAAATCCAGGTTAATAGCGGTAAGGACATGCAGTAGCTCTGTGACTCTTCCCCAAGTTATGTATCTTAGTGAAGTATTTAAAATATATGTTTTAATGTTTCTTGTAGCAAAGTATTTGAAGAGGTTAAGATGCAAAACCCTCTGCCACAGTATTGAAACAGTGCAAAGACCAGTGTTCAATCAGTTGTGTCACTTGGGTCAATTTTTGAGTGATAGACACTTGTCCATTGTGCAAAAATTCTTTGGTTTTAAATTAATCTTCAGACATCTCTGCAGCTAGCACCATTTTTCTGTCAGACCTAAGTGAAAGCTGAAATAATATTCTTTTTTGCAGTACTCTCTTTGGCCTTGTCAAAACAAAAGGCATGCAATGGAGTAGCTTTGACTTACAATACATTCTCTGAATACACATTTGTTCTTGCATGAAGTCTGCTCGTATAAGCCCCTTATTCATGGATGTAAACCACACTGGTGTGCAAGTGTTTGCTTATCTTGGCTAGAATAACTATCTGTAAAAGCACTTACCTTTATTAAAAGAATGGGCTTCTTATAATGTATTGAAGAAAACTGAATTTCATCTCTGTACTCCCAGTTAGTTCTCTGAAGAAGAGTAACTGTACCCATACTTGGTAGCTGACTACCTTTCAGCCGGGCATTAAGCAGTATAACTTGAGAGGCTGACATCTTTTCTGTACTTTTTAAGTATCTTGTAGCTATTATCTCAATCCCTTCTAATTTGTCATTCATGTGGTAATAAAATGCCCCTACCCAGATGTTCAGATGCAGGTACATGGCACCTTTTTGTTTAAGGTGAAAAGAAAAGATCTGTTCTTAATGATGTTGCCACTTGAGTGGCATCTCTGCCTAACCTCAATTTTTGTTGCTGCGTCCATGTTACTCAAAATGAAAAAAAAAGATGTTGAGAGGCACCTCCTATTATAAACTTACTGTTCAGTTTCAGTGGATGATAGTAATGTTTCTTTTCTTGTATAGTTCTGAGTGTCAAGTGGCTGTTTCTTGAGTCAACCGCATCCATGTTTAAACAATTCTCTATAGGGGACTTGTTACTTTTTTTTTAAAGTACTTCTAAATGAACTTTTATATGGCTGTATGATCTCCACTGAAGCATATAAAAATTAAAATGTTGAGGCCAACATATGGAATGATTTCCATTTCTCAGTTTCTGTCAGAAACATGAAAGCTTATGTCCTTCAAAAGTTGACTAATATACTTTCTGTGAGATTTAACTGTTTTTCTTTTTTTTTTCATGTTGGTTGCAGTCTTTGATTTGTGTGGATGAAGCTTGGCTTTGGCCTACAACAGTAGTGGCACTACTGGGGAAAATTAGGTAGGTAGGGTGGATTTGGTTGAGGCTGTGGACATTTGGGCTTTTTAAAATTTTGAAACTGGCTGTATTATTGACCATTTTTTGATACTGAATATGGTTTTGGCCTTCAGAGGCTTGTGGACAGACTCATCAGGGGCTAAAAACCATATCTGGAGATCTATTTTAAATTACAGTAATAGCTAATTACATGGTCTTGTAGCCACATCATCCATGACCGTGCTCCATTTGGGAAGAGATCAGGGTTGAATTGGCTGCCACTAAGGAGGGATGGGGTAAGAAGTCTTGGCCATTTTCTTCTCAGTTATGAAATAAGCCTGGGTTCTGTTGCTGTTGGAGGTGATACTCCAATTTCACGGATTCAAAGCAGCCTGCGTGATGTTCAACTTGGATAAATGACTGTTAATTTTCACCCAACCTGCAGGCTTATCCCACACCTACTAAGTAGCTGTTCACTTTCTTTCACATCTCTAATGTAAGTCGTATACTTATGCTTGGGCACTTCAATCAGGGACTGTATCTGGTCTACAAAAACCAGCTAAATAACCTATTAGCAGTCAACAAAAGCCTTGAGAAGCCATGATGGGATGGCTGCTATAGATATGTGGTGTACCTTCCAGGGTACCACCCAGGGAGCTTCCTGCTGGCAGTCACAAGTCAGGTTAGGGAACAGGTCGTGAGTAACCATTCCAAAGCATAGCATTGCCCATTCCTGTGCCTCGTGGGGATCAGTGAAATGTCACATGGGCATGTCTTCAGCACATGTACCACACCTGCCATCTCATCTGCTGTCCAGGCAGCTAATGCCACATCCCGTGGGATCAGCTCTGTGTGCGCAATGGCAGAGGCATGGAGGAAAGCCCTGGTATGCTTGGCCACGAAAGACCTGTTATTGTCATGCCACCAGGCCTCTTCATTTGTCTTGGAATCCCTTGGAATCCAAGCCTACCTCAGGCATCTCCCTCTTCCTTCGACTCTTCCTAAATTAGAATAACTGTACTTGAGTCATGACTGCAGGCTCACATGAGGTCACCACATGTGGCTTGATTGGTGCTCCTGGTGTCTCAGCCTTGTTCAATTTCATCTTCTCCCCTGCAGCTGCTGACTTGCTGCTGACTTTGCTGAGTGTGTGGATGACTTTCCTTAGAAATACAGAATTAAGATTGGAAAAGACCTCCAGGATCAAATGCACCCACCACCATGTTCACCACTAAACCATATCCACAAGTGCTACATCTACACTTTTTTCCAAGAGAACAATGTATTTTTGACCTGCCTACCTCTGCCCTGTACTTCCAGGATGGCTAGTATCTGCTTTTAAAACAAAAATTATGCTAGGGAGAGCCTCTAAGTTATACTACAGCAAATCTAGGAAAGCTTTGGCTGGAGATCAGTTCTGTGGTATCTTTAACTCTTTCATGCTCCAGTTTATTTCAGGCTGTGTAGCTTTTTGCTCAGATTGCATTAGTTCATAACTGGGGTTATAAGTAAATCTTAGAGTTTTTCTTTCCTTTTCTTGCAAAGTACCAGGCAGTGACTTCTGTGCTCTAGAAAAAATGTTTCACAGAATCAGTTAGATTGGAAAAGACCTCTGAGATCAAGTCCAACCTATGACCAAACACCACCATGCCAGTCAGACCATGGCAGTGAGTGCCACATCCAGCCTTTTATTAAACACCTTCAGGGGCAGAGACTCCACTACCTGCCTAGCCAGTCCTTTTCAATGTCTAATCACCATTTCTGTGAAGAAATTACTCCTAATGTCCAACCTAATTCTCCCCTGGTGCAGCTTGTGTCCTCTTGTCCTGTCCCTGGTGTCTGGGAGAAGAGCCCAAACCCCACCTGGCTACGCCCTCCTGTCAGGCAATTGTAGAGAGTGAGGAGGTAATCCCAAGCCTCCTTTTCTCCAGGCTAAACACCCCCAGCTCTCTCAGCTGCTCCTCAGAGGCTTCCCCTCTAGACCCTCATCAGCTTCACTACCGTTCTATGAACCTGCTCCAGCAGCTCAATGTCCTTCCTGAATTGAGGGGCCCAGAACTTGACACAACACTCAAGGAGTGGCCTTACCAGTGCCGAGTACAGGGGAAACAAACGGGAACAAACTCTGTGTAACTAGTGGGTTTTGTATGGTTGTCATCTAAACTCTATCCTAGATCTCTTTCTAGTAAAAAAAAATATATGCTATGAAGGAGGTGTTTTATGGAAGAGGAGCATAATGATGCTCCTGGGAATGACTTTCCCTGTTCTCAGAGGGGTCTTCAGTTTTGTTAGGCTGCTTTTTTGTCATGCATTATTTGTACAACTGTAGTAATGTAGAAAAACTGAGGATAACGAAAGCTGGGCTGAGCCTAAGGCCCACTTTTAATGCTAGGTTGGTGCATGAAATTTGATTCTTAATTTGCAGATTAGTTACTGTACAATGTCAACTTGTAGTAAGAGGGTTCTGGGAATCAGCTTCTTCCAAGAGAAGTTTGTGTCTATTGGTAGATGCTTTAATGGCAAAGCAAACATCATCTTCTAGGCAGCAGCCACCAGACCTTCTTTGGTACATGTTAAGCTGAGTTTTATTTGGTAAAACTATTAAATATTGCTGTGTCACATTTGCTCTGAACACAAATTGCTACCATCTGATGCTAGACTGGTTGAAAGGGATGCACAGTCCAGAATCCGTCATCTGTTAGGCCCTTTGTGTGGATGAAGCACGGCACTTGTCCAGAATAGTCTACGGATGCTACACAAGCAGGATGAGAGTGCCACTGCAATGCTTTGTTCATCATCTGTAGTGACTGTAAGAGGTGCTCACATGAAGGACACTGGGCTGGCATTGAAGGAGCCCTGTAGACACACGGGGCATTTTACAAAATATACTTTTTCTTGTCAAAATGTTCTTTGTAAGAGTAATTTAGTGAATAGAGGCTAAGCCTTCTATCTGGTTCATATTCATTATTCTGGATAAATTAACACTTTTATGTAAAATACATTTATCTTTTAATAGCATAATTGACTAAATCTGTAGGTAGAAAATGTTTTGCTTGTTATAAATAACTCATAGGAAAGCTTTCTTCCAAAACAAATTTGACATACATGTTTACAAGTGCGGTATTTAATTTTGGAATAGCTGAAGAAATTAAGTGAATAGGTCTCAGGCTGCTTAAGCACAAAAGCAAAGAGTTTTTTTCAATAAGAACTTCTGCTTATTCTTGGATTTTAAAAATAAAAGCCTGAGCAGTTTCTTGAAGCGCTCCAGCACAGAACCTGATGTACTGACAAGTCACACTCCTCTGCACAGACTTTGTCCGTGAGGCAGCTGCGGCAATTCTCTAAGAGCAAAAAATAAAGCTGGGGTTGTGTAACTTAACCTGGGGGAGGAGGGGGACATTCCTGGTGCTGAAGAGAAAGCCATCAAGTCAGGGCCTGGGCATGTAGGCTTGTATGAGATGTATGCTCTGCAGGCTTTAAAGATAAATCTCAGAGTGTATTGTGGAGAATCTGGGTAAACTTCTCATTGGAGGAGGCAAAGTTATCCCTTGCCTTGCCTCATCATTTGAAATATCAGAGGGACCTTCACTGACTTGGAAGCCACTCTGCCTTTTTACTTCCCACCTCTGGGATTTTTTTTTTCCTGACAGTATTAATTGCTCCAGCCTCTTGTGCACTTCCATTACAGCCTCCCCAAGTCTTCTCTCCTGTGCTTTGACGGGTAGGTTCAAAATGAAGCCTCTCAGCATAGAGAAACCAGCGTGTGGGATTTGATGTGAAGTGTGGAAGTGTGAAAGGGCTTGCAGCTCTGAGGCACAGCCGGGGAAACAGCCTTGTGTGGCACATTGTGGAGCTGGCACATTCGCAGGGCAAGTTTTGGTTCCAGTCAGTTAAGACGAGGTTTGAAATGTCTTACTGACATGCCTCTGAGTTCTGTTGTGCTTGTCACCCCAAGTGCAATTACCCTGGCTATGCCACAACACTGAGCTTAAAACACATGGGCAGAAAGCCAAATTCTGCACTTAGCAAGCACTTTAAATAGAAAACTACAGCACAACTGACCTGCAGGTACCTTTCCTTTTATAAGGAAAGCTGGCATTTGCAGCTACTTTAATTATAAATGCATTCATAAATGCTGTTGTGTAATATTTATTCACTAAAATTGTGTGTAGTCACAGCTTAATGTGATTGTTATGTACAATCTGAGTTTTAGGCAGAATATAAAGCCTTTATCTTCTCTAATTTTGTTAACCTTGTGCAAATAGGTACAGCAAAAGAAATACGTAGGGCATTTTCCAATGATACTGTGGCAACCATGGCAGATCACCAAGGTCCACACTAATAAACCATTGAGATCATTTTGTAGTGTTTAAGTATGTCTGCAATGCAGCAGTGGCACATTTGACCTGTCTCAAGCACAGCAGCGGGGTCTGTTTGCTACAGCATGATATTTAACACCAGTTGTGGACTGACCCAGCTTAGAGTTGGTTTTGCAGCCCGTGCTTAATCCCACGTTGCCATGGTTCAGCCACCACCTGTATCCGTGATAATGGATGCAAAGTCAGTACAGTTGGAGCTGTAAATCTCTAAATCACAGCAGTGAGGGCCATGTAGACAGAAACTTGGGAAGCTGCTCTGATGTGGCTTCAGGTGCTGATAGTATGAAGATGCTGGTAGCTTTGTTGTTGTTAAAACTTAACCAGATCTGGCTTAGTTGCTTCTGTTGCCTTATACCATATTTTGTAAGATGAAAATTCTGATCAAAGCTCATGTTGTGATTGAAGTTGTGAAGCCTTCTTGTTTGTGTCTAAGATGTGTAGACTGGGGGAAGAGGAGTGCTATGCAGGATCTTATTGCCATACTATCATTCTAAGACTTAGCTGCCTGCAGAGCTCAGCTGAATTTGCCGCTTGGTTTCATGGCTGGCTCAGCTGGAAAGTTTAACAGCTAAAGCCTCACTTAGTTAAAACATCATATATTTTGGGGATTTTCTACTTACTAATTGTTTTATGGAGGTTCTATAACCTTTTTCAGGAAAGATGTGTATTAGTGTACATTCCAATGCCTACATGAGTTTAAGAACTCTTGTGTCACTTTGTTTCTCTTGCCGACAAAATTGAAGGGGACTTCAGTTACTGAGTTATTGAAAGAGACAGCACAGGTGCATAAACCTGGTTTGGATGTTTACCTCTGTGATTGCCTCAGTGCCTTGGAATTTAAGCTATCAGATTTTTTACAGCTTTACAGGAAACCCCACTGTTGAGGGTATAATTAAAACAAAGCTGTTCCTATGTCAGGAACTTGAGATTCTTAGGACAGAAGATCCCAAAAACTACTAAAAGTTAAAAAACCACAGAAGCCATATATCAAAAATCATTGTTTCTGGCAACTGATTTCCTAGAAGTTATGGTGAACGGAAGGGAAGCCCAAGATAGATGAGCTGAGGTGCTAGTGTTGATGAAGTCGTTGTCTTGGCAACTGCAGTCACTTAAATATCCTGAGGAAAATAGCAAGCAAATGTTAAGATTGAGAAATGGCAACAGCCTGACAGAAGAACCAGGAGCAATGAGCAGCTTGAGGCTTACACAGGGAGTTGATCTGAGTACAGTGGCAAGTTGCTGTTTCCAGTTGTGGGATTCTTGAGGGTTGTAACCCTGATGTTCTTCCCTTGTAAGGAGTGTGCCTGCCTGCCTGCTTGCTGCATGAGGGCAGATCTCTGGGGAGACACCTTCCAGGGTTGTATCTGTCCCCAGAAGGTGCATGTGGTGTGAATTCAAGTTCTTCTGGTGTGCTTCATTTTGCAGCCCCACTGTTCAGTGTAGTCACACAAATGTTGCAGTGAAATTCTAGTGCAAAATAAACCCGGCATGCAAGCAGGTACTAGTATGAGAATTGTATTCCATGTCAGAGATAAACTGCTGGAGCAGCAACTGTGTCAGGGATTGCTCTAGGTCCCTGTAGTGCTTTCCATGGTGAGAAATTGAGCCATCTTGCCATGTGTGTTTTGCTAATTGTGATCGCGTGTGCTGATTTGTGGTTCCGTAGGTAAAAACTGGTAAATTTTAATCTTCTGCTTCCCTCATGAAGCACTTAATTTTCCTTCACTTCAGCACAAAAAGCACAGCCCAGAGGAAGTCCAACTGAGTAAAACAAGAGGAATTTGAGCCAGTTTTTTCCTGCTGCCACAAGCATATTTGTAACTGCCAACTATGACAGATATTTCGACAGGCACTGAATCTTAAGCAGAACACCAGGTGCTCAGAGAAGCTAAAGAAGACTAGGTGTACTCTTTTTCCTTTCATCTAATGCTTGGTTTCTGAGCTTCTCTTTGTGTAGTAGCTTGTGCAAAGTCACAGTTGAAAGCTTCATTCAAATGGAAGTGAAAAACTCCTAAGCTGCTACTTGCCACAAAAGCCAGCAAATAGTGAAGACTGCTGGTAGGATTAATTTCCTATCACATTTATTCCCTTCTTTTTTTCTAGGAAATATCTTACCCTGCAGATACAGTCATTCTATCAATATTTTTTCTTTTACCTGCATGTTTAAAAGCTGCTGGGTTCTACTGGTAGTGGTCAGGGTACTAGGTGGACTTGATGTTTCTGTGATACAGATCCAGCTTGGTGCTCTGGTTATTTCATTCAGTCATTTGACCATCTATTTCTGCTTAGCCACATTTTTCAGCAGAGGCAAAATCTCTGCTAAGTGTCTCTAATAGCAGTGTAAGCCTGTGCTACAGTTAGTATTTTATTTACTTCTGAAGCTTTGCCTAATTAAAGGGAAGTTTTCCTTGGCAAGTAATACCAGCTTCTGCAGTACTGAAATGTTAGAAATTGCGGTCCCTGGTGTAATGCAGATACTGATGGTAGGTGTTTTATTTGTGGGTAGCTTTTGCTGAAGGAGCAGTGGTAAAAACACCTATTTAGGCTTTTCCTCTTCCTGACTTGTAAGTCTTTAACCTGTATTGCATCTCCCTCTGACCCTTCAAGGTTTCTTTACACTGAAAGTGCTAATCTGATACAGGACTTCTTAAGGTATCTTTAACTCCATCTGACACCAATCAACAGATTAAGGTTCAAAAATCAGTTCTGAAAGTAGAGTGCTATGTTTTCCAAATATTTCCTGTCATTGCAAAGAATATTTAATTAAAAAGTGAGGGAGTATGAGATGAAACCTGCGTCATCTTATGTAATCACTTTGAATTGTGCGCTTATAGTGGTCTGCTCTGCTGTTAAGATCCACTATTTTTATTCTTCTATTTTCACTGGTTTAACAGCTTAAAGTTCCAAATAAGCCTGGTACAATCAAACCCTCCCTTTAGTAAAAATAAAGCTTGATATAGGAAGTTTCATCAACTAGGCACTACTATTACATAGAGTAGTCTGAGTTTCCTGAAGAGAGCATATGGTAGCTGGCACTTCAGTGAGATGACTTAGTAATTATAGCTCTTTTGTCTGAATTCTGCTGCCATTTCATGGGGCTAATGGCAAATTAAGCTTTTTGTAGAGGCAAGGAAAGCAGGCTGCTAAAAATATTTGGATTTTGTACATCTTTAATTATTTTATCGGACTTGGAGTCCAAAGTATGAGGTCAAAGAAGTTAAACTCTTCTGAAATGAATAGTCTTGCCATTAGAGCAAAGCTTCTTGTGAACAGAGATCTTGATTCTCTGAACCCTTTTACAACAGAACAAGGCAAGACTGTAAAGACATTTTTAGATAATTTTTTTAGATGGTAGCTGTTTGCTGAAATCAGCAGAGAATTGCTTACTTAGCTGATCATGGTGATAGTCTAGGTGTTTTGCTGAGATGATCTGACTTTGACAGTGTCACATCAACTTCTGTGCCTTAAACCCTCCAATTCTAGTTTAGTGTGTTGCTAGCATTTGTGAATATGAATCAGCTAAGGTTTGGTGTGAGTTACTTTTATTCCAAGATAAATGTAATATCCAGTTGTATAAGCTAACTAGAGGAGCCTGAATCTGAGCTAATAAAATTTAGTTTGATTTTGGTTTTTGTAAGCTGATCCTTAGTGCAATTTACCTGTCACTTGCTAGACCAGTAGGCATGATTTTTGCTGCTCTGTCTTAAGCAAAACATTTAGAAAGAAAAAATACATCTATGATATAGTGGTTGATTTGTACCACAAGGTGTGGTATTCCTTTAATCCTTTTATAAACTGTTTTATCCTAGCTAATGTACTTGTAGATGTTCTTATTACCCATACAACACCTAATTTCTTTTGAACTCTTCTAAACTGTTGGCCTTAATGTTGCTTAGCAATAATTAGCAAAACACAGATGGTTTGTGTAATAACTCTAGATCAAACCTTCAAAATTTTGTTTGTGCTGCCCTGTTATGCTTTTATGTTGGTAAGACTTCCACTGCTGAATGGTGAATGGGAACTCACCCAGATGGGTGCTTGAATCAGCCTCACTGCCAGCCCTTAGTTTGGATCTTTTCTTAATTTTATCTTTAAAGCCCTTGACATGGCAGGCTTTGAAGAATGTTGGATAGCCTCCTTCCCAAACTGTGCTATAGGAAGCTTCACCTTCAAAAAGTAAACAAAACATCTGTGTCCCTTTTTGTGGGAACTTGAGATGCTTTGCTGGATCTCATTCTGCTCTCTGCAGTTTAACCATGCTGCTCTTACAGAAGCATTACAGGTTATAATAAAGGATAAAGGAGTAGTGTTAGTTAGTGTTCACATGTTTCAGATGTCTGATCTGGAGATTTTATAACTTTGCTAGGATACTGGAGAACCCTTCATTTGGTGATTTTGATTCCATATTCTTCCTTTCTCAGATGTTTGTTCTAGGCAAGTTTGGTTGTTCAAGGTCAAAATACCACTTCAAGTTAAGGAATAATACAGAGTTCTTAAATAATCCCTGCAATGCTTTTGTAGCAATATTTTTATCCCATATATTCTTGCCTTGTAACTATCACCATTTTAGAGCAATCTGTGCTAAGTAGTGTAAAGAACTAAAATTGTGCAGAGATGTCAACAACTTCAGTACAGAAGGATGGCATTAAGGGCCACCCCACTTATTTTACATGCCCAGCTTTGGAGTGAGACTTGGAGAGGTTCAGCCATCTCTTGTCTGGGGATAACTGTGTCCTCCTCAGGGCTTTGGCTCCTGCAGGAAATTTAATATGTGGCCCTCAGCCAAAAGTACTGGAGATGTATTTAGTTCCCACTTCAACTTAAAGGGACTAAACACATAGCTTCTGGGGTTTTGGGGGTTTTTTTGAGGTAAAGTAGTTATCAGGCTGTGAGTTTGTATAGAGGAATCCTTCCTTTGCCTTGTTGAAACTTTTGCCTTCTGGGTCCTTAATTGTGTAGTGGGGTAGAGCTGAAACCCAGCCAGCAGTGAAGGAACTTCCCTTTGTAGCTTAAGGTGCTCAGCTGGAAGGAGGGATTGCTCCTGTTTACCATCTCACATGCCAGTGTCAAATGTTACTGATCCTGATAGTTTTTTCCAAGCTTTATGCTCTGAGCTGTCAGTCTCCTTTTGTTTTCTGGCTTGGACTTTTGCATTCCTGTCTGGACAGTGGCCTGATGCCAGGGGGAAAGCTGAAGAGAGCTGTGCTTAATGCCCTTTAGGATAGGGCATCCACCCAGAAGGTGGAGGATGCAAAGCAACTTTGGGCTAAATGCCCCAGTGCCATCTGATTGAATAAGGTGTCCCAGTTTAGCTGATTTTTTTTTTTAAAGGAAAATAGGACAATCATCTGAATGAAATGTGTGGTACAAGTGGTCACGTACAGAATTTCAGGCTCTGAGTCAGCCTTGTACACATATCTACTTGTAACCTTGAGTTCAGTATTAAATTCCGAGAGCTCGGTGTTCAGGGCATGTTCAGGGCATTTTGTTTCTTGTCACTTTTGTTGGGCAGGTCAGCAAGCACTACTCAGAAGGAACATGAGGAGAATCCTGGGTCTGGAATCTGGAGTTTTCAAGGGTGCATCCCTAGTCTGCACCAGCTCCTGAGATGCATTTCACAAGCATCAGGCTTGTCATGCTCACCCCTGCAATGCTTGTGGTGTTACTCTTGTTCTAGCAGGGTCCAGAAAATCAAAACATAAGCTACTTGTACGTATCTATTACTTAGTCTGTTCTGGAGAGTGCAGGATCTTCTTTTCCTCTTTTAACTTCTGTTTTTGTATTTTTGGAGGACACATCTGTAACAGGGGTTGTGAAGGTAGCTTCAAACACTACTTGTCCTGTGCTCAGGGCCTAGTAATGTATTTGTGGCAGAAAATCTTCCCATGCAAAAGGGGATTACTTAAAAGTCCATCCTTACAAACGCTTCGTGTTTGGCTAACTTTTTTACAATCTGGTGAAACTTTCTCATTAGTTTGCTGTAGTCAATTGTCTCTTGGATGAAGCTGTGATTTTAAAGGCAGTATTTCACACTGGAAGCAATTTCAATGTCCTATGATAACATGTACAAGAATGTCAGATCAGTCAGTGTTTAATTTGCAAATTAAAAATCTTGCTGTTGTGGCTTTTTGTGTTAAGCTACTGGACTGTAAGAATAATGAACTAGTGATGCAGACTTCCATGATCATTAATCTGATATTGTAATAGCTGTGTTTAAAGCTAACTGCTCACAGTAAAAAAGCGAATGAGCTATGTGTTACTTTAGATATAATTAGATACACTGCCTGGTATGTTTATTTTGGAGATTGGAGCAGAAGCATAAACCCCCCTACAATACAGGCTTGCAGTGCCCAGCGCAGAAGTGGTTGTACAGGGAATGTGAGCTCTGCAGCACACACAGCTTAGTGCACAGTGTGGGTTACTCTGTGCTGGATTTGCTGAGAATTTTTTTTTTTCATGCTGATAGGAGAATCACAGCATTTAATCCTGGTGGCTGCAGTAGTTAAATCTGTATGAGAAACATGAGATCTGGTTTCATAGACCTAGTACTCTGAAAAGGTGGGCAGCATTGCAGCAAACATGAAGGAAGTTGTGCATACATCATTGCTAGGATACTCCTGAGGTTGCTTCCCCAGCATCCTACTCCTCAGTATTCCTCTGAGAAGGATCAGGGCTCTTGAACCTGAATTGCTGTCCCACTTGCTGTTAATACGGGCTATACACAGCCACAGTGTTCATCCTTTGTGCCTCTGCAGGCTTTCTCTCTTGAAAAGATGACACGACTTCACTGAGCAACACTAAATAATTGTTAATTATGTAGATGTTTTCCAGATACTTGTTTTGAAACACTTTGAAGCCAGAAAAAATACTGGATCTGCAAAGCTGCCACTATGTTTGCACTTAGCACAAGGGCCATTTTGCCAGCAGGAGAAAGTATTTTGTCTTGCAAGTCTAAATTGACTCAAAGGTTTTTGGTTGGTTATCTTTGGTGTGATGTGGGGGTTTTTTGGGTTTTTTAAAAAATCATCTTTGTAGGTAGTGGTCTGGTGTTAGTTTCAGCATCTGATTCTTCTTTTTCTGCTTTCATACATCGATACGTGCTTTGAATGATGCCTGGTTGGGAAGAGACTAACTGAAAATATTGCAGAGTAACTTGAGCAGCAAAGAGTGTGCTACTCAAATGAGGCTAAGTTCTGTATAATGAGAGTGAAGGAGGATATTTTGAAACTCTTCTCTTTTTACAGGAGGCAGTCAATGCTGTTGGCGTATTTTAAGAGTAAGATGTGTTACTGCTTGTGTCATATCCACTATGATGAGGCTGTGACTTGCTGGGGGCTCTTGAACCTGCAGAGATAATCCAGTCCACAAATGCCATGAGGGGTTTGTGGCTACTAATGAGCTGCAGAAATAATGGTTACTGTTTGTTGTATGCAGAGATAAGTAAATTAGAGCCCTCTTGAAAGCCCAGTGTATCTAATACTCTGAAGGGGAGTGAAACATGATTTTTACTGTAACTGGGCCATGTAAGTGTTGGCTTCTGGTGGGTGCTTCCTTCTTCACTCTTCCAAAAAAGTCAAACATTCTATGTTAATGACATGCTCCATGGAGGTACATGTACTTGTGAGGCTGTAATTCTAAAATGTGCATTATAAATCAGGTGATCATGCAGTCTGCCCAAAAATTATTGGCTTGGCTGTCTTTATCACTAAACAAACAAGCAGGTCACTAATTTGACTTGTTTGGGTTATTTTTCCCTGCTGCCGTTCCCCTGCCCTACACCTGCCAAGATATTGAGTGCTAGAATGGGAAGGAAAACTCTGACTATGTTTTGTCTTCCCAAAGTAGAAAAGTACTGATAGAGTATATGCAAGCATGCGCGTGTGCAGTATTCAGATTATCAGCAGAGTATTAACACCTAAAGCCACAACTGACAGTGCACAGAGCTGCCTCATGAGCCTTCTACTAGGAAGGGCAACACAGGCATTTTTGGAGGATTTCAGTAGTAGCCTAAAGCTCCTGGTTGGGATTTTTTTCTGTGCATGCAATCCCACACTTGCTGGAAGGTTCAACTTGCCGGCTGGTCTAATATTGTACTGACTGAACTGTTAACACTTAACTCTGTAGAGGTCTAAAAGGTGACTTCTTCCAAAATAAACCATTAAAATTAAAAATGAGGGACTTTCTGGCTAGTTTGTTACCTGGCTGCACTGCAGTGCCAGGAGAAGTAGGAGGAGGAGCCTCTGTTGTGACTTGCACTGGTTTGTTCTTCTCTTCTTGCTTCAGGCTAGTTTGGATGCTAAGTTGTTTTTAAGCAGTAATACTGAAGATTTATCAGACCCATAGTTGAGTATAAGAGATAGGAAACAACACTTTATATGCTTCAGATTTTGTGGTGTTCAGATGCCAGTGGCAGTGCTGTCCACACTGTCATCATTCATCTGGTTCTTAACAGTCTGATGTAGCAATTCCAGTTGCTGCTTTTGTCCTAGTTTGACAACTTATTGACTGTGGTGCTTGTTTGGAACCCTGAGCTGTCCTGCTTGTGTGTAGCAAGTAACCTGCTCTTACAGTACCTGTTAGACCTCACTTGTTTCAAATGCTGTAAATCTAACCAAGCTCTGGGAGGATTTTGGCACTGAGCTCCCAGTGCGTTGCTGTTGCCCTCAGCAGCTGCTATGCTGCAGCTGCTCGTGGACAGGCACAGCTGTGCCCATGAGCATCCTCGTAGCTGCTGCTCCAAATATCTGTAGAGGTGCAGAGAAAGTATAAAAGTAGCGAGCAAGCTTGATACTGAGAAGATATCTGATGTTATTCAAACATACGTGGGGAAGGCAGGTGTCTTCACTAGTGTGAAAAAAAACAAACACAAGCTCAGGTTTTTGGTGGTAATTTGAAGTCGGTTCCAGAGAAGTTTATGAGGTGTCAGAGTTGATACTTTCTACCACGCTGGATAACAGCATGTAACAATAAATTTTATGAGGATGCCGCTTCTCTTTGCAATACCTTCTTGGAATTGAAATTTCCATGCTCAACTGAAAAGTCCAAGCTGCATCTTTAATGTCCTTTTACACCTTATTTTCACCTGTGCTCAACATCTAGCACTCACTGAGCTTTCTCAGTGCTTTAATGAGTTCACTGTAACATTTTCTGTTTTTCCAAAGTGCCTTCTCACTGTTGACGGGCTCTTCATGTTGATATTCAGGTGTTAGAAAGGTACATTATTTGTCAGAAGAATGATCTTATTAAGGTTTAGGGCTTGACATACTTCAATTTTCTCAGAGCTAGGGAGAGAATAATGAAGCTTGGGAAGCAGGATGTACCACTGATAGTGGGCACAAAGAATAAAGACTTTACCAGCCACAAGGACATTTGGCAGAACTTCCAAGATAAGGAAGAAACTAGTAAAGTAAACAACTGAGAAATCAGCTCCAACTGAATAAAAAGTAATTCTGTCAAGGGAAGATTAGGACCACCAACTCATGGACCGCTGGCCCTAGAAACCCACTGACTCAAAAGAAGATAATTGCTTATTAGTCTCAGTGCTCTGAGAAGTGAGGGAATAATTTAACTAATAGAAGACAGATACAAACTAATGAGGGAACTCTTTAGCTTGTAGCCAATGAGCATGAATGCTTTTATTTGCTAAAATGTGTAAATACTAAAAGGTTTTGATAGTTGTTGTGCTGACTTTGTAGATTTGCCACCAGCCCCCATTTCTGTGCAGAACTGTAAATAAACCAAATACCTCAACTCTGTGTGGGGATTGGCCTCTTGCACCGTGGGTGAAAGAACCCATTTTGGGACAGCAATGCTACAGCACAGTGAAACTGACTGCATGGGAAATGAGCTTGAAAGAATCTCCAGATCTGGCTTTGACACTAATATGGGTTTACTTCCAAACAGTTGATATTTGAATCAAACTGCCATATTTAAATTCATTGTCCTTTCCAATACTGATTTATGTACTAGATCACAATTGCTTCTGTCTGCTCAGTCCACTGTTTTATCCTTGATACTGCCTGTTAGGTTTTAATAAAATACTTAAGGCAGCTGAACTCGCTGTGTGTATTTTGACAAGAAGGAAAGGAACAACAAGAGAAAGGCTTTAAATGTGGTTCAGTCATCCACTGTAAAATAATACAGGCATTTGTGCAAACATTTAGTAGCTGTACATTCAGCAATGAGCTGAATGTAGTGTGGCAGCCTGTCTGTCTGAGAGGGACACCAGAGCTCACCTGGGGTCTCTGCAGAGTGTTTTGACTAAGGATATCAGAGTATAGCTTAGTACTCCTGATCTTTCATGTTAGCAGGAAGATAGTTCTCAGTTAACTGTATATATCTTAATTTTCCCACAGCCTTTTTTTATTTAGCCTTGCAACAGTTTGGTAAGTACCAGTTGAACATAAAGAAATAATACTGGGATAAATATGTCTCTCTGAAAGCATCCTGTGAGTGGAATCCAGAAATCTAAATGCTGTCTTCTGGAGTGTGGGTAGTCGGTGTCTTCTCTGAATCTTTCCTGTACAGATAGCTAAGTGCTTCAAGGCTGTGAAGTGACAGACTAAAATGGCACACATAGTACCTAAAATACATTAGGATTTTAGATTATTCTAGATTATTTAGACCAAGTTAATGATCTAGTAGATCAGTTGCTGAAGACTAGTAGCTGTCAGGACATTGGAATTACACAATGCTACCAAGTAGAAAATAATTACATTATCCTCTAGAAAACATTCAATCTGATGTTTTTTGTTTACATTTTGAGAACAGGGTAAATGTGTTAATGAAATTAAGGAAGTTTTCTTGAGTTAGATCACCAGGGGGTGGCAAGATGGTTCCAAGGACGTGATCTGAATGATCATTTAGCTTGTCATACCATGATATCACTTGCTCCTGTACTTTGTGGGTAAGTGAGGTGGGTTTTATACCAATGTCTCTGCAAATCTCGTGTGGTAAGTAGGGTCTGATGACCTAGTAAAAACATTTCTGAGATAGGAGTGCCCTGGGTCCCCAGACATACCACGCTTCTGTGTGTGCAGTTCATGCTCCAGATTCTATAGAGAACTGCTGCTCTGCCATGCAGACACTGCTTAGCAGTTGTGAAAATGCTAGTTATTCGTGTGGGATTGCAAGCATTTTTGCCATAGTACACAATTCGAACCAAGCAGTTGCAGCTGGTTTCCTGGGATACCAGAGCAGAAGCCATGAGCAGATTAATGTCATTCCCCTTTTGCTCTTGGACTCATTGACTGGCTTGTCAGTGTTGTCTAATCAACTTACATTGCAGGTTTGTTTGAAGTGTACCATATTTGGAATGGATTAGCAAAATCAATATGATGTAATTTATTTTGTAACACATGGAGCTGAAGTCAAAGGCAAGGGTCTTTATCATTCCCTCTGCTTTCTGTGGTAGGTGCAGGTCATCTACTTGTGTAGCCCTCAAGTACCCTGTTAGGAAGGTTAAGGATTCTTGGCAATGCTGCATATTAATGTCAATGCCTGTCTTAAAATGAGAAAGGGGATAACTTCTCAAGTGTTCTAATTTCTTTTTAATACCTGTATGAGTTAAATGATTTCTTGAGGTGCTCAGGTCAGAGCTTGCCAACTTTCAGCATCAGTATAAAAAGTCCCTTGAAAAGCAATCTTTTTCAGAGCTTCTCTTTTGACATAGTGCATACTGGACGAGAACCTTTAGAACAAAACTTGCGTAGTTTCTGTAACAGGAATTTTTAGAAAATCTCTTGCCATTTGTGGTGGTAGTTCGTTGAGGTGGAGAGGATAACTTTTCTGAACTTCAAAGCATAGCATGCTAATTTGAAACCCTGTTGGGTGTCTTGAATTGCAGGCTGTTTGAGAGACAGATCCTTACCCTACTGATAAGCCCGGTTTGGTTTGAACACCTATATTTAGTGTTGGTGATGTTGATAATGGGCTGAAGTTAATACACTTTAAAGTCCTTCAGCAATATTGTGGCTGAGAAGGGAGGAGACCAAGCATAAAGAAATATGTAGCTAAAGGTCCCCTGCTTAGGAGAGGGAAACACTTACTGAGAAATTTTCTCACTTCCTCTGTTTTCTCAATTGGACTTGAAATGAAGACACAAATAATTTATGTTGTAAATACTATATGTGAGTTCTGCTACTTCTGGGATAGTAGTGGCTTTGATTTCCCCTCCTAAATTCACATGGCAGTGGTAAATGTGCTGTCTCCTTCTCCAGCAGGTTTCAGAAAGCACCAACTTCTGCTGACCTAATTGATGCCAAAGGTGATAATTAAGTTTCTAAAAAACTCTGAAGATAGTCCGATTAGAGTAGGTATTCATGACTGTTCTGATAAGTGGGTACAAAGTGGGAGTTAAAAGGGATTCTCTCATCATTGGGTGATTGCTTAGTATTGCTGTGCAGGGGAGGAGAGCTCTGCTGCTACTGCAAAGCATCTTTGTAGTAAGGAGATGTTCATACTGATATGTAAGCATTGCTTCTGGATCTGTTCAGATGCACTGAATTGTTTTGTAAGAAAAAAACCCCGTGGGGTTGGTTTTGTTGCTGTACTCCGAGATATGTGTCCGTTCATAAGAGCAGTGTGAAGATTTTAATTGACATTAACAAGTTCAATATGGTACTACTTGTGCAAACATTCAAGTGGACACTAGCAATGTTCCTTTTCCATGGGTTTCGTGCATAGGAAAGAAATGCTTCGGTCATGTAACCAGTTTGTACTTTAAAGTTTGACAGTTACCATGTTTCTTGTGTTTGCCATTATAAAAAGCAAGCTTGTTAGACTTGAGTACCATGGTGTAATCCTCTACTTCGAGTGGAGCAGATAAAGTCCAAATAGTTTTGGATACCTGCAGGATATTCTGTGTCGCATCAATATTGGCTGTAGAACAGTATAAAGCTGAGCAGGCAAGTGTAATGTTAAAGGTCAGATGTGCAGAGATCTTTAGAGACAGTTGTGCTGCTTGGCTGAGCTGTTTGTGTGCCTGATGCATAAAATTTGTGTTGGCATGGCTGAGGTCTGTCTTGGGAGTGGTTTTGTGAGTGCATTTACAGAGGTCACCCAAACTCCTACTTCAGTGTACTTTATGGGAATCAGTGGGGCTGCTCCTAAGGTGCATAATCTTTTTCACAGGGCCACTTCATGACTGGAGCGATGTGGAGGCAAATTGTCTGGATCTGGAAATGCATAACCCTTTTAGTTCAGCAGAGAAGACTCTTGGTTCTGATACTTAACTCCTCAGACCATCATCGGTGCCACTGAAGGTCACTGCTGTTGCAGTGTCTGATGGAGACAGTTGCTCGTCTGAAAATGCCTTTCCTTAGAAGCAATAAAAACTGGGCCAAGGTGGGGAAGGAGGGACTCTAGAGTAGCAGCTCTAGTAAATAATACTGGGTGTCCAAGGATAGGAACAAAAGGATCTTTGTGGGTGATTTTCTGGCAGACAACTTGGAATGAGTTTGTGCAGTTGTCCTCCACTCCACGACCCTTATAGTGCAGGTGCTTCCCCTATGTGTTTCTTGAAACTCTTCGTAGTATGACAAGGATGCATAACCTTTGTTTTTGGTTTTTTTTTTGTGAGCTGTTGTGTGCCAGTATTGCCCCTTGTGTGGCTAGATACTTTTACAACTGAAAACTCATAGCATAAATCTTTTCTTAGGCTAAAATTTCCATCCTGTAGCTCTTCCTGTAGAGGAAAGCAGCTGAGGCAGCACAGAGTGAAACAGCAACAGGAAAACAGTTGACTCCTGTTGATCACCTTGTTGTGTTCTCCCATCCCAGCTCATATTGTGATCTTCCCCCCAAATCTGCCAAGATATACAGAGCTCTTAAATTCACATCATTGTATGCTTGTTCCACAGTAGCATCTGCAGAACTCCTTGAGATTTTTTCCAGGAAATTAATAAGACTCTTAACCATGTATAAGTATAGCTTTGTAAGTAACAGGGGTAAAGAAATTCTTCTTGTCTTCCAGTCACTTTGCACTAAAATTTTCATCCAGATGTCTAACATAGCAACGTAGTTTCTTACATTTCTAATACAAATAATGCTTACTATTTTATATATTATATTCTAGGCTCAGGATACCTTAAAGGCTGTACTTAATTTCATTATATCCAGGCCTTCTAAAACAAACCTGACAATTGTCTATTATTATAAACACGCTGATCATGTGTAGAAGGTTCTGAGTTACTCTGCAGAGTTGTGTAACTTCTGTAGTATCTGGGAAAAAAATTCGCACAAGTTCTGTTAATTATTCGGGGAAATTTACTTTCCGTATCAGAAGGAGTGTAGGAGAGTTAGAGACTTGTAGTTGTCAAACAAATCTTTCAGCTGCTAAAAAGCAAACCTCTGAAGTACTTTGACAGTGTCTAGCCTGCAATTGTTGTTGCAAAGTGCTGAAACAGCATTAACTTTTTCAGTGTCTGAACCTTGTAACTACAAACAAAAGCTGGCTGTTTCATTCTGTACTTGATGCCAGATGCTCCAGTTCTTTAAGGGCTCTTACTGCAATCTAAATGATATGTGAGGTGATGCAGCCAAAATGGCCAAATGTGGTTTTATGTTGTTTTTTTTGTGTTAGGCTAAAGGAAGTTTGCATCAGTAATAATGCTTTCCAGAAAGGGTAATGTTGCAGGGCATCCTGAAAGAGTGACAGCAGCTTTCCTGTTATGTGCCACATCAATGTGGCTGCAACAGGTCACAAGATTGGAGAAACTCCACAGGTGATGACACCTGCTGGTCTTGCCAAATGGAGTTCAAACAGAAATGCTTCCAGTTGATCCTGTCAAAGTTCATGCACTGGAAGACTCCTGTTGCAGCAACAAAACATTCTCCAGTGTTGTTACCTATGGAAGATACTGCTCTAACGTCACTGTAAAATTATTCCAAAGATGTGTTTCTGCAGTGCAAGTCTCACACATCCTTGCCTCTGTGTGCATAGACACAGTTTATTTAAAAACAGTGGTCTGCTTGTGTGAGTATAACTTGTTGGAGAAACTGGTGCCAACACAGCTCCCCATTTTAGGAAACTTTAAGAATTCTTGAGGTATTGACTCAAGAGAAGTACAATTAGGGACTACAAAGCCATGCATTAAACCAAAAAAAGTAAAGAGAGGATGACTATCTACTGTCTTTCCTAATTAAAGAATGAATATGCTTTAAAAGCAACTATGAAGCATGTAGTCAAAACAAAAGTAGATTTTTGACACAGTATGCAGTTAAAGCTATAGAATTCATTGCCACAGGATGTTGTGCATCCACCTCCCCTCAAAAAATACTGGTCTGAAAGAGTTTAAACAAGTTGACAGGAAATAACTCTGTTCAGTTTTTGCACTGAATGTTGCCTACAAGCTGAAGAGGACAAGAAGCAAGCTGTTTGGTTCCCTTACTGAATCAAGGCAAGGTAAAGCTTGTAGGTAGAGCATTAATGAAAACATCCTACTTGGTCCCAAGTGCATGTGTGTAGCTTGAAGGAGGCATTGCTGATAACTTGACTAGGACTCGTGTTTCCATAGGCTGCATGAATGCCAGCAAGGCTCTTAGCTTACTCTTGAGTATCTGCTAATTCATAATCACATCTACTTTATCACCACTAGAGGCTCCTCCAAGTCATGCTTTGGATTCATTTCTGTGGCAGGAAGAAGCTTTTACTCTAAGTAGCATGCAGATATCTGAATCTATCATTGTAACACCTCTTTACAAGCAGTGAATTTTTTTTTTAACTTCAAAATGTAGCCATGGTATTATATACCAATACTTGGTACCATGGCCAAATTCAAATAATCTGTGTGAAATAGTTATTAACTGCTGATAAACCTTAAAGCATCAGCACCTAGAAGCTTGTTGTGTTACTTGCTAGTAGGGGGGAAAAAACAGTCACAAAAATATTCAATGGCGAGTAATGGTACATAATTTTCTTTTAACATCACCATATTTTATCCTGGCATAGATAAGGCTTTAATTACCAGCACAGGCTTTTTGTGGTTCACTGACTTCATTGTGTAACTGGGGTAGGTTTCCCATGACAGGGCTGTACTTATAAAACACTGTTGACTTTTGCTGCAAATTGCTTGTTACTGCATTGTAATTTGATAGAATGTATCGGGTGCAATGTGTCTTATCTAGTGGCCTGACAACATGAAGGCATAAGTTTTCCTGAATTAATCTGATCAGATAGGAAAGACTATCATCATGGGATTGTCCAGCATACAAATATGGGTGAATTGTCTGTTCTTTGCTTTAGGGTTTGGTAAAGCATTTGTCTTAGGGTTTGATAGCCTGGCTTATTCCATACACAATCAAGTCTAAAGCTCAGTATTAGTTTTTGCAGATGTGTGGGTAACATTCTTCTCTGGATGGAATAAGAGAACCCAGTTTCCAAACTGACTGTATGGGTGCTGCATTTTTTGAGTGTTGGAAGCATGCTGGAGGACTGTACTTGAGCTATCAGACACAGTGTGCGTTCTTGTAACTGGTCTCGGTAGTCACAGGTAGTTGCATATGATGATTCTGTTACTGAGAAAGTGGAGGAGCTTTTAGATGAGTCTGCAGGAAGGCAACATGCCTTGTTTCTGAAGGGGCTTCAACATGCAAAGTTGCTGTGTGGCTACTGGCATACACATGAGAATGCTCTGGAAGGTCATTTGTTGTCTGTTTCCCTAGCATTCAGCTAGCCATTTGAGACCTTAAAAAGCAGAGCTGAAAAATAAGTTACCCAGGAATCATGAGAACGTAGGTACAAGAAGGGTGTAAGTAGAAAATGATGTCTCACAATAGAAAATTTGTTCTGTCTGGAAGTTCTGGGTTTTTTGGTTTTTTTTTTTCTCTCTAGAGATATCAGCAGTTCCTATAAATCTTTATAAATGCAGCACCTCTTGCAACAGCTCTTGCCATCAGTCTGATATTGTAATTTATCTTGTTGCTCACCTTAGACTGACCTGCTTTTCCCCCCATTGTTGGGTTTGGGGACTTCTTTTCATCAACATTCCAGTTCTTCCTGGCAGCAGACTGTAGGTCTACCATACGTCCTACCTTCCCTGTTATGCCACTCATATGTGATCTGTCGCACAAATTTCTTCTAAAGTTAAGTCAGATCTGACACTTTGAATCAAGAGCAATATCTGTGACATGCTTAAATACAGGAAGAAAAATGAAACGAGACCTAATTTCCCTTCCGATCCTTTCTATGTATGGGCAGGAAATGCTGAATAATGTAAAAGCTACTTTAAGGGTTGCTTTTAGTCACACAATTGTACAACTTTCCTTTGACTTTCCTGCAAGTTCCATCTTTCTTCATCCAAACTATAAGATCCCTTTCTTGTTTTCTCATCTTACATCTCTCATTAATTTTTTGCCTTTACCTTAATCCTCTTAACCTGAGGTAGGCTTAAGTGGTTCTTCCTGACTGCTTCTCTCACCTGGTGTGCCTTCAAACTTAATGGTTCCAATTCATTAAATACAAGCTTGAATTTCAAGGCTGTGTATTCTTATACCAAGCTTGTTTGACTGCAGTAGTTCTGCTTTTATAAGAAGTATAAATGATACCTTAAATTATGCTGCACTGCAGATGACTCAACCTGCTTTGCTGCCTTTTGCTGGCTCTTTCAGGAGATTTTTCAGCAAATTGAGGTTTCTGGCTTTATCTGGATGTTGTATTAGTAATTGACATGGCAACTAGTTGGAACATAGGTAGAAATATCAATGCTAGCCTTCACTTGAGTGTTGTACTTTTCTCTTGTATATCCATAGCAAAGTTATACTGGTTGTAATACTGTGACCTCCAAATGCTCTGAAGCACAAGGCAGGGGTGAAAAGAGGTGAAGAATGACAGAATGCTGAATGCCTCTTTAATTTGGCTCTTCACTAGCAAAAAAAAAACCCACCTAAAACCTGTTACTGTAGAAAGAACAGCCTGAGAAGCAAGGATGGCTGTGTATCAGCTAATGCATTTATCCAAGCTAAAACTTTAAACTTGGTGTGGTCGGAACAGCCCATAATGATGAAGCTGACAGGTACCTCATGCAATAATGTGAAAATTTGCCTTTGTGTCTCAGATACAAGGTTCTCACCAGCAAATACCTTCTGACACAACACTGGCTCCTGCAGTGAGCTGGAGGATGCTAGGCATGGGCAAGCTGGTGGATGTGTATCAGACTTCACCTGTGCAGGATTGGAGACACTTTTCAGATGTGTTGTACGCTGTGTGGTGCTGTGCATAATACAGTTGTATGACTGTAGGGTTATACATCTAGAGGAGCACATTGCTGATTCGTACTCCAGACTAGATGATGCTGCTGATTTAGCTGTTTGCCTGGAAGAGATACAATCCAGCAGACTTACTTGCTACTGCTCAGTCTGCCTACGTTTATTGCCTGTGTCCAGCTCCAAGCAGGAGGGCTTACGATCAGTAATGCAGTGGCTAAAAAACAAGTGATAAGGCTGCATGAGTGCTTAGTTGGCTTCTGCATGGCAGTCAGCATTGATAAGATTTCAGCTGCAGTTCCTGAGTGCTGCCATTCACCTTCCAGAAGCCTGTATCCCTTGTTTAAAGAAAGGCTGCTGGTATGCCAGCTCGAGAAGTCTTGTCAGAGAGATGCTGCCTGCCATGCTGGGAAAGGCAAAGTTGTGTAACACTGCAGCACAGTGCTAGGGTTTACACTTACATTGCTATAAATATGCCTTTCCCCTTGCTGCTTATGAAAGAGGTGACTGCATCAAGAACTGCCCTGTGTTTTAGCAGAACATGTGATGGGCTGTCCCTTGAGGAGAGCTTTCCTCTTGCATCCAGCCTAGCTTGCATAGGAAGAGAATCAAGGCAATTAGTCATTCACTGACTCATGAATGGTACTTGTTTAAAGAATCGGCTAAAAATAGTAAAAACAGGCTGAAGGAAAGGGTGTTCTCACACTGAGCTAGTATGGACATCACTCAGCAGATAGAAATGGTACGGCTTGCTTCACAGAGCAACAAAACAATCTGTGTTTTAGCAAGGATGCAAGTGTGGGAATGAATAGGTGAGTTCACAGACACTCTGTTCAGCCTTATTGAAAATTGGAAGGTGTTTTGGCCACGATTAATCACAGAACCTTAGGAGTTTGGAACGGTCCATTTGCAACCCGCCTGCTGTGCTCAGGAACACCTCCCGCTAGACCAGGTTTCTCAAAACCTTATCCAGCCTGGCTTTGACCACTTGCTGGGATGGGGCATCCACAGCTTCTCTGGGCAACTTGTGTGGTGTCTCACCACCCTCACAGTAAAGAATCTGCTTCTAATAGCCAAGCTAAATTTCCCCGCTTTCAGTTTGTGCACATTACTCTATCATGTCTATATGATGATGAGTCCCTCTCCAGCTTCCCTGTAGGCCCCTTCAGACACTGGAGGGTTCCTGTGGGGTTTCCACCCAACGTTCTCTTCTCCAGATAGAGCAGCCCCAACTTTTTGAGCCTGTCTTCATAGGGGAGGTGCTCCAGTCCTTTTAGCAACTTTGTGGCCTCCTCTGGACTTGCTCCAACACTTCCATGTCCTCTGTGCTGGGCTCACCAGTCTATATTCAGTAATCCAAGTGGGATGTCACAAGAGTAAAGGGGAGAATGACCACCCTTGACATGTTGGCCACACTACTTTGGATTTATCCCAGGTTACATTTGGCTTTCTGGGCTGTGAGTGCTCACATCGAGTTAGTCATCAACAGTCGCCCCCAGGCCTTCTCTGCTGGGCTGCTCTCAATCACCCACTTCTGTGTGTGTGCCACAAT
This sequence comes from Petroica traversi, assembly GCA_025920805.1. Taxonomy (NCBI): domain Eukaryota; kingdom Metazoa; phylum Chordata; class Aves; order Passeriformes; family Petroicidae; genus Petroica; species Petroica traversi. The sequence continues at coordinate 14,898,364 of JAHLSL010013733.1, read as the reverse complement.
CCAGGTGTAGGACCTCACACTTTGCTTTGTTGAACTTATGAGGTTTGCCCAGTCCCACCTCTCCAGCCTGTCCAGGTCCCTCCGGGTGGCATCCCTTCCCTCCAGAGAGTGACTGCACTACGAGCTCGATGTCACAGTGAACTTGCTGAGGGTGCCCTTAAACCCACTGCCAGTCAATCCCACTGATAAATTAACAGTGTAAGTCTGAAGTATATCATGCTGTCTCACAGTTAACTGTTCCATAGAAGTGCCTGTGTAAATCTCCTTCAAGAAAGTATGAATTACTTACTGAGTAAAGTTAAATTCCAAAACGTGAGATTGAAGATGTCATAGGCTAATTCAATTCTTACTAAAGGAGAGGGTCTTTTTGACCCTGAAGCCTGGCAGGTGGAGAGAGGTGACTGAAATGACAACCCTCTACAAATGTAATTGGAGAACTTCCACACATGAAGCTGGGGTGCCAGAAATGTACCATGATACTTTGAATAAGCAGTCTCAAATATTCCCACCACTGCTCCAGCAAAACTATTGTTTCTACAAATGGAAAGAGATGGAAAATAGTGTTTCTGAGGTGGACAGAAACTGTTTCTAGAATAGTTATGCTCATGTTGATGCCGGAATGATTTGTCTTTTCTTTTATATCCCTTTTACACAGTTCTTTATATCCACAAGTATCAGTATGCACACTTGCAACCTTTTCTTAGTTTAGTGCTTAGTGTTCTGTAAGTGTTCTGCAGGCCCTGAGACTGAACAGCCCAGAACTGCAGAGCCAGGGAGACCAAACATCCTACTATCTCAGGGACCCAAGGTCTGCTAGCAGGACAGATTCTGTAAACTCGAGGTGAGCCCACCCCAGCCCCATTATTGGGCCCCTTGTTGGATCTGCTGATGTGTAAAGTCTGTAATTGGTGTGTGTGATTGACGGGTGTGCATTTTGTCACACTGTCACCCGGGTGAAGTGGATGCATCAAACAGGATCCTGATTAAAATACTGAGGTAAAGATCCCAAACCCTTTAACCATGTCTGGCTTCATTTTCCTAACACCAGGAAAAAGGCATCAGTGTTAGAGCTCTGCCAGTTCAGGTACCAGCAGGCTCAGTTATATGTGCAGTAGGGTATTTGAAGTCTCAGCCTCTACTCTGAAGCAAAGACCTAAGAGGAGATGCATGGTTTGGTTTAAACTTTAGATGTGGTGTCCCCAAGTATCTCTGGTTCCGTCAGCAAATATCAAGCTGCACAAGTTTCACACATTTGGAGTTATTCTTCCTATTTTGTCCAAATGGGGAAGTCAGTGTTTTTGTGCAGATATAAATAAGAACGGAGTCATTTGTTTCTGGCTGGAAAATAGTCATACAGAGTGGCCTCTCTGCATAGCACACACACAGTGACTGACAAGCCCATGTACAGTCTGTGGGCAACCTGAAGGCATCAGATCTAAGAGCACAGTCTCTAAATGAAACCTTCAGCCATGGCAGAAATGTCCTGACATCTGACCTCTCACAGTCTCTAACGTATTCCATCTTAATCTTTTTTTTCTTCTGACCCTGGAGTGAAGGTTAAATTGAGGGTGGAATCTAGTCATATTTCAGCATGGGAATTCCTGGGAAAATACATAAGCCTCAATATGACATCAGCTTTCTCTCATGGGAATCTGAGATGACTTTATTGTTTGGCCCTGTGTCAAAGCTCAGTGAAGGTGTTGGACCAGCAGCTTGCCTTGTGAAAGAGGATCAAGTAATTCTGTGTGGTGGTGTGTCTTACACAGCTGCTGGTAATGGCCTTTTCAGTGATAAGATAGTAGCCAGGAGCAAAAGCTGAGTGAAAATAGGCTGGTTGTAAAACAAATACTTTGTTGTTTCAGTGATGTTTCACTGTTTCTAACTCAGTATCTCTTGCTGAATGCTGCGTCTCCTGCTCTTGTAGAACTGATAGCATTTTCTGTAGCATCATGAAAAATTGAACTGACAATCAAAGCAGTGGAAATGGACCTGGCAGTTGTTAGTCAAGTGTAGGTGGGTGCTCTTGTAATCTACCCCTTTACTGCTTTGGTCTGGGTTGGATGACTTGACAACAATCTAGCGTTATGAATACTGCAGATAATATGTTACACATAAATATTTAATAACATCTTACTGTTAAAAGAAGTTCTGGTAAAAGAAAATCTAGTTTGTACCAGAGGAAGTCTTCTATTGAAAACGACAGATTTAGTAGTGCCCCAGATAACTAAATTAGGAAATGTATACAAGATATGATTTAGTGTGAAACGAGAATAGGCTGGTGCCTGTCAAACCAGTCTCTGATTTTGTAAGCTAGCCTTAGTTCTTGACTCATCATTGCTCTGCTGAATCTTGGCTCTATTTTCTTTTTAAATTAGATGCTTCATGTCCTTCTCATGAGGCCTAGTATGTTCTTCACACTCAGATCTTTGTGATTTAAATTCCTTATGAAGCAGTGCAGGTGATGCAGGATATAAGGGATCTTCCTGCTGTTACTGTTCATATGGCCAGAGCGGTACCAAGGAATTTTTCAGGACTCACAATACTTAAGTGACCTGATCACTCATCTTGGATCCGAGGTGTGCTCCTGTTCTCTGAAAGCACCACAGATGTCAATAAACACTGATATAGTGCTGCTGGGAAATGAAGCAATAACTGTTTTTAAAGTGCCAGCCCAGCATCCAGCTCTGCCACAAGAACTTACTTGGGACTGTTAAAAATGAAGAGGCAACTCTTTATAATTAGTTGAAATTAGAAAAAAAGGTTTATTACAAAAAAACAGAGAAAAAAAATTGAAAATCTGTGTCCACAGGGATTGGAAACTCAGCCAAAAGGGCTAAAAACCCAAGGCAAGGACCTGCAGTGCTGGAACATGCAGGCCTATGATCCCAGCACCGGGCTCTGCCCAGCTTTATCCCAAGCAGGAGCTGCCCAGAGCAGCACCCGAGGTTGCACCAGGTACTCCGGTGTGGGCAGAAAGTGGAAAAGGCAGAGTCTCCATGTGTGCGGCCGCTTTATTCCCTGCCTTGCTCCTCCCATCACCGCCCCGGCCTGCCCTCAGTCCCCTCCGAGGTGTGGGCTCACTGGTGGAGTCCAGGGATGATGGAAATTCCTTTCATCCAATGGCTCCTTGGTTTCTGCGGGACAGTCTTTGGGGTGATGGCATCCGAGTCTTAGGTGGAGAGCTGCCTCATTGAAGTTCATGGTTTACATGGAGCTTGGTGAGCAGCCAACAGCTGGTTACTAAAAAGTCTTTTGGCCATGGGTGGAGATCCTTTCCTGGGACACCTAAGGATCTACTTAGGTTTTATAAGAGTTCTGAAAAAAGAACAAAACAGGTGAGCTCTGAGGTCTTGTTTAACATTCAAAAGTAACTTTTAACATTCAAACATTAATTACAAACTTTTATTAACTTTAAGAACTAATTAATTAACTTCATTAACTATAAACTTAACTTAATCTTGCGAAAGCCAAACTGTTTTATTTATGACAGGACATAAGTCATAAATGGAGCTGAAATAGCAATGTTGGCCCTACATGGTTTTTACCTCACCAAATAGTTGACAATGCAGTGTGACTGGCAGTAATGCTGTTTTGCAGGTTGTGAGCTAGATATACTGAGGTGCTTTAAACCTCACTGCTGTGAGAAACCAGCTGCTGGTATTGACTGCTGACCTCTACTGAACATGCTTTCCAGCACATAGTATTTAATACTGCATGCACTAATCCAGGCTTAATGTGGAAGAGGAGATTCCAATAAACAAGTTGTATAAATGCATGATGCAGCAGAAGCAGGAAAGGGCATTTTGTGGTATTAGATACAAACACTTAGGCTGGCAGTGGCCTGTAGTTCCTGTTCTCACCTTTCTTGTGTGCTTAGTGTGTGGAACAGTCAGCAGGACAGTGGGGAGCCTGGTGTGTCCCTTCAGAAGGAAAGTGAGGAGTCCTTGTGAGGAGTCACCTACCAGGGCAGGTGGGTGACCTGTAAGAGACCTTGGTGGTACCTGCACAGTCATTAGGAGCTTATCTTGGGCTGGCTGTAGCAATAATTACAAATAACAGCAAAATAGTTTAAAAACTCAAAGCACTTCCTTTGTATCTGATCTTAAATACAATTTGCTAAAGGTCCTTGCCCTCAGTAATGCAGAGTTTTTATAGGGCTAGCATTAAGCTTGCAATGTTTTGAAATAAAAATAATCTCTAAATGGCACTTCCAGGAACACCAAGCAGTCACAATTTATGGTGGCTGCTATAAAAACTGCTGGTGTTCTCCATTATCCTTAAATCAGATTAGTTATGATCCTGGTGGCTTTCCAGGAAATGTGTGCACTTCCCCCATGGCCTGTCTGCACTGGGCAGGTAGGATGGATTCAGTATTCTTTCCCTTAAAATCAGGGATCTCGGTTTTGTCAGCTTGGGATAGTTGTAAAAAAATCAGTGTCAGACTCCTAAAGTGTCATTTACAGCTGGAACAAGGACTGAGGCTAGGAGGGAATCCTGCCCGTGTTAGTCCCACTGGCCACGCTGTTGCTGATCCAGGCCAGGATGCTGTGGGCCATCTGGGCACATGCTGGCTCATCTTCAGCCACTGTCAACCAGCTCCCCTAGGTCCTTTCCAGCCTCTCTGCCCCAAGCCTGGAGTGCTGCATGGAGTAGTTGTGACCCAAGTGTAAGCGTTGAGTCAAGTGTGTGGCAATATCTCAAGAAACAAAGTTGCTGTTACAATTATTCATAGTGACTGAATCAATGAATAATTCAGTGGTTAGCAGAAATATTAGGTTTGTATTTTCAGTCACATACGATTTAGTGAGACTGTACATTTTTCTGGCATACACAGCAGGACCTGTGACTTTGCTTTGTCCAACTTAAAGAAAATTAAGAAACCTGAAGTGCAGTCTCTGTTGAAGATGCCGTAGAGCAGTAAAATAGGAAACAGTGACTATGCTGGTAGCAAGATTCTTAAAATATGTGCTGTGGTTTAATTTGGAAGTTGAAGTTCTTGTGGCAGCTGTAAATGGTTTTAAAGGGCTGTATCTTCTGCCAGGCTGGACTGTTTAGAAGAATTTATTTTTCTAGGTACTATAAGCATGACTAGTTACAAACTGGAGAAGGGAGGAATGGGTTCAGTGGTGACTGATCTTCACCTTCCTGGCTATTGAGTATGTTCAGTGATGTCAAGGAGCTGTGGCATGCAGCTGGCTGAAATCAGCAGCAAAATCAGATTATTTGTGTTCTGTTTAAGCTCAGTTTGAGGAGTCAGGCACATTATGAATACAGTAACTGTTTGGAATTGGTAGGGGGGAACTGAGCTGCATCTTTAGTCCTCTTAAATTAATTTGTATGGCTGTAATTGAGCTAACAACAAGCTCCTTGAAAACTGCCATTCTTGAGTACCTAGCAGCCTGGCTGAGTTTAACAGATTTTTTTTTTGCCTTATATCAGTGAAATTGTAGGGAAAAACTATTTTGTGAGCTCTATTTAAAATTAGATTTATTGCTTAATTTGGTCTTTTTCTTTTTTTTAAACATGTTTAGGATCAGGCTTTCAGTGGGGAAAAAATACCTGACCTGTAATTGTGGCTGTTGCTGCATCTTTGCAAGCAGTCTTGCAGCTTGTCTTGGAAATTCTTGGCTTGCTTAACCTACACAGAAACTCAAATGACATTCAGTGAGAGCAGGGTAGGCTTACGTAACTTTCCACGGTTTCTCTTGCAGAAGAGATGAGGTAATTCTCTTAGACTCGTTTGTAATGCCCTGGAAAAGTGTTTGGCTTCACTTTCAAGTTGTGGATGATGTCACCGTGGGGACCTGACAGTAGTGCTCTTTCTGTTTGGAAAAAATCCCTGCCTGTAATTTGAGGTTTTCTGTTTTGGGGGTTTTTGATTCTGAAATCGGGTTTGTAGAGAACCTCACTTGCATTATGTTCCAGTAGAGAATGTCAATGTGCTAAAGAGCTACAGACTAGTTAGAAATAGCTGATCAACGTGTAATGTGGCAGCTTTCTCTAAGTATGTGATGGATTACAGGGAAGCTAGGTTCTTAGCTGCCTGCATGTGGGAAGGAAAGACTTCTCTTATTTCTCCAGTTGCATTTTCTGGTCCTAGAACTCAAGAGAATCTTTCATGAGATACAACAAGCATTCCGTAGTGATACTTATTGTAGGCCGGTAGTCCTTTTCTGATAAAGAGTTGTGTTTGTCAAACAGGATTTAGAAGTTTGGAATAGTCTTTCAAGATCTATAGCTTCTGCATGAGTCTGCGTCATGTACTGGTGCCTCGGGCTCAGCTTCTGGAGTGGTGTTGATGACACAAATCCCTCAGGGTTAGACAATTTGAAAGCAGAGGAGTTTTACTGAGAGGAATGAGACCAGCACTCCTTGAATATCTGTATATATATTGTATATATTAGTCTACTAGCACAGTGCTTTTTGTTTGGTCACCTAGAAGCTGTGGCTGTGTAGAAGGCAGATTTTGCAAAGGTGTCTTATAGGTAGTCCTGAGTTTTGTTGTCTCTTGGATTTTTAATCTCGGTCCTAATGATTTTTAATGTCTTGCATCTCACAAAATTGTGTGTAAGCACAGGAATGGGCTTTCTTGGGAAAACCCCAGTGTCTGGAGGAGTCTGCAGCTATATGATGCAAATAGTTGAGTTGGAGGGCCTGCCCTGGGTAGATCTGTGCTCTGCTCCATAACACAGCAAGCAGTGTGCAAGTCCACCTTCCAGAGAGAAGTATTTTGGTCACTTGTTCACATTCAGACAGCTGTGAATGGCAGGACAGCACAGAGAAGTTAATATCCAGTGCTGGGATCTCTGCAGCTTTCCCATAGCTGACTCAACTCAGAATCGTGCCCCACAGATGGTTGTTGACCACTACAAGATGTTTGCTGTCATTGCCCATCAATATTCCTCAAGGTGCACTAATTTATTAAATGCAGATGATATTGGGACTTCAAAAATGCCTGTGGTGGCAAAACATGTTGTATTAGAAACACAGGTGGATGGACCAGCTTAACTTTTAAACAAAGGCAAAATAACTAGAGCAAGTTTTGTAACATTTTTTTTTCATCATGGGAAGAGTAATTTTAAACATTTGTACAGGCAAATATAAAACAGGTATATTCAGCTTAGTAAACATTAGTCTGCTTTTGAACCCAAAACCAGTGTTCTCTCAAGTTAAAACTTTTCCCAGTATACTTTACCCTATTTAACAACAGCTGTTGAGTAGTGTTTCTTGAATTACATAGATGCATTTTGGCTTGTTTTCTGAGCATTACCAGCTGAGGTGTTTTGTTTTTTCTTGTTCAGTTAATGTTTTGCTTATAAGAAATTGCATACTGTATAAAATGAGCAATTTAGTAGCCTTAATGATTTTTTTTTCACGGTAGTTGTTGCTTGTTGATCTGTTTTGTTCTGCTTCATAACTAAAGTATTTTGCTTTTTTTCAGGCTCACATTAAATTTCCTATCGACTATCCATATTCACCACCTACCTTCAGATTCCTGACCAAAATGTGGCATCCCAACATTTATGAGGTAAGGGATTTTTAAAATAACTTTTTACTGGAATGTGTGAGAAAGCTTTCTGCTCCTTTAAGCTCAGTACGTATATGGGTTACTTTCATGGTGTATTCAAGGCTGTGGACTGTCAGTAATTGGATCACATTAGAACTACACAGCAGGTCCAGAAGAGGAGTGATTCTATGTTGAGGCAATTGGTTCAATATCACCCAATTCCATAGAACTGTATTTTAAGGCTGAAGGCCTGTTTTGGTTCAAAGCTTGACTTTTAGTGGAGGTCAGCCAAACCCTAGCTGAACTTGCGGGTATCCTAGTAGAATGTCAACTTGCTATGGAGCACTGGTTCTATAGTTCAGGGACCTAAAGGGTTTCAAAATGTTCCTGTTGGTGTAGGTCTGTCACTTTATCAAGGTTTTCTTATGAGAGGTTCTGCAGAACCTCTTCAGGCTCTCTTTGAACCCACCTGAAAACAGGAATGTCATTCTCCTCCATCCCATGAACAAATGAAGGCTTCAGTTGATGGCTTGGGCTTTGTCCTAGTTTGAGAGACAGGTGTCTGCTAAGGAAGGTAGGAGCCTCCCTTGGAATGAAAAATGTAAACCCTTTCCCTCTGAATTGTTATAAATTTGAAATCAAGGGGGCTCTCAGGCAGAGATATGAGGATAGGAATAAGTTATTTACTAATACATAAAACAAAACTAACGAATTACAAAAACTGAGGCATAAACCACAAACAGAAGCAGACACCCAGTCCCAGCCTGCTTGGCCTCAGGCACTTTTCCCTTGGGTGCAGTTCCAGTCCCAGCTGGCAGGGGCGCTGGTGGCTCCCCGTGGGCAGAGTAGGTGCAATGATTCCCCCGCGGCTGCAGGGGGCGCTCTGGAGCAAGCCCAGGGGACACGAGGTGATGGCGGCTGCGCTCAGGGCAGGGAGGGATGGAAGAGAGGCTTTGCTTCACAAGCCCTTGGGGCAGCGATGTCGGTGCTGCAGCAGGATCCCCGGGGACAGCAGGAGGTCCCGGTAGCAAAGTCTCGGAGCAGGGCAGGATAAGCAGGGAAGGACCCGGCAGCCCCTGGGCAGGAGAAAACTCCCAGCAGAGGGGAGAGCAGGTCTGTGCTGGTGGTGCATCCCTTTAGCAAGTGGCAGCTCTAACGGGTCTGCTCTGAGATCTCCCAGAGATTGAGAGAGCCAACACCTCTCGAATTATCTCTGGCCTCTGAGAAGAAACTTGCCTCTCTCTGGCTTGGCTGCCTTCTTTTGTTTTCTTAAGTACTCAACCATTAGTTCCTTAGCAACTTATGGGAGAAAAAAATTCCTTAAGAAAAACAAAGGGAAGAAATCCAAACCCCAGTAGGCTTGGAAAGACCTTTCTGATAACTTCTTTCTGCTGAATGCCCAGCTTGGAATGGGTATGCTTCAGATATCATGGTGTGAATAGCACTGATGGCTTAGTAATAAATGGCTAGAAACCTTGCCAAACTTCAGTGCAGAACAGAATAGTAATCACCTTTAATTATTGACCAATCAGGGGATTGCCCTAAGTCCAGGGACATCCTCAGATCTGTTGTCTGACATTTTTCTGATGTGGGCTTTGTACTTGGCACAGGATCTTGCATGTAGCCAAGGATGGGGTTTCTTTTTATGGCTCTATTTCTGTAAAGCACAGTTTTGATCAATAAAGACAACTTTGGAATCCTCAGATTATTACAGACCCATACTGTGGGTATTGATTCTGAATCTGGAAATCCTAACGCAGGAGGTGAGTAGGAAATGGTTACCAAACTGTACAAAAACAAGTTTTGGAAAGGACCTCTCCCAGTCCTGGTGAGAAAGGTGAAAAATTACCTAGAAACAACTGAAGGTAGGAGGACAAACTAACCCAAAACCTGATGGGTGTATTTTGGGTTTGCTCTTCAAATACTCAAGCTCTCAGCTTTGTGGTTTGTGTTTGTAGCAGTGTTTCTTGAAGCTGAGGGAATCTGAAGCAGCTTGCCGGCTGTTTTGGAAACAACATTTAAGCAATGAAAATGAGGCACTGGGATAACTCCAAATGAAACTGAGACTATCACAGCAAAGTGTTTGAGGTTTTAGGGTTTTTTAGGAGGAGGGGGACAAAAAACCCCTCTAGTGCAAGGAAGATGAAAGAAAGTAGCAGTTTACAGAATCTGCTGGTAGGACCAGATGAAGAGGCTGGGGCTGACATTTGAGTTCTGAGCGATGAGCAATGTGTGGTTTTTCCCATTTCCGGTTTACTTGGGTCACCTAACTGAATTTTGGTAAAACTGCTTTCATTTGCTCTTTATTTTTGATGACATAACAGTTCTCAGTCCTGACAGAAGTGTAGGCAATTTCTGAATGGCAGATGGATACCCCATTCTCCTTGTTTATGTCTTTCAAAAAATGGATGTGAAAGGCTTGGCCCCTCACTGTCCTGTTCCCTAGAACCTTGTGCTGACCTCATCAGGCCCCATTATATTTCTGCCTTGCCAGATTCTTAAGGCAGTGCAGTTTCCAAACATGTAACACTGATTGTGGCAAAACAAAAACTTCTCACATACTTGCATCCCTGTAGCTTCATTTTTACAAATATCTGCTTCTCCACATGCTGCTGACCTGATTGCTTCAGGAACTTTCCCCAAGTGCTGAGATACTTCCCTGGGCCACCAGCATTGCATTCTCCCAGGAAAAGGTTAAAGGAAAAACTAATGGAAATTATTAGTAAAAGCAGAGTAGACTGAGCATAATCTAATATTAGTAAAGTTAACTTCACCCTGGAATGATACTAAAAAACTGCCAAGATTTCACAAGTCTGTTGGGGTCCTAAAAGGGGAACTACCTCCTTAAAACAAACTGTTCCACCAACAAGAGTATGTGCTTTGGAATTCGGCAGCTCCAGGTGCTGCATGGCTGTATTCTTGACTAAAACCTGCTTCAAAGTGACAAGGGCCTGCTAGATTAGCATGCCTGGCGGGGATAGTGCACCACTGAAATCTGGATGGGGATCACAACCCTCCAGGTGAGCTGCTGCTATCTGTGGCTGTGATCACTGGCTTGGGCTCAAAGGCACAGATGCTGTTGCTGAGAGCAGCCCTGCTCTGCACTTGAGCAGTGTTGGAAGGACGTGAGCCCAGGTGTGTGGGAAGCTGCCAGCCTGGAGTCCTGAACAGGCTAATCCTGTCATCCTCCTGTGCCCTGGGTGACAAGGGACATGAGTGCTGGCCCTCAGCTGGGGTTGTGCCTGCTGAAGGTGCTGCCTCAAGCAACTTGTGATTCACCCCACAGCTGATTGCAGGGGAGAGCAAAGCCCATGGGGCCTGGAGAGGCCAACATCTGGCTGGCCTCAGGCCTCATCTGCACCTTCACCCCGTGCTCCAGGAAGGCATCGGGACCCCATGAGTCCCTGGAGTCTACCTCGGTGGGGGATATCTGCTGGGGTGGATACTGCTCCTGCACTCCTACAAGCAATTGTGTCAGAGTGCTGTTGCTGATGGAGAATTGGGTTGACAGCTTCTTAAATAGGCATTATGGAGCTTTAAATCTATATTCAGGCCATAACACTGGTAAGTAGAATTCATATTGAGGATTATGTGGCTGTATGGCTTCCATATGCTGCCAGAATATTCTTCCATCTTGCATGCTGGAAGGGCTTTTCAGTGAAACCTTCAGAGAGCATCTCCTGCTTTTTCGAACAGCTGTGTCCTAGGGGAGCTGTGTAAGCCTGCCCCACACCATCTGTTCAACATCCTTGTGTCCTGGGAGATTTAATGTTTTCATACCTGAGTTAGTAGATGGTGATTAAACCCTTCAATTCAAGAATTTCCTGTAGCTAACTCAAGCTACCACTGGGAACACAAAACTTTCTTAACCCTACTTTGGGTCTCCTGTGATTAAAGCTTATGCTGCTGTGACAGTAGTACTTGCTATCTGGAGACCAGTTTAGTTTTACGTTACATTATTACTATTTTTGCTGACTTCAGTACATTCTTTGAACCTTTTGATTTTATATTGGGGTTTTTTGCCAGTTTGCAGGCTAACCCTTGCATAAAAAGTAGATCCAGGAAGAATTCAGAACAATTTCCAGCCATTGTTGGTTTTTACTGGCACTTGAGTGTTCATATAAACAAGGTTAAACTGCTTAGAAGTCAGCTAGAGTGGTGGATTTGAGTCCTCAGCCTCCAGCCAAGCGATTCTCAGTGCTTTTTTCTGTCTTGCAGAATGGAGATGTATGTATTTCAATTCTTCACCCACCCGTAGATGACCCACAAAGTGGAGAGCTGCCATCAGAGAGGTGGAACCCTACCCAAAATGTCAGGTAACTGTGAATATGTTGTGCAGTGGTGACCTCAAAGGCCTGTCATCTTCACAAGACCTAAGGCCTATGTTGGGAGATGTTTGGGAGGGAATTTAAAGTTTTGTGGGGTTTAGGGCTCGTATCAAGTGGGAACCAGACTTACCAGGCTCTCTGAACCTACTGGGCTGCTGTGTCCTCATACAGTGTAGAGATTTCTGCCCTGTTCACAGGGTTTCATACTCTAAAGGCAAATTATCTCAAATGTTGAAGTCTTTCCCAGTCACTGTTATCTTTTTCAAAGTGCCACTAGTGGAAAAGTATTTGTAATGGATCCCAGGTGCCCACCAAGCTGCTGTATTACTCCCCTTCCCAGCAGGACAGGGGAGAGAAAAATAACATGAAAAAGAAATTGTAGGTTAAGGCAGTTTACTAAAGCAAAAGTGAAAGTTTGTGTGCATATAAGCAAAGGGGAAAAAAATTCATCTCTTATTACCATTGGTGAGGGATGTTCAGACACTTCTCGGAGGTTGCTCCAGAAGGCAAACATTGTAATTTAACAAATGTCCACCATTCCACTCTCTCCCTTAGCTTTCGTGTCTGAGCTGATGTCATATAGTATGGAATATCTCTCTGGTTGATTTGGGCCAGCTGGCCTGGTTGTATCCTCAGGACTTCGTCTGGGTGACATCAAGGCAGTTAGCAGATCCCCTGTTGTTGACCAGCCAAGTGGCTTCTGTGAAATTTGCATCCCAGTGCTTCCATGCCCCATTACCTAACATTCCTAAGAGTCTTCACCATCTCTCAGTCTTTCCAGAGGTTTGTAGGTGATAAGGGGTGTGATATTTGCCCAATGTTTCTTTGCCCATGAGTTCATGAGGCTATTTTGAAAATGAGTCCCATTGCCTGACTCAGTTCTCTCTGGGGTACCGTGTCACTACAAAATGTCTCTCAAGACCCGAGGTGGTGTTCCAAGCAGTAGCATGCTGTACTGGGTAGTTGCCAGCCAGTTGTTGCCTCTCCCGAGGTGATTATGTAACTCTTGCCTTGGCATGTTTGTGTCAGTGGCCCAATGTAATCTATTAGGCCTCACCATACTGGAATCCCAGCCACCTTCTGTTCCAGGGATATTTCATTTTTGTGGCTTGCTTCATGGCAGCACATGTTTCACATTCATGGATATCCTGTGTGATGGCCTCTATGGTCAGGTCCACCCCTCAATCATGAGCCCATCTGTGAGTTGCATCCCTTCCTGGACGTCCTGAAGTGACCTGGGACTACAAATAGCTCACCCTTTTGCTCCCAGCCTTAGTCTACCTGAGCTATTCCAATCTTCACAGCCTTACCTACCCGTTTACTGTTCTGATGTTCTTCTGTGGCAGATAAGGACCAGGAGAGATCACTCACCAAACACCATCACGGACAAACAGGCTAGAATTAGAGATATTAACTAAATTTATTACCAACAAGATTAGAGCAGGATAATGAGAAGTAAAATAAGACCTTAAAAACACATTCCCCCTGCCCCTCCCTCCTTCCCAGCTCTGCCTCCTACCCCAGCAGTGTATGGGCATAGGGGAGTGTGGGTTGCAGTCAGTTCATCACACATTGTTTCTCCTGCTACCCGGGATGAGGAGCACAGCACCAAGGCAGGTCAGTTCTGCATGAGCTCTGCCAACATGAGTCCTCTCCAGACTGCTGCAGCATGGGTCACACTTCACAGGATGCAGTCCTTCAAGGACAGGCTGCTCCAGTGACAGCTACTCTCTCCATGGGTGTCCCACAGGATCACAGCCTCCTCTCAGGCATCTCCCTGCTCCAGCCTGGGCTCCTCCAGGGGCAGGTGGATCTCTGCCCCCCTGTGCCTCACCATCACCTTGACCACAGGCTGCTGGGGAATCTCTGTTCCAATACCTGGAGCAGCTCCTGCCCCTCACTGACCTGAGTGTCTGCAGGCTTGTTCCTCTCACATGTTCTTACCCCACTCTTCTCTGGACACAATTTAAACTTTTTTCTTACTAAATACATTATCACAAAGGTATTACTGCCCTTTCCAAATGGCCTAACCCTGACCAGTGGCACATTGGTCTTTGGAGCTGCCAGGGATTGGCTCTGCTGGACATAGAGGAAGCTTCTGGCAGCTTCTTACAGAAGCCACTCTAATAGCCCCCCAGCTACCAAAGCTTGGCCCTGCAAACCCAGTACAGGATGTTTTTGGGTGTTCTGACCTGTAGAAGCAACTTTGCAGAGTCCTACCTTTTGTTTGCCTTCTGTTGTTTATCTGTCTCCTGTCTGCTGCGTGGTGTTGGGAGCAGCTGGTGGTTTTCCTTTTGCCAAAAATACAAAGGATTGCCAAGTACCAGAGGCATTCAAGGCCTAACCTGTCCATGTATTTGAAACAGCAGCTGAATTTCATTCTCTTTACAAGACACTGTCAAGTAAAGAATCAACTAGGTGACAAACCTTGACTCACAGTTAGGAAACAGCTTTGGGCACTTATTACATATATCACACATTCATTTGTAATATTTCATTATATTCAATCCTGGAGACTGACATGGAACTTCTCATGGTTCTTGTTCTCTAATTTCTGCTTTCCCTTACCACTGTTGCAGTTTTTGGTGCTAATGCTCTTGAAACGTCTTGGGCTTAAGGGTGACTGGAAAAAAACACATTTGTCAGCAAATAAATGTATTAGCAAATGAAAATAAAACTGGTCCTTCACTTCCAACCTGCCACCAGCATCACTATTTGGGCTGAGTGCCAGCAGAAGCACATCCTGCTGGGGCCCATCTGTCTTGGGAAAGCTCCAGAGTGTCAGACAGGAGGGGCTGAAGGTGTGGGAGGGAGCTGCTGCTGAATGCTGTAAATCCTGCCATGTGTTGACTGTTTGCCCACAGATGAGCAGGGTTGAAGTGTCTGAAAGGGAGAATTTCATTCTTTAACCATGAGAATTCACCTGTGGTTCCACCTCTGAGGGAGTCAAGGTGGCTCATTTATTCTATTAAACACTATCAGTATGGACTTTCCCATCACTGGGAGCCAGGTGAGGCAGGTATAAGTAATACAGCAAACACCCATCAAGATGTGAAGGAATACAGCTCTGATCTGTTGGGCAGAGAATGCTGCTGCCTGTGTCCTGTGGAGCTGAGTGAGCGGTGGCAAGGCTCAGGGTTGAGGCTCTCTGATAATTTCAGTTGTCCTTTCCACATCTCCCCAGCCTCCCCCGTCCTTGAGCTGCACAGATCAGGACTCAGCACAGTACACCTGTATCTCCTGTGGATAGGTGACATATTGTCTCCCTATTGCTTTGTTTCTTGAGGATTTCCATTTTTCTTGGCTTTTTTTTACTGCCTAAGATTTGGGCGGATTCCACAAACAGCTTGATGCAGGACCATGACTGTCAGTGCAGCCTAGGCTAAAACTTTAAACTTTATATCAAAGGACAAAAATGCACTTGGACCGATCTATACCTGCATCTTGAGGTGCCTCTGAGAGACAACAATGTGGATAGCAGCTGGAATTTTTAAAAAAATTCTTATTTTTCAAGAAATATAATAGGATATGTTGGTTGGGAGCACCAGCCAATCTATATTATGTCTTTTGGGGATGAAATTTGTCTCTCTCTGAGCCTTCTTTGGTTGATACATAAGAAAAAAGGTGCTTAACAGGTCTGTTTCCTTGAGCCTCTGCTGGCTGCTCTTCCATGCTACAGCAGCCTTGTGTGAGGGGGAGACAGAACCCTGACAATGTCCCAGGGACTCAGCCTATATCCAGCCCATGCAGTTTGTGTCTGGTGCTGAGGTTTTCAGTCTCACATGGTTGAACTTTTTAGTGGTTTTAGTCCCATCAGATCCCCCATGCTGAGATGCCTTTCTGTTACTGTACCTTGTTCACAGCAACCACTGAGTTGGAGGACATTGTCCATCTCTTAAGATATCAGCAGTGATGGAACTGATCTAATGGTGGATGGAAATGAAGAGCTCAGAGAGCTTCATTTCTACTACAGTTGTCTTGGTATATTTAATAGCTTTGCAGTGACACCACAGTGAAAATTGGCCTCTCACTGTTGATGGGAGTGTGGTAGAGCAGATGCTAAATCCAGACATTAATTCCTGTCCCCAGCCTTCCCTAGGCTCCATTTGCTCTACATGAAAGCTGCTGCATGACGCTGGAGATGACATGCAGGCCTGTTTACAGAGAATCAAAGGCTCTTAAATGAATTCTTGAGATGAAGTAGAAAATTATCTCTTATGCCTATCATTCCAGTCCAATGAGACAGTTTTTTAGAGAGCTGCTGTACTCTTTTTGTACAGAATTATATAATTTAGAAAATAAATTGTGTAAGACTCTCTTGATAGCTGTGCTGAACAGACTGTTCAGACACAAGTGTTTATTTTCAAAACCTTTCAAGATACTCAGTATCCAAATGACCAAGCATTTCCTGGAATTGCACCCAGATATATGATCCTGGTAGATGTGCTCTGAACATGCCCCTAAATCAGTGCAAACTCAACTGTGGCTCCCAGTGTCCTTTACTCAAGGTCTGCAAAGTGGCTGTGAGGCAATGCAGTGTTTCAAGAACCATTCCCTGTCTCTAGTTTGTCTTTTCCACTTGAAAGGGAAGCTGCTGCTGGCAGGACACGGGGACAGGTGACACTGTTGGGGTGACAGGTACAGCTGGTGGCTGGGTGTGGGTGTTTGTGCTGGTTGGGGCACTGAGCAGCAAATGCTGCATCTCTCAAGTGCAAAGGAACTGCAGGAGAAAGCTCTGGGTGAGGAGATGGTGTTTGCAGCTGGTAAATGCCAGCAGAGCAGGGCACCTGGCTGGAAATCCTGTCTGTGCTGCCTGCCTGCCAAGGGTTATGTGACTGGCACCTCATGCTGGCTCTGCTGAGTACCAGCAGCTGAATCCCACCAGGCCCTGGCACCTTGCTGGACATTGAAAAGCATCTGTGCTGTCTTCTCCATGCTGAGCTTGAGAGCTGCTGCTGCAGCCTGAGTGGGGCACAAGCTGAGGAGAGGAGAGTCCTGCCCCAGCCTCAGCCTCCCACCACCTGGCAGGGCTGGGGAAAAGCAGTGCAGCCTTTTCTGCTGGCCGTGGGTTCATAGTGGTGCTTCTCCCTGTTCAGGACAGACAAAACAGCCTGGTTTTCTGCTGGAGGCTGCAAGCCACCAGGAACAGCTCACAGAGGAGATTTCCAGACCCACACCATCTGTGGGGGGTGCAGCCAAACTGAATTCTGGTCTGATTGTAGCTTTGTGTGCTGCCCTGTCCCAAGCACAGACACGATGGTCTATAGTCAGATGAGGTTTGTGCTGTATCACCTTCCCTACCCCAGTGCCCAGGGTCTGAGGTTCATAAACACCTGCTCTTAAGAAACACTGTCCTCTTCCAGCTTAAGACTGCAAACAAGTTTGTGATACAGCACCTGAAGAAGTTGTGGACATTCAGAATCGATGGATGTGTTAGCTCTGACCCTGCTTTTGTGGTTACCTCTTTCAGGACTATCTTACTGAGTGTAATCTCTTTGCTTAATGAGCCCAACACATTCTCCCCAGCCAATGTGGATGCGTCAGTCATGTTCAGGAAATGGAGGGACAGTAAAGGAAAAGACAAGGAGTACGCCGAAATCATAAGGTAAGCTCTGCCTCTTGTGATGCTGGGCTACCAGCCTTCAGCTTTGAATCCTGTCTAACAGGCTGCTTCCAGAATTTGCTGAAACCAGCTTCTCGCAGTAGAATTTAATTTGGAAATTAATTTCAGTGTCTTATTCAAAGTCCATGCTTCTGGCCCCTCCAGAATTCTCAGCACACAGCAGTGCAAACTTCTGGGGCAGGAGGACTGGGCTGATATGTCTTTAAATAGTTCTTTTTTCAAACTAAGATCTGTCATGATGCTCTGCAAAACCTATTGGCTACTAGTAAATCCCAGTCGAAGTCCCTGCTTGTCTTTGAGCCCTGCATTGCTTGGGATGTGATGCAAACTGACTGCATCCTACTAATTTCTGTGCTTAATGCATGCATGAATCATAATCCTGTCTCTCCAATTCAAAGGAGCAGCAGCAGGATTTGTCAAGGGCTTGCAGAGCTGGGTTGGATTAGCTGGAAGCACTGCTCAGTGCTGCCCTTGGATGAGTCCATGGTTCATCGGGAGTTTCAGGGGGATGATGTGGGTGTGGGCCAGGGCTGCTGTGGAGGGACAGCCCAGCCTGGAGCAGCACTGCTGGCACGAGGCCACAACTGTGCTGTCTCTGCCAGCTGGACATGGCCCTGGCTGGGGCCAGCAGGGCTCTGTCTGTGCAGAGGATCCTCCAGCTCCCTCAGCTCCAGCAGAGCTGGGTGTGCTCCACACGGGAATGGCAGGCTGAGGGGACAGGCTGCCATCTGTTCCTCCCTGCTGGGAAGCAGCAGCCAGCCCTGCCCTGGGTGATGGGACACACTTGGCTTCTGCCAGCCCCAGGCTGTGTCCTGGGGTGCTGCCATGTGCCCCAGCTGCTCTGACCCTCCAGTGGGAGCTGGGAGCTGCCAAAGGCCTGCGGGAATTGCAGTTTTGGGGCTGCTGTGGGAGAGTTGTCAGCAGCAGAGTCAATAAATCATCCTAGGAAATCCCTGGCCATCCCTACAGGAGCAAATGGAATTTGCTTTGGCCTCTGGCAGGTCTCTGGTGTGGAACCTGTGGAATAACTGATTTCATGTGCTGCTGGGAGCGTGTGGACTGCAAAACCCTTGGCCTGCTCCCAAGCCTGGGGCTGCAGGAGCCAAGTGTGTTTCCAGTGCTGCTGTGGTGCTTCCTGCAAATCTCACTCTGCTGCCCCTGAGCTGCCCGGGAGCTGGCAGGGCCTGAGGGGAGGGTGGGGAGCTGAGCCAGGGGCACCCGGCCCTGCTCACACTCCTGCTGTGTCCTTCTCCCCGCAGGAAACAGGTTTTGGCTACCAAAGCTGAGGCAGAGAAGGATGGCGTGAAGGTCCCCACTACACTGGCAGAGTACTGCATCAAAACTAAAGTGCCTTCCAATGACAACAGTTCAGATTTGCTTTACGACGACTTGTACGATGACGACATTGACGATGAAGACGAGGAGGAGGAGGATGCCGACTGTTACGATGACGATGATTCTGGCAACGAGGAGTCGTGACCTGCTCCCTCTATGCCCCTGTACTGCCCTGCCGACTCAGGCCAGAAGGGAGCAGCGGTAACCTAGCAGCAGTCCAGCAAAAAAGTGGGGGGGGGTGTCAAAAAAAACACAAAAAAAGAAAAAAAAACACAAAAAAAAACAAAACAAAAAAAAAACCCAACACAAAACTTTGTCTCCTGCTGTCTCCTGTTGTATGGATCTGTTCGCTCCTTTTTTATGGACCTCTTAGAGACCCTCCACAGAATGTCTGAATTCTTGCATTCTTAACCCTTTCATCACTGTATTACAATTTCTTTTTAAAAAAGAAACTCCCCTTTTCACTTCTCTATGAAATGCTCACAGCAAAACAGGTTTGCTCGTGTTTAGATTCTTGAATTAAATACAGTCTTGCATTGAGATGTTTAATGTATTTAAAGCTGGAACAAACCCATTGGAAGCCGGGTTTTCAGGAGCTCAAAGTGCTGCATTTACTGGGAAGAAAAAAAAATCCCCACGAAGCAAATTGCCAAGGTTTAGCTGCTCCATTTACAATAATAGCGTGTGTACATTCGTTTAGCCTTGTGGTGGTGGCTTTTCCTTTATAAGGTGTGGGGCGGAGAGTGTAAAGCTACTGTGTGGTGAGCTTGATGGGATGTCACTGAAAGGTACAGTATTCCTTTTCAGCCTGCTAAGTTAGGGAATAGCTGGCCCCTGGAGCCCCAGAGGGCACAATCAGCTTTGTCTCTGGAAAAGGCTTGTGATATGAACCCTAAAATAAACACTTAACACTTCACATCTGTACAACTGAGCCCTGGGTTGCTATTTATTTTTTTTTTAATTTTTTCCAGACTAGGATAGGTTGAAGAAGTTCAGTTTAGCTGTTTGCTGAGATCTGCTGCCAGCTGCCCCTCTCTGGAGGGAGAGCAGATGTGCGTCCTGCTGCCCCGCGGGCCACCATTCGTGCTGGACTTACTTTTGGCAGTAGGACAGATCAGCAGCGTCCTGCCCCGTGCTGGCTGGCAGCCCTTGCTCCTGCAGCCCCGAGCAGCTGGAGCCGCCTTTCTGCCGCTTGCGCGGGTCACCTGTGCTGCCCTGCGGGGCCGGCGGAGTTCGGGCTCGCTTTGTGCTCCGGGACAGGAGGGCGGTGCTGGGCTGTCCCTGCCCGGCTCCCGGGGCGCAGGGCAGCCCCACAGCAGAGCAGGCCAGCAGCAGGTTTTGTCAGGCTCTTCAGCAGCGAGCTTCAGCTGGTGCCCCGAGCTCAGCCTCCCGCATGTTTTTGGGAGCCCTCGGCAGAGCTTAGGGCGCTCTGTCGTGGGCAGGGGGATCCTGCATGTTCCTGTCTCAGAACCCTCTTCCTCAGGCCCGTGGCCCTCCCCTCGTTGCAGCGTGCTCGTGTTTGGCTGTGGTGCCGTGCCCCGAGTTCCCTTTGGCGATCCCTGGATGGGCAGCCGGGCCTGGCAGCCCCGGGCAAAGATCGGAGGTGCTGCCGCCGCTTGGGCGAGACCCTCGCTCCCCGCAGGTCCCGAGGCACCGCCCGAGCAGAGCCCGCGCCTCTCCTCCGTGTATCTCAGGGTTTTCCATGGTACGCCACCAGCTGCGCTCCCTCGGGGATGTTCGGTGGGAACGGGCTTTGCTCTGGATCCGCTCCCTGGCTGCGTCCGGGGCGAGGCCGAGCAAAAGCTCCGAGTGCGCTGCCCGGAGAGAGAGGACAGGAGAGGACAGGAGAGGACAGGAGAGAAGGCCCTCGGCGCTCCGCGTGAAGTGAGCGAGGCAGATCGGTTTCCAAAACGTTGCTTGGCTGGGGTTTACAGGGTCAGTCCCTCCCCGGCAGTGCCCGCAGGCAGTGAAGGCTGCCCGAGAGGCGATTCCTTGTCCCGACGCTCCCTCAGCCCCCTGCCCGCCTGCCTGCGTGTTGCCCGGGAAGGCAGCTGCTCCCTCCTGAGGTGGCAGCCTCCTTCCAGCAAGGACTGACTCAGCCCCAGGTGCTTTTTGGAGCCTGCAGAGGGGCTCCCCAGCGTCCAGTGACACAGTGGGGCACCCCCGCCTCACCCCAGCCCTGTGAGGGCAGCACCCGGCTTGGCAAATGGGCCCATGCCCGTCCTGGCTGCAGGGCTGGGCTCGGGGCCACACCAGGACAGGGCACGGGCTTTGAGGCGGCTGTGGGGGTGAAGGAGCAGAGTGTGGCAACGCTGGCTTTGCTGGTGACTTGGTTGGAAATGAGGATACTGCATCTTTCAGGATTTCCCTTGTACTTTTGACCGTCTTCACTGTATACTCTCCAGTGACTTGTATTTCCAAGCTTGGTGTTGTAAGATGCATTATTATGACTCTTCTGTTACTCTTTTTTAATGACAAAAAAGCAACCTCTTTTGAGAGCTCCGACATTAACCAGACTAATTTCTCTTCCCCACTGTCCTGTGCAGTGTCATTGCTTGTTGACTTGCTGGTTTCCTTTTTTTGACATACAATTGAAGTATGAGGGGATTTTTGGAAACTATTTAAGAGATTGCTGAAAAATGTTTACCTGCTCTGTGTATTCTGGTTTTTTCTTAATCCCTTTTCTCCTGTTTCAGTCAATATTAGCGTTTACATTTGCAGCTACATGACCCTTCAAATGCAGTTTTCAACCATTCTGAAACCAGCAGGGTACACTAGATTTCTTAGTAGTTTTCTTAGCTGAACTCCCAGAACTTTTCCTTTTTTTCTTCAGTATAATTTACCAGAAAGAATTAACTGATGCATTTTTGTGTTGTCTTCTTCTTCAGTAGTTATATTTTGTCTTTTCTGCACATCTGTCTACTAATAAAAATGTGAAATGAAAATATCTCCGTGCCGTTACTTCCATGTTTGAGCTGGTTTCATTGCATGGGTTACTCAAAACTTTGGGTAACAGCTGTTCATGAGTTCATTGCTGCTCTGGTATCAATAGACACATTTATGCACAAATACCTACACATTATTGCAACATAATGCTCTGTTTGACAGCTGCCTGCATCTAAGACTAAAGAACGCACTGATTCAGAGAAGGTCTTTGCCAAAAGGCCAGAGCTCTGCTGATAAATTTAGTCTTCCAAGTCAGGAAGAGGGAGACCAGTGAGAAGGTGGTTCTGGATTCATGTGACTGGAGCAGGGACGCAGGACTCGGGCCAGAGCTGCTGGTGGCCAGGCAGGGCCAGAGCTCGGACCTCCTGAAAGGCTTGGACAGGCCGGAGGAGGAGTTTGACCACTGGGTCAGGGAGCAGCTTTGGCAGAGGAATTGAGGTCATGGCTGCCAGCCCTGCCTGTCCCACGCTGTGCCCTGCAGGCTCAGGAGGGGAGCAGGGTGTTTGCAGTGCCCCGGCTGCTGCAGTCGAGCTAAAATTAGTGGGACAAATGTCAGGGACTTGCACTGGCTGCACTCGGTATCGATGGCAGCACAGCAACTGCTGAGTCAAATGTGGCTGGGGCCCAAGCGCTTCTGCTGCACAGCTGAGCTGGAGGAAGGGGGATGGCACTCTGGAGCTGCCTTCCCAAAGCACTCCCCAGACCAGGGAATGGGACTGGGAGGGACGGTGCTGTCTGGGATCCACATTGCTTGTGTCTCCTGCCTGACCCTACAGCACCAGCCTGCCCAGAACTGCCAGTAGCTGCTTCCTGCAGCAGCGTGGGACCAAAGGCAGGGCAAAGGCTCCAGCCCACTCTGCACTGGATAAGCCTGTGGGGCTGCAAAGCGGGGTTTCCCCCTCCTGTCCTTGATGGCCAAGTGCAGCTGGGCAAGCTCAGCCCTGCCATCAGTGGAACAGGGCTTAGGAGAGGAAATTGCTGCAGGCAAGTCCTGCTGAAGTGACAGTGCTGGGGAAAGGAGAAACATTTTGTTGTCTCACAAAGGGAGGAGAGGAACCTGCCTGTGGCTGAAGGAAATTCTGCCCGTGGGCAGGGCCCCAGAGCAGCTGGGATTGTGTGGGACCTGGGGCTCAGGGGCTGCTGGGGGCTGGCACCAACTCTCCCCTGTTGCCTTTCCCCAGCTCCAGCTGCCAGTGGATCCTGACACTCACACACAGAACTGAGCTACACCTGTGAGCAGCACTGCGTGTCTGTAAACAGGACCTCAAGAGAGCCAAGGCAGCCCTGGGGAAGTCTGTGCTTTGAAGCTGGTAATGAGGTGCTGCTGCTGTGAGGGCTCAGCTGCTGCTGCAGTCCTGTAGCTGATGGGCCCCAGCCTGCAGAAACATTTTTGCCTCCTTAACAAAGCCCCAAAGCCGGTGGCAATGGGGCAGCAGCTGCCAGGCCTTGGAGCAGCTGTTGGAGTTCAGCCAGTGTCAAAACCTGAGCCAGGGCAGAGGAATGCCAGTGTAGTTCTGGTGTGGCTCAGAGGCCGGGGGAGGCCTCGGTGACAACTGGGTCTCACAGGGCCCAAGAGCTGGTAACAGAGAAAAATGGTTCTCAGGGTAAAAAGAGACTTTTTTCTTGTAGATACTGAAAGAAAAAAAAAAAAAAAGCCCCCTGCCTGTTGTGTGCTTTGCATTTACTCACCTCCTCTGCTGCACAGGGACAGGATGATCAGAAGGGTAATTATGGGGTAAGAGACTTCCCTCAGGAGCCCTCACACCCCTGCCCTTCCTCCCAGTGGAGCCCATGGACTCGTGGGCAAAGCGGGAGAGGGCAGAGCAACAGCCGAGCTCTGTCCTTACCAATCCCAGCTGCACGCAGGGACTCGGAGCTCCACCCCAGGAGACACCAAAGGCAGGGACGGGCTGCTCCTGGCAGGAGCGAGGGAGTGGCCCCACATCCCATCCCTGCTGAGGGTGCCTGAGAGCTCAGAACACAAACTCACCGGCAGACCCTCATGCTGCTCTTACCCTCCCAGCTTGGCTGCTATTGCAGGAGCAGGTGGAAAGGGAGAGGCTACAGAAGTAAAACTGCTCCTGGAGCATTTGAAAATGCAGACAAACACCAGTGGTATGCTCAGATCTTTATTAGGTGGAGGAAGGGCTATAAAGAAATGAACAACTCCTAGAACATTCACCGCACTGGTGCAGGACAAGAAGGACCAGCAGTTGCCTCCAAGGTCTTTGTTTTTAAAGAAGTGGGGAGGGACAGATGAAGTTTCCATCCAGTAGCTCTGGCTTTCCTGGGAAGGCGGCTCAGGGCAAAAAGAGGTACAAGACACAGCTTATACTTTTATTTAAGAAAACCGCTACATAGTTTTTGCCTCTAATGATGCAAACGAGGTTCCAGGACACACTGAGCCATCCAAAGTCTCTTGCTAGAGAAAAACACCACCAACAAAAATCCCCACATAAACAAAAAATAAAGCCCTGTCCTTTTTTATTATTATTATTAAAAAATTGCAAAATTAGAAGTTGAGACTGCAGCTCAAGGCCACAGTGATGAAACTGCCCACAAGAGCTTGTCTTCCACAGCAAGAGGGAAGGAGGGAGGAAATGAAAGAAAGGGGAAGGACCACAAAACTTTTATTTTGCTTTATTTTCCCCCTCTAAAATAACAGTTTTATTTGGGACTGGGTGGTAAAACCAAACCAATAGGACACAGCTTGATTTGGGTTTTTTGGAGGGCAGGTCTTCCTATTTGTCTGAATTTAGAACTGCATTAAATAAATGGGCTCCAGCTCCAGAAAAAAAAAGGCGCAATTTGTCTTTGTCTGACAGAGTTACAAAATCCATAAAGCTTAAAGTACAAAACAAAGAAGGATGTCCTGGTGCAGATGGAAAATGAATAATTAGTTGTTCTACAAAGAAAAAAAAACAGGCTGCAAGATGCAGAAAACCACATTTAGGCTCTATTACATTTACAAATACATACATAAATATATTACATATAACAGCAACTCAAAGAGGAAGCAGGCGAGTCACACAGAGGATGGCTGGCTGGCTGCAGTTCTCCCCGCACAGACGTTTGGCTGAGCAGTTACTTGTCCTAATAATTCCAGGAATGGGCTTCGGCTTTTATTTTCTTCTTTCTCTTTTCTTTTGTTTTCTTTTTTTTGTTTGTTTTTTTTCTTCCTCCTCTCCTTTCATTCTCTCTCTCCCGTCCCCAGTTTCGGATTTAGTTTGTCCAGTATGGAGAAGTGCCATAGGCGGTTTTGGTAGCCTGAGACTTTTGCTGCATGGAGCTGGGTTGGTTGCGTTGGCCAGATCCACCCTAGAAAAGCAAAACAAAGGAGACAGGGACATCAGCTGCCACAGCACCAGCATTCCCAGGAAGAGAAACTCACCCCAGCATCACCAGGGACAGCCTGACACCCAGCAGTGCTCCCCCTTGAACAGATCTCTTTCTGCCCTGCACCATCTCTACATCCCATAATCCTGGCCAAGCAACCTTGGCCAGCCAGGCAGGAGCTGGGGATGCACCATCCCACTGCCTCCCACACACAACAGGCTCAAGCACAAGGGAAGTGAGGAGCAGGGCCAGGCCCAGCAAAGGAGCTTTCCCAAGGGGAGCCAAGGTGCTGTACCAGACAAGGACGTCACACATTTGGAGCACAAAATCATGTCCTATTGCTGGACTCTAAGGCTGAACACTGTTTTTTTCAGGGAATATTTAGTGTTAAGAAAGTAAACACATGTGCAGGTGAAACCGAATTGGAGCTGACGTGCAGCGGGTGCTTGGTTTTTCCCCAGAATCACAGCACAAGTGCTAATATCCTGCCCTCCTGACAGGGGACAGCAGTGCCTGCCTCAGCTTCACACCCCACAAACCATCCCTTCCCATAGCAGGATGGGCTCTTCACATAACCACAGCCTGGCTGAGGCTGGCAGGGATCCCCTAAGGTATCTTGTCCAACTCCTTTGCTCAAGCAGGATCAGCTAGAGCCAGCTGCCCAGCCATCTCTAGACAACTTCAAGGATGGAGATTGTACCAACTTCCTGGGAAGTGCTTGGTCACCATCTCAGAAAAAAACGTTTTCTGATATTCAGAAGGAACCTCTTGTGTTCCAGTTTGTTCCTGTCACTGGACACCACTGGAAAGAACCTGGCTCTGTCCTCTTTACATCTTCCCTTACTGTACAAGGATTAGGTCCCCTCTCAGTGCTCTCCAGGCTGAACTGTCTCAGTTCTCCCAGCCTTTCCTCACAGGAATGATCCAGCCCCTCTGTAAATCCTTCACTGGACACTGCAATACATCCATATCTCTCCCATCGTGGGGAGCCAGAAACTGGGCACGATGCTGCAGCTGTGGCCTCACCAGGGCTGAGCAGAGGGCAGGGATCAGCTCCCCTGACCTGCTGGCAAAGCTGTGCCTGGTGCATTTCCAGATCTCATTGTCCTTTTTTGCTGCAAGGGCACTGCTGGATCATGGTCAACTTGTGCTCACCAGGCCCCCCAGGGCATTTTCTGCTCAGCTGTTTTCCAGCTGGGTGGGGTCCCTGACATACAGTGGTACCCAGAGCTGTTTTCTCCCCAGGAACAGAACGTGGCATTTCCCCTGTCTGGACTCCGTGGGGTTCCCTCCCCAAACTGGCCGACAGCCACTGCTGCCAAGGCCTTTTCCCGGTGAGCAAAGCAAACAACAGAAGGAAACCAACACCCGAAGACCCTGCTGGGATGGGGAGCAGTGCACTCTTGGGGAAGCTGTAGAGGCACAAGGGGCTGACTCACCTGCCCATCCTGCTGAAGGTGGTGATGCAGCATCTGGGAATGAGGCTGCTGATGTGCAGGGAGGATATGGAGGAACGGGGCTGGAGCATAACCCGGGGCAGCACCAGGGTTCAGGGGCCCAGTCGATCCGAGAGCAGAAGGCAGGCTGAAGGGAGGTGGAGTGCCAGCATGGAATCCCTGCTTGTCAAACGTCTGCACAGGGGGCAAGGGGCACAGAGTCAGAGACTGGGTGAGAGCCCCAGCCAGACCAGAACAGGAGTGGCCCAAGCACACATCACCTGAACCCTTCACCTACCCCACGAGGAAGCCAAGTCAAACTGAATACCCGCAAGCACACGAGTTTCAGCTCCTGTTCTCACTCGTATTTTTGCACTAATGGCTCTTGACGTTTTTATTTTCACAGACATTGTGGGTTTTTTCCCCTAATCTCCTTTCATTCAGAGGGACATGGGATGGAAGCAGCTGCCTAATCAGTCCTTCCCCCTGATGAGTGGGCTCAGCCTAGAATTACTCAACCTATCCAGGGCAGCCCAACAAAAACACAGGAACTTGCAGCAATGTTTTCCTCCTGCTGGCCAAAACTTGACCCCTAAGCACAGAGCTGACAGCTGGCTTCCTACCTGAAAGCATGGATGGCAGCCAGACACTGATT
Source organism: Petroica traversi (assembly GCA_025920805.1). NCBI lineage: Eukaryota > Metazoa > Chordata > Aves > Passeriformes > Petroicidae > Petroica > Petroica traversi. The sequence goes on along the minus strand of JAHLSL010013733.1, from coordinate 14,871,198 downwards.
TCTCCCGCTGAGGGTGCAGGGAGGAGCAAACAGGAGCTGGACACGGGCCCAAAGCACAGCACAGATTGTCAAAGCACTTTCTGCTTTGCCAGGGAAGCTGCACACTGAGCAATGGCCACAGGAGAGTGTGGGACAGGGACCCTTGGCTGTTAAGAGCTGAGCAATGCCGCCTGGTCCTTTGATGGAAAGCAAACAGCCTCTCAACTCACTTGCTTTGGGGGCTATCTGGACTAAAAATGATAACACCCATAACTTCATTTGCACCCAGGACACTGCTGGCATGGCATAGCTTGGGCAGAGTGCAGCACAGGGAGCCCTAAGCCTCTGACAGCAGCAGAAACACTCTGACATTGCAGAAGCAGTAGGACAGAGGATGAGACTTTACTGCAGCAGCAAACAGAGCCAGCATTAGAGATGCCATGGCCTGCTGACCCTGAGACTGGCCAGCCTGGGAACAGGAGTCATCAGCCTTAGGGCCCTGAGGGTCCAGCACTCCTCACCTGAGTCTTGTTATAGACTGAGCCACTGATATCAGGCACACCCGTGTTACTTGAGGTCACAGAAACACCTGGAAAAGAGAAATGCCACCAATAGTGAGAATGTCACCTCATGAGCCAGCACTATCCCAATCTTTGCTCCTGGCACCTCCAGCAGCCTCAGGGGTGCACTGCCCTGATGGTTCTCCGTGGTCTCAGACTCACAGCACCTCAGAACAGAAGAAAGGGCTCAGCTTCTTGTTCCCACTGCAAAAGCCCACTGGGATGAATCACCCAGGTCCACACCCAGCCACTAACACTCAGATTCCAATACAGCAGGCAGCAGTTGGCTGCATTGAACACTCACTGAAGCTCAAGCTTTCCCCTAGGACCAGAGGGGCATTCAGCTCTACTGCAGCATTCAAGAGCTTTCCAGCAGTGCCCTGAGTGATGAGACTCAGCATCCCTTATACATCTGAGGCCCTGTCCTTACACATCCTACAGAAGAGTGAAGTCTGCAGTGCTTCTCTGCCCTGACAGAATCAGCATCACTGGCTCTGACTGGCTTCCACTTGGACTGGCTGGTGCCACCACAGGCTCAGAAACACCACTGAGGTGGCTCAAACCAGACACTTATTCACAGTTCTATGAAGGGTGGCTCTGATCATTTCACTTGGATCAGATTAAGCAAATGATTGCATTGTTCAGGGAATCAGAGGACAGGGCTCAAGGGCACTGCTCTAAGCTTTTGTCATTGTCCTTGGACACTGCTCCTGTTGGATTGCTTCTCCACTGAAGAAAGTGTGATCACCTGGTGTTTCAAATGCACAGCAAATGCTTGGTATTTGTTTGAACATGAAGACGAACCAGTTACTGCTCAGCAGCCCAGTATACACTTCTCAGATCTAACCACCATGTGCCAAAAGAAGTTTTTGTATGAGCTGGATAAATTCTTCAGCTTTTATGGTCACAAAGGAAACATTTTCAGGCATAACATAACGTTATGAGTGTGTACAGGCAGCAGCTACACAGCCCAGAGATGTGTGAAGTGCTTTGCTCCTCTCTAACACTCGGCTGTCTCAGGTGCCCACCAAGAAACTTAAAATCCAGCCATGATTTGGCAGAAGATCATTTCAGCAACAGCATTGAACTGCTCAAGTTTCAAAAACACAGCACTGTTGAAGGATCACTATATTCTTCAGCAAAGAAAGCCTGGGCTTAGGAAACAGCTTACCATTTCTCCCATGTGTAACTGGACCAAGCTGTGCATCAGCCACCCAAATCCTTATGCAAAGTTCAGCCACGAGGTTTAGAAGGAACAACTGAGCCATTAGAAAAGCATTTTGTACACGGGAGATGGAGAAACAGCTTGGATCACGACCCTGTTTAGAGCTGGCTGCTGTGCTGACTGCACAGCACTGGGAGCTTGAACCCCACTCCAGAGCCACCTCCAGCCTTGAAGTGTTACCTTTCCCAGGTCCAGTGCCAGCAGATTTGTTTTGTGCTTGAGATGAGCCACTGTAGCCTCCTTTGCTGTAATCTCCAGCTGCCGTTCCCTGTGTTAGGTCATCGTAGCCTGCGGTGAGCACAGGACAGGGCATTACAGTGTGTGAGCAGTGCCGTGGAGCTCAGGGGGAGGCAGAGGTGAGGCCTTACCTGCACCATAGCCATGCTGGCCGTAGCCACTGGCCTGCTGGAAGGGGGTGGATGCCGTGTTCAGGTTGACTCCGTGCTGTTTAGCAGATGCTGGAGGTACCTGGACAAAGGATGGGAACAAACGGCGCCGTGAGGTGGGGAAGACAGGCTCCCTCTGCCATCTAGTGGGGAAGGCACCTTCCACCTCAAGTCGGGAATTCTGGCTGGAGTTGGGAGGACTGGCATGGGACTGCTTACAGCAGTAATTCGCTGTAGTGATTTTGTGTCCCAGGATTTCTCCTAGAGCTGTCCCTGTGATTGCAGTGCAACCCTCCCTTAGAGCAGGCTGTGTATTTTTTCATATGCTGAATATAAACAGCAAATTTTTACCCTGAGAAACCTGAGAAAAAGAACCACAGAAACGAAGTAAACATCAGTTCCTGCCTGAGGCTGTTCAAAAAATACTATACTACAGAGCCCTAAATAGCATCATCTACCCTTCTCCCTGGAGCAGCACCTCTTCCCAACTCATCTTCCTCCTGAGACTTCCAGCCCTGCTCTCTTTATGGGGTCTCCTCCATCCAGGCTCTCTCAGCTCACTTACTCAGCTTTGGGCTTCCCCTTGACTCCAGAGACAAGAAAGAGCTTTCAGGAACAGCAAGCCCACAAGCAGCTGTCAGCAATTTACAGAAACTTAATCAGGAGTCCATGAGTTCTGGCCTTTTAATTTTTTTTGTTTTCTTTAGAGTGGAATTGCAGCTATTTGCTCATGTTGCATGTTTTTGGAGATCTCTTGCAGACTGGGGAAGCTGACTCTATTCCATTCTAATGAGAATCCACCTCAATACTGACTCCAGCTCTGGGGTTCTCAGTATGAGGAAGCTGTGGACCTTTTAGAGCAGATCCAGAAGAGGTTCACAAAGATGATCATAGGGATGAGCATCTCTCTGCTATGAGGACAGGGTGAGCTGGGACTGGTCATTCTGGAGAAAAGAAGGCTCTGGAGAGACCTTACTGTGACCTTTCTACACTTAAAGAGGCTTATAGGAAAGATGGAAAAAATCATTTTACCAGGCCCTGTAGTGACAGGACAAAGGGCAGCTGTTTAAAACTGAAAGATGGAAGATTTAGATTAGATATAAGGAAAATATTCATCACCATAATGGTGGTGTGGCACTGGAACAGGCTGCCCAGAGAAGATACAGATGGCCCATTCCTGGAAGCTGGGAAGTTCAAGGTCAGGCTGGATGGGGCTCTGAGCACCCAGGTGTAGTGAAAGGTGTCCCTGGCCATGGCAGGGGGATTGGAACAAGATGATCTTTGATGATGCCTTCCAAACCAAACCTTTCTATAATTCCAAGATGTGAAGAGTCTGGCTGGAGAAAGCAAAACCAGAGAGGCATGCAGGGAGAGTTACAGTTTAGGCTGTCACACTTACAAACATGGTTGGCCCATACTGGAATGCACTGGGAACACCGGGCATTCCAGCATAGTAAGGGAGCCCAGTGTAGCTGTACCCTGGGGGCAGGGTTGGATTGAGGAAGGGCTGCTGAGTCGTGTGGTGAGTCTGTGTTTGGTTCTGCTGTGGCTGGGCCAGCGTGGTCGCAGGAGCTGGAGAGGCAGAATCTCCACGGCCAAATTTTGTTACATCACCTGCGAAAGAAAGAACTGATCAGAAAAGCTATCGAAGGTACTGCAAAGGTGGAACATTCAATGGATTTAAATTCTCTGAATATAAACACACAACTAGAGAACAGGACACATCCTACACCCAAATGCCTGCAGCTGCTCATGGGAAGCCCTCACCCAGTCTCTGTTCCTGACAGCCACAGGGCTATTGCCTGTTTGTGGCACAGAACACTGTGCCAGGGCTACTCCACTGATAAAGAGAGATGCCAATACTCACCTATCTCACACGGTCTGAGCAGACTCATTATTATCAGATCATTGCAACAAAACATGCTAAAAGCAGAAGCATGGTAAATAGCCAGAGAGCCAATGGTTGTGGGTTAAAGTGTGACTCTCCTGGAGGTTAACCTATTTAGCTAAGCTTCATGGGCTGAAAGCAGGTTAGGATTTACAGGCAGTGATGGGCACATTTTTGTCAATGTCTGTTTATTTGTCAAGCATGAATAGTTAAGATGTCCAGTTCCTCACACCACCAAAGTTCTGAAGACAGTAGCTGAAGGCCAGGAAAGCAAGGCTTGCATCGTGGGCCACCTTATTGAAGAAGCAGGAAGGGAAATTCAGTTATTAAACCAAAACAGCTTCCCAAGAGAAGTGATCATGAAGCAGAAAATTCACAAACACTTGCATTTTCTGGCAAGCTACAGAGCAACATGTTCACATGTTTACCAAGGAGGTGACATATTTCAATCCATTCTACCTCACTCACAACTAGAATTCCTCTTTGCTGGTTTCCAGGAAACACTTAATACCATCATTAAAGGAACTACAATGCCTATGGCTACAGTTTTAAGGAGTAATCAAATGGCAGTGGATGAAAACCACTAGCTGAAATCCTGGATGGCATTAATACCATCTTTGCACAATGAGAGCTAAAAAGCAAGAGCGTGAAAGAGGAAGGGCATCTCTGATCACAGCAGGGAAAAGCAACTCCTCTTTGAGCAACAGCAGGATGACCTGCACTGAGAAGCCAGCACATCTCACTTGCCATCTTCATCTATAACTAGCACTCACCTGAGTATGGGTTGTTAGCAAGGCTCCCATCTCTGCCTGTCAAGGTTGCAGGAGCAGGGAATGTAATTCCATAGTAATCCTTGGAAGGAGACAACACCATTCATTAATAGCTGAAACCGTAACACAGCTAAAAATAAACCTACTTTATAGACCCTTTTCATATTATATTCAAATATTTAGTATCTTAATGGTAAGTTAAAGGCAGTAGCTAAGGGATTTCCCTCACAGCTCCCAGCTCTGAGCTGTCATCTTCCAGTAAGACTGACTAAAAGAGAACTGACCATTGTGGGTCAAAGGCCTGGGGTCAGGCCAGGACTGTAATCACACATGGATGGAAGCCTAAGGTTTTTGCCCTTGTACCATGCCCTGTTTTCTCAAAGTGGAAATGTCAACTACAAAACCAACAAAAACATTAAAAGAGAGAGATAAATAGTACTGGATGACTGGAAAGTGTATTTAAACTACTTTACAGGAGAAGTCAGGTCAGTGGTCTCCAAAGTGGGGCATGAATGACAACTCGTTGGGGTGCAGGAAGAAAATGGATTTAGTAACTTCAATAAATACAACTTCAGAGAACTTAAAAATAGTGTTTGCTTAACCTTTCTCTCTTTTTTTTTTTGTGTATGTTTTATAATATATGTATTAGTACAGGGGTATATGTATATTTTATATATATATATATACACACACATACATATATAAATATATATATAAGATATATTGAAGGTGAGTGCTCACAAATTTTTTGCTCATAGGGTGCACAAAAAACGGTGGAAATCACTGCCTCAGATAACTCTTCTAGGTCCTCTACAAGAAGGTAAGCACTACTAGAAAGCTTGCACCCTGAAATGGCAGGACATGCTAGCAAAACCAAAGCAGAATTTTGACTTCAGTTTGGGAGAAAAGGCAAGAAGTTTGCCCTTCTCTCTCTGGGTGAACTCCACCGTGGATCTGGTACTCTTATTTTTTTCTTCCTTATTTTCATGTTCTACTCCTCACCACCTCCAATCCAGAAAGAGGTAATGCTTTAAGTAGTAAAGTATCCATTTCTACACATTCTCAAACACTGGAAAAATCTCCTCCTTTGTCATACCTCTCTGTGCAAATCCCATAGCACCTCAAATGTTTTCTCAGAGTTGACATCACCCTCCACCTTGCTCCATTTCTGTGCATCATTTTCCCTGTCTCCTATCCCTGATCCTCCATCACTGAACATGAAATAAAGTGGCAAAGTTTTAGCATTGTGAGTGCTTTCTGTAACTTGTTAAGGTGCTGTTATTTCATCATCCTTTCCTTCCCTTGTAATTCTCCCTTAGGAATTCCAGCATGAATCACTTGGCAAACACAACTAAATTCACATTAAAAGTGTTAGCAGGTTATTCAAAAGCGACACTCTCACAACCTTCTGATAAAAATGCCACAAAAAGAAGATTTAAACACAATTCAGCAGATATGGGGATGTCTTGCTGCTGGAAGTTACACGAGCAGTGACAATTCTCACTTGGAACTTTTCCCACTTTCACTTTTCATATGCAAGTGGATTGGCACGTGAAATAGAAATATTCCCACCTACTCCTGCCCCCTAACCATCTAATGCTGCCACACTTTCACAAAAAATTCACAACACAATTAAAAAAAACCCCAAAATCTAGAAAACACAAACATCGCATGAATAGTTGATTTAAAAAATCATTTTTTACATCTGTAAATTTAGTTCCAAGTATCAACATACCAAGGATAATTAACTTTGGATGCAGGGGTATGAGATATGGCTCAAAAAATACTCTGCAAGATGTTGCAGAGAGAGGAAAAACTCTTGCACTAGCAAAGCTGCAGATACCACAGAAAAAATAAAAAGTATTAAAAAAAAGAAGTATGTATATATAAAAAGAATTTAGAAAAGCCCAAAAGACCAACATTATTTGTCAATAAGAAATACACGAAAACTTTAACTAACACACAAAATAAATACTGTATACCAATAATATTAGAGGATGAAATAAGAAAAAAAATAGATGCTGCTAGGTAGAGAAATTTAAAAATGAAACCCAAAAAAAGGCAACAGACACAAAACAGATGAAAAGACAATCCTGAAACACACCCAGGTCAGCCACCCGGAAAACTTCTGCCGCACTTTCAGCTCCTGTAATAGCACAGCAGCCAGGCTTCCCCCTGGCAGCAGTCCTGGGAAAGTGTCAGCTCCAGTTCTCATAGCAGCACCCTCTCCCGGTCAGTGACAAGCACCAAAGCCCTCAGAAGAGAGCAAACGAAAAAACAAAAGTGAAAACAGAAAAGGGAAATTCTCTAGGAGATGGTGATGAAAGCCTGGGCATGGGCATATAAAACTGCATGCCCGGCAGCATCCCAAGCAAAGAAAGCACCATCACCGAGCGCAGCACCCAAAGCTCCACCATGGCAGCACCTGGATGCTCACAGCCCTGCCTGCGGAGCAGCACCCTGGCACTGCTGCTCGCCCTCACTGCTCTGGCCACTGGCCTTCCATGCCAACACCTCTGGAGACACATTCCTGGGGATGCACTCCAGCTTCTCCAGGAACTGCCTCCAACTGAGACACACGCCTGCCACCTGCGACAGCCGCCCTTCTTCCCCGACACCCTCCTCCACAACAACCTCCACCCGCACCAAGCCGCCGCCGCCGCCCACAGCATCCTCCAGCACCTCTTCCACACCCTCAGCAGAAGGAGCAGCAGCCAATACTGGCCCAGCCAGCCTCGCAGCCTCCTCCTCAGCCAACTCCAGCACCACATCCACCGCCTCGAACAATGCCTCCCCGACAACGCCACGCTCTTCAAAGGACCACGCAACCCGCTCCTCGCCATCAACAAGTACTTCAGGGACATCCACCTCTTCCTCCACGCCCACAACCACAGTGCCTGTGCATGGGACCACGTCCGCCTCGAAGCTCTTGTCTGCTTGCAACACGTGGACGGACTCATACGGCGAACGGAGCACCAGGCTGCACTGGACCTCACTAAACCCACGGACAGCAAGCACCCATCCGCAGCCAGCACCAACAGCCACGGATTGAGTGCTGACAGCAGCAGCTGAGGCCGGGAGGGCTCAGCACCAGGCACATCTCTTCCTGCCAGAATGATGTGATGGGGAAATGGGCATGACCGTGGTGACACCGGGGTCCGTCTGTGGCACAGTCCACACACCCAAACCATGGCCACTGGACAGGAAGGAAGAGGAAATTTCTATGCTACACACTCACAGACAGCTGCAAGGCACTGGGGATATGGACAGTACTTATTACCTGTAGAATTACTGAGTTCATTCAGACTGCAACCTCACCTGATGAACTGGAAGGGGATCGTGGACACTGGGTAACTACTGTAGGACTATCATACACTGTTTATCAAAGAGCTCTGTTTACTTACTTATTTGATTAATTAACTTAATAATTTGGTATTTTGGTTTGTTTTTTTTTTTTACTTGGCCGGCCACTTATTTATTTATTTATTTATTTATTTATTATTTTGTTAGAAATAAAAACTTTGTAAAAACAAACAAGAACGTGCTTCATGCTTATAGCTGACAGGCAAAGACATGGTCCCCTCAGGCAAGCAGGGATGAGTCGCCCTCCTGCAGCCCATCTTGCCAATGTCTCCTGCTTGGGTCAAAGGCTATAGACAGCAGACCACTCTCATGGACGCACCATGGTCCTGCAGCCCCCAGGCATCCCTTACAGCTGCCAGACCCTTGGGGCCCCTTTTGCCCAGATTGCATGATGCCTGCCCTGTACAATTCCTCCTCTTCCACCACCACACTCCTCCTTCCAGACCCTCCAGCAACGCCAAGACATGAAAGCCACCTCCAAACCATCATCCCATCACAACAACCATTCTGCAATGCCACAGCACTGCTTTGGAACAAGCAGAGTGGCACAGACAAGGTGCACCTCAAAGAATTAAGGAGGGGGCCCATCAAGGTCTGCAGAGATTTAGACAAGGAACAGAAGCCCAGTGCTACCAACTCCACCCAAGAAACACCAAAAAGACACAAAACCCACAGCAGATGCCTAGAACCACTCACTGCTCTGCTACAGCTACCACAACTGGTCCAGGATGTTCCTTGTGCTTACACCCCACTGGCTATGGGGAGCTGCTGCAATACAGAGAGCACACTGTCCTTGTCCTTCTTCACCCCGACACATCAAAGAGATCCATCACCCAAACACCACCACCCAATATGGTCCAACCCAACCAGCACACCATTCCCCATGTAAAGGAAACTGCCCGCACAACACCAGCAGCAGCTGCTCCTTCACCCTCCAACCACCAACCAACAGCATCTCCCCAGGTTAGCAGCTCTGACCTCCTCCTGCATGGGACAAAGAGGTTGTTTCCTGTGCTCAAAGCACCTCCACCACTGCATCGCTGCAAGGACATTGCTCCTTGCAGACACAAATGATCACCTCCGATTCAGCTGAGTGAGAAAATGAAGAGGACCAAATACAGAATCATAGAATCATTAAGGTTGGAAAAGACTTCCAAGATCATCAAGCCCAACCTTTGACTGAATACCACTAAGTCATGTCATAAAGTGCCACATCTACTCATTTTTGAACACTTCCTGGGATGGTGACTCCACCACTTCCCTAGGGAGACTGTGCCAACACTTGACCACGCTTTCAGTGAAGAAATTTTCCCTGATATCCAGCCTGAACCTCCTGTGGCACAACTTGAGGCCATTTTCCTTTCCTATTGCTAGTTACTGGGAGAAAAGCTGATCCCCACATCCACTAACTGTCTTTTAGATTGTTGTAGAGGGTGCTGAAGTCCCCCCAAGCTTCCTTTTCCCCTCACTAAACCCCTCAGTTCCCTCAGCTGCTCCTCATACAACTCGCTCTACAGACCCTTCCTCAGCTCCGTTTCCTTCTCTGGACACTCTCCAGCTGCTCAGTGCCCTTGCTGTGGGGGAAACCAATCTGAACACAAGATTCCAGGTGTGGCCTCACCAATGCCCCCAGCACCACGGGGATGGTCACTGCCCTGGTCCTGCTGGCCACACCATTGTGACACAAGCCCAGTGCCACCGGCCTTCTTGGCCACCTGGGCACACTCTGGCTCATGTTCAGCCACTGACCACCAGCACCTCCAGGTCCTTTCCCACTCAGCAGCTTTCCAGCCACTCCATCCCAGCCTGGAGCTGCAGGGGGTTGTTGTGACCCAAGGGCAGGACCCAGCACTTGGCCTGGTTGAACCTCACACCACTGGCCTCAGCCCATGGATCCAGCCTGTCCTGATGCCTCTGCAGTGCCTTCCAGCCCTCCAGCAGATCAGCACTCCCACCCAGCCTGGCCCTGCTCTCAAACTGGCTGAGAGTGTTTTCAGTTCCCTGATCCAGACAAGTGATAAAGATATCACACAGGACTGGGTCCAGTATTGATGCCCAGAGTACATCACTTATGACCAGCTGCCTGATGCAAGTAACTCCACACACCAGCACCCTCTGGGCCAGGCCATCAGCTGGTTTAACTCAGCAAACAGAGCTTCCAAGCCACAAGCAGCTGGGGTCCCCAGGAGAATTCTATGGGATAAAGTCCAGGAAGAACACATCCCCAGCCTTTCCCTCACCCACTGAGAGGGTCACCTTGTTACAGAAGGAGACTGGGTCAGGCAGTTACACCTTTCACAAACCCATGCTGGCAGTGCCTGATCCCCTGCATCTCCTATATGTGCCATGTGATGGGCACTCAAGATGATCTTCAGGAGCTTCCCCAGCACTGAGGTCAGGCTGACGAGCCTGTAGCTCCTCAGACTGTACTCCTTCTATAGATGAGCATTACACTGGCCACCCTTCAGTTGTCTGGGAACTCCTTGGTTAGCCACGACTGCTGGTAAATGATGGGGAGTGGCTTGGCAAGTTTTTCCACCAGCTCTCTTCTATACTCAGGTACACAGCAGGACCCTAAAGATGAAACTTCCACATTGCACCACTGTCCTCCTGATGCTCCTTACCAGAATTACCCTGTGATGTCAGGACTAAGGACCTCATTGGTTCTGTCTTTTCTGAGATGGCTGAAGGAACTAAACCATCCTCAGACAAAAACAAGAGTGGTGGTAATGACACAAGCTGGAATACAGGAAATTCAAATGGGAAAGAATAAATGCATTTGTATTTTTTATATATATTCTGGTGATATAACACCAGAATAGGGATTAGAAGGGCTGAGTGATATCCATTCATGGAGACATATCTAAAAGCATCACTGCAGAAGGCCATGAGCAGGCTCTTCAGATAAACCTCCTCTCAGCATCACACTGCATTTGGGGTATCTAGGCAAAACAGACAACTAAAAATTAAATTTTAAAAATCCTTTATTGTTCAAAACCAACAGCTTGGAGAAGACTTCTTAAAACCCATCACAATGAAAGTCAAAAAGTTAAAAGGAAGTAAGAGACTGCAGAAGCTTCATCAATAAACATTCAGTGCTCAGGTGCTTAGACCTAGAGCCACTTCCTTAACCTAATGACTTAACGAGCTCCTGAGGTTCCTGAGAAAGAAACCCTTTTAAAACTCTTTCAAAGGAAAAAAAAAAATTATTCAAATGAATACAAAGAAAACAAGCATATGGTAGGTAAAAGCCCAAAAAACAATTAATGGAGAAGTACTAAAGTGCTTGGGAAGTGTCCCAGGCAGAATGGAAGCTTTGGACAACATTTATAAATGAAGACTTCCCATTGAGATTGAGAAATTATCTCCTTGCTTGCTAAATACCTTCTCAGAGAAGCCTGGGTGCTGCTTAATCCAACCCTACTCCCAGACTTCAAAAATGGTTCATCTCTAAAGAATGATCTAGGTTCAATTGAGCCTTTGACCTGCAGGATTATGGACATATTTATTGATATATTTATATCGGAAATAGATTTAAAGGGGATTAAAATTCACTTTGGCAATGATCAAAGAATTTTAAGCAGAATTATCAATGACACAATACAGACAGTTGTACAGTGCATTTGTACAGCGCCCTACGACACCAATCCTTACAAAGCCAGCTTAATAGCAAACTAGAGAACAATGCAATTAACCCAGCGACTTTTGCTCAGCCTCAAGAAATAGAAGCATGACCTCACACAAGGGAGGAATTTCAATGCACACTACTAAAAGGTGAGTGCAGAAAACACCTAATGTGTACAACAGGAATTTAAAAAAAAATAAAAGATAGACACTAATGCATTATAAGCTAGCATAGCTCCATCAGCACAGCACCCTACCATTACTCATCCACTACTTTTTAGTAGCTTACAAGTACCACCACGTCATTTTCTCTACACAAGAAACTTAACTAGTGCAAAAAACCAGAGCAATACTCAGTCAAGAAACACAAATTTAAAGTTATTAACAATGCTTAACTTGGGATGAGATCAGTGAGATGGATTTCATCATTCTTTAAAAGAAAAACTCCCCTGTCCACCATCAGAAAAAGGTTTAGGAAAAAAAGAAAAGTCCAAGATACTACTAAAAAAGAAAGCAGAGCGTCCAGCTACAGGCAAGAACAGAAATTCAGTGAAATACAAGGGGAAAGAGGGATGCCGCCAGAGACAAAGGAAAACCACAAAAAAACCCACACCATCATTGCAACACAATGACGGGGCACTAATTTCGAGTTCAACCAAGACAAAATTAACAGACAACAGGCCACCAACCGCACCGCCACGAAAAAGAAACAACTCCAAAAAGATATCCAGGAAGGTACAGCCCAGAAAACCAAAACCCTAAGGCCACAACAACCTCCAGCCCAAACTGGAAACCACTGGCATGGAAACTCCCAACAAGCAGAAAGCGATGAAGGGAAAGCTGCCGCCGT